>JAOWBW010000283.1:1107860-1169951 GCA_026119855.1 Campanula takesimana
ACCATACGTACTGGTCTGGTCCGGTTTCTTTGGTCCAGTCCGGTTCTAAAAAAGTTTTGCTCACCCTTAGCAATAAGTATGGGACTAGGGATGGCCAAACCGGACTGGAACCGGACCTGAAAAGCCCGGAACCGGAGCAAACCGGGGAGCAAACCGGAACCGCAAGGCATCCGGGCCGATTCAGGGTCACATAAATGGCGAACCGGACCGGACCAAAAATCCCTTGTTTTTCAATAATTTTAAAGGGGGGACCGGAACCGTACCGGAACCGGATTCTGCCAACCGGAACCGGAACCGGGGTAAGCGCGGGCCGGTTCAGGGTCACATAACCGGAACCGGGCCCGGAACCGGTTTTGGCCATCCCTATATGGGACTTAGGGAGGGAGTAACTTTTACCAAGTCAATAAAACATCTCGTCACTTTATATATTTGTTATCCCATTAATTTCGACTCGTATTAGCTACTCCCTCCGTCCCACTCGAATTAGGACAAATTCTCATTTTGGGTGTCCCATTCGAATTAGGACAACCCAAAAATGGAAATGTTTTATTTAATGGGACTCACATTCACACTCACAACAACTTTCCACTCATTATTCTCTACTCCACTTTCTCTCTCATACTTTACTTTTCATACTCACAACACCTACTCCACTAACACTTTTTTCTTAATCCCCGTGCTCAACTCAAAAATCCTAATTCGGGTGGGACGGAGGGAGTATATACTCACTTCGTCTCACCTCATTTGAGACCTAAGAGGTGGGCACAATAACTAAGGAAAACGAATAAAATAAGGAAAATGTGTGGTAGAAAATGAAGAGAGAGAATGAGTGGGGTTAATAGTAGGTTGGTTGAATGAATTGTGTGGTGGAAAATAAGAGAGAGAATGAGTGGGTGGGGTAGATCGAATATAAAATTAAAGATTACCATTTTGGGGAGTCTCAAGTAAGTGAGACAAACCAAAATGGAAATAAGTTTCAAATGAGGTGGGACGGAGGGAGTATAAAACAATCACAAATTACGGTAACAAGATATCGACAATAAACACAAATCGCGGATGTCCAAAGTCCAATTTATTTATTTTTGAGCAAAAAAAAATAGATAAATAAATAAAAAACTGGACTTTGGTTGATTATCTTTTTAATAGAAAAGGGAAAAGGAGAAAGCGAAAAAAATGATACGAACTTGCTAGGCAATGAGAACGCCAAATGGCACATTAATACATCACAAAATAAAGCCCATCAATCCTTAAGAGGTCAAACTGAAATTAGGGAGAAATTTTTGTATATATTAACAACATTGATTTGGTCATAAACTCTCACACAATTCTCTCATCACAAAACAATATTTTCACATCAAAATGAGTCTCTCTTTCATTGATGCTACAACTGTGACAAATTTTGTCAATGATAATGAGGAATTCAAAAAATGGGTTAACAAACAATTTGACACATTAGATGTTAATAAGGATGGGGTCTTATCACGAGACGAGCTTCAAAAGAGATTTGGTGCACTTTCATCGGTGGAGTATGAATTGCAATCCAAAGACGAGATTAGAGATTTATACGATGTTGTATTCGAGAAATTTGATGTTGATAAAAATGGTACCATTGATCGTGAAGAGTTTAGGTCACTAATGAAGGAAATCATGCTAGCTAAGGCTCGCGGCATTGGGAATTTTCCGATTTCCATCATTCTTCAAGGAGATAGCTTATTGATGAGAGCGGTTGAACGCGAAACATCCAAAAAATGAGTCAAGACATATTATTTTTATTTTCCTTTAAATGTAGTTTTTAGTTTTGTGTGACATTGTCAAGAGTTATTTTTCTCATTGTGTTGGGTGGTTATGGTCATAATCATTGTCATTTTCTTCATGCAATCTCATTTTTGTAACGTTTTCTATAATATTTTAGGTTTTGCTTTATGAGACATCTTCTAGAATTCTCTTCACTATTAAGAATTTAGTGGTACCCTTGCAACGTAACATGTCGGAGAGACACAACATATAAAGATTTTTTCATCCAGTTTGTCTAACTATCAACTATGTTTGAAGGCGTTGCAAACCAAGAATTACTTAATATTCTATCTATGTGGTGCTTCAATATGTTTATGGACGTCACGTGTTTTTATAAGGCATATACTAACAAGAACACAAAGATTTTGTTGGAAAAATAGTGTATTTTTTATAATATGTGAAGGAAATATGATTTATTTCCGTGATAAATATATTTTGTCAAATGAAAAAATTAATTATGAGTTTGTGTTTAGCTCCATGAGAACTTTGAGATAATGTATTTATTTGTCCCAATTTTGTGTTTGGATGAATAAGACTTTAAGACTTGAAATTGGGAAATTATTTATCCCATTTGAACTAGAATGTCAAGTGACTAGTTCTAGAATGTCAAGTGACTAGTTCATCTTATTTGAACTAGAATATCAATTGACTAGCTTATCTCTAAATTAATTAAGGATTATGGATTAAGCTTATCCTTTAATTAAATGAGGTTCTCAAGTTTGGACTATAAAAGGAGCAACAAACCATTTGTGAAAAAAATAAGAAAAGAACACAAAAGAGCAAGAAGATGATACACAATTACAACAATACTCACATACTCTCTTGTTGCATTTTTGATCATCTCTTCTTTCGCCTCCTGCATTGCATATCAAGAGGTGATACTGTCCGTGTAATAACCGGCCTTTTTGGCCCATTATTATTATTGTTAGTATGCTTTTATATTAATATTGCGATTGGGCTCATTAATGAGTTGGGCTAATAAAGAAGGGCTCAATCTAGTCAACTTTGGAAAACCTCTTTGGAATAGGAAACCTAAGTATTTAAACAATTCTTTAACTCTCTCCTTATTATTTTGAGTCGATCAAAAACCCTAAAGAAAAAGAGAGAGAGGAGGCGGGAGAGAGAGAGCCGAGAGAGAGAGAGAGAGAGGAATAGGAAGAAGAGAGGAGAAAGAGCGAAGGAGGAAGAGGAAGATTCAACCCCCTTCGAAGGTAATTCTCTCACCCCTAAATATTTATTCTTGGGTTGGGTATCGCCTAGGAATTATGAAACGAAACTTAGAACCCTAATTCGAAATTGGTAAAACTAGGGTTTATGGTTAACTGTTGAAAACCTAGATAATGGAAAAGATGGGAATAGTATTGACATGCATGCGTGAACCACCACCACGACACGGCGGCAGTGGCGGCAGCTGGCGACAGGCGGCGGCGGCTGGCGATGGCGGCGGCTGGCGGCTGGCGGGTGTGCGTGTGTGTGTGTGTGTCTGTGTGTGTCTGTCTGTGTGTGTGTGTGTGTTTGTACAGTGTGTGTGTATGTGCCGTGTGTGTGGGTGTGTGAGATGTGAGTGTGTCACAAGTTAGGGCTTGTGCTTTAGGGTTTTGTGTGTGTAGTTCAAGGTGTCTTAATGTGTGAAAGTCAACTAGGAATAGTAAGTCAACGCTGGGAATAGTAAGTCAACACGGTGAATAGTACTTTCATAAAATAAGGTCAACTTAAGACACTTAGATTGGTAGTAAGCTTTTACGTAAACCTAAAGATGTGTTGGGAAATGTGACGGGTGAGATAAACCCTAAACTAAATCAAGAACCTTAAGAAGGAGTTTAAGAAGTAGACTCAAAAGGTTAAAGTTAGAAAAGGAATTGGGGACGGGGATAAATATTGTTCTTGTCCTAAAAATAGTATCTTTACGTGATTGTAGATTGTACGCAAAGGACCCGCTAGAAGTCAACGCTAGCAAGGTAAGGGATTACGTTCCTAAGTATCTTGAATTCTTTATTCATTGGAACTCTATAATTCTTTCATGAATGCTATATGGTCCATAGCACTTGAACTCCACGTTAATGAACGTCTTTTGTATATCTTACCTATGACATGTTTTGGTCGTAGGGAATCTTAGAATATTTGAAATTGCATGTGCTCTCGATTAGGGAACACTATTTTGGAAAGTATGCTATATCTAATTACAACAGGTGTAGCTGCATAGTCCCCTAAAAAGGACTAACTAGTCCCCTGAAAAGGACTAATGTGGAAACTGTCCTAGGAAATGGACTAATGGAAATAAGTCTAGTTAACTACTTGTAACTTAGACTTTGTGGAACTCTAGATTATCATGATAACTCTAAATAAGGGAGCACCCTGAAAAGGTGTAAGGTCTCTTATTCACTTAACACCCTGAAAAGGTGTGACACCCTGAAAAGGTGTTTGGAACTTGGAATTGACGGAATGGAAATAGGACCGCTAATCTTTGAGTAGTTAACTGTATTCGTTATATGCAGTTAGTATTTGAACTGATATCTGATCTTTGGAATTATCAATTGAGTCCGTTCTTTCGGTCACTTCTCCTTAGCTATCGGAGAAGTCCGTATGAACTTACTGAGCATTGTTCGCTCACCCTTTCTCTAATAATCTTTTTCAGGTAACGACTTAAAGAAGTAGACGGATCGCTAGATGAAGCTGTCCGTGTCAGTTATATTAAGACTTTATGATTTATTTTGTTTAGCTAGTGGTCATACTGGCTTGAAGACTTAGTATTTAATTACGCTTCCGCATTTATTATTGAATTGATGATTGGAGACTAGCCGTTGGGCTGTTTAAGTTGGATTTTGTAAGACAACTGTTGGTATTTCCATGTTTTATGGATTTATTTACTTTATGAAAATCTGGGTCGTTACAGTCCGGGCATTTATTCAGTTCGCCTGAGTCTCATAGTGCTGAGAAGCATCCGGTTCGTGCGAGTTATCCTGGGAGACTAGCGTCCAATGACAACCTCAAGCACTCACGGTGAGGGGACGAATAAGTCTTAAGGACAGTGTGTTTAACACACGGCTCGGCACAAAGAAGCTATTATCGGTTTTGGTTTGCTATTCTCAATTTTTGTTTTAATTTAATTTTCTGTTTTAATTCTATTTAGTATTTTATTCTGTAATTTCGAGTTCTTTTTTGTAGAATTTGTTAACAGATTTTGCTATCTAGTTATGATTGGGAGCGCTCCCAAGTCATGAATGTACTTAATATTCTATTTCTGTGGTATTATAATGTGTTTATGGACGTCACATATGAATGTAGAGATAATTGCAAAAAAAACCTTGTACAAGTTTTTCCGTTGCAATTTAAACCTTCAACATAAATAAATTGCGTAAAAAATCTTCTACATAAATTCTTGTTGCAATTCAAACCTTCTTCCAGTTAGCTAGTTAAAAATAGTTTAGAAAAGTGCACTTTGACCCCCTATAAGTTATTCAATGTTTAGTGTTTCTCTAATATTAGTGCTAATTTTACCATCAACTATGCTAACATTGATTACACACTTTATCTACGCCAACATATATTATAAAAACGATGATTGCCTAATATTGAATAATTTATAGCTCACTCAATTTTTAAATCTTCATTTTAAAATAATAACTAATAGTTGATGGATTTTAATTTTTTAATTTAAAATAATTTACTTACTTTATATGAATTTAAATTGACTTTAATTTAATATTATCATCAATAATTCATTAAAAAAAGTCATTTTTGACAAATCATTTTTCAAAATACTCCATCTATCCTCACACTATAGTTTCAATTTTCTAGCGGTTAACTATTCCAATAAAATTTAAAAATTGTTATTGATACACCTTTAAAAATACTTGCTACAATCAATTTATAATTTATTAGAATAAATATATTTTGCTACAATTTTTAAAAAAGCTTAATCAAAATAATCATAAAAAATGGGACTATCATCTGAGATAGAGAGTGCTTGTGTATATGATAGGCTAAATCGCACACCTACAAATTAAACCTGGACTAGGTTCTAAAAATATGTAGCTAGGATAAGTCCAGAATCGATCCACGAAGAACGGTTATTTATTTACGCAATTGTCACTTGACAAGATTGGGGGGGGGGGGGATTTTAATTATTAATCCTAAAACAAGAATAAACTAAATTAAATTGAGCTAAAACAATAATTAAGAAATACTTTAGATTTGATTCCATCCCCACCTAATATTCAATTATCATCGATACCTCTTTTCACGTTTTACCCTATTCACTTGATCACGAGATTTATTTCAATCTATGTTTCTTCTTTCAGAATAGTTACTAGCAGTGACACACTCACTCGGGACATATCGCACGACTCATGCGCGCCTTCTCCCACTCGTGCGCACGAGTTGCGCAGACGTGCAGTACTTTTATGCTTTTTAGGCCAAGTGGGTTGGGCCGCCTGATCTGGGCCTCCTCCTTGGTCTTCTCTCTTGTTAGATCTGGAGTGGGTCGCTTGGTCTAGGCCTTCTGGATTGGGTTCCTCCAGCCTTGGGTCAATATTCATACTTTCACCTAGGGATGACCAAACCGGCCCGGAGAAGCCCGGAACCGGAGCGAACCGGCGAGTTAACCGGAACCGGAGTAACCGGAACCGGTGTAACCAAGGGCCGGTTAAGGTTCACATAAATGGCGAACCGGAACCGGACTGTCGTTTCCATTAAAAAAATAAAAATCCCTTGTCTTTCAATAAATTTTAACATGTTTATTCATTATTGTATGATAAAAAAAAAAAAAATCTCTTGTTTTTCAATAAATTTTAACATGTTTATTCATTATTATATGATAAAAAAAAAAAATGTAGTGTGGAACCGAACCGGAACCGGATTGTGATGATCGGAACCAGAACCGGTGTAACCAAGGGCCGGTTAAGGTTCACATAAATCGCGAACCGGAACCGGAACCAGCGTTGGTCATCCCTACTTTCACCCTTATCTTTAATTTAATTTTGACCCACTACTCCATCTTCAATATAAATTTTGGGCATTGACTTTTCTCCTCATTTTTGAGATTTCTGTTGACTTACAAATTATTAAATTCGGGTAAACAAAATATAAAATGACTACAATATTCCCGAATTAAAATTAAATCCCAAAAATATACAATTGCCTCAAAATTACATATAAACTATTCTAAATACATAAAAATCATAGTTTAAGCTTATAAAATCCTAAGAAATAAATGTGTAAAATCCGTCTCATCAGTATACTTACTTATAATTATTTTAAAAGTGATTGTATGAAAGTACAAATAAGTAAAGGTATTGTTCTAAGAAATATGTGAAAAGTTGACACTAATTTTACTATTTGTATTTATTTAGTTTTTTTCTACATATTTTGTAAATCATTTAACACAAATTTAGCACACATGTTTAACTCATGACATTAATTGTATATGAAAATTTTAAAAAATATCTAACTCATTTAGCACAGAAATGTGTAACAAAATAATTTAGAAAATATGTTAAATTTGTGTTAAATGATTAAGAAAATATGTGAAAAATGTTTAGGAAATATTTTAAAATGTGTAATTCATGTTAACATATTTACATTTTATTTAAGTATTCATGTATTACTATTTTTTATGTGGTCATACATTAAAATATCTCTAAAAAAGACTTTTAAAAAAATGCTAGAAATTTAATAAATTATAAGGGATGAAAGTGCATGTTTTTAAACCATTTTTAACTAGTTAACTGGAAGAAGGTTTAAATTGCAACAAGAATTTATGTACAAAGTTTTTTTATGCAATTTATTTTTATTGAAAGTTTAAATTATCTCTATGAATATATAAGGTATACAACAAAAGTCCCGAACCTTTTTGAGTAGGAAGTTCGATCATAATTCTGTTAGAACATGGCTTGCAACACAAGTCATCTAGTAATTCCATAATGAAATCATACCTATAATGTTAATATAAAGTGTAGTGAATTAAAATAATATGTAGAATTCCTGGATGTAATATTACCTATTTTTGATGGGCAAAGTGGTAATTTGACATCACTAAGGTTGAAAGGGTGTAGTCCCTAAATGAGGTGCCTATTGGTTTCATATATAAAGGGTTCTCCATCAACCCTAGAAATCACTCCATTCATTTATTTCTCTCCTAAATAATCTTCATATTTCTAGAGACATTAGAGAGAAAAGCCACTCATCATTTAGAAGAACTCCGTCCCCTTAATTCTTCTTATTCTCCCTACAACATCAAGATGGATTCATCAGGTATTCTCGCTTCTGCCTTCATCTCCTTCCTCAATCTTATTCTGAATATGAGTGTGGCATTTAGGGATAATAAATTGTTCCTACAATTGGTATCAGAGCCCCCGCTCATATTTGGTTTGAGTTGAGTTCTTTTGGAAAGCCTTAAAACGCTTTTGATTCATTTTCCCTGTTGAATCATAAAGTTATGGTGTTGATTATGGACTCTAATTCATTCATAGAGTACTGATAATTTTCATTTGAATTTAAGAAAATGGTTTGAAAGGTTTTGTTCATTAAAACTCAATGGTTCAAGTTTGACTATCCCTATATAGCATGGTTTTATGTTTTAGTGCATACCATGTGGATCTACTTACTTGATTCCATTAAATTTTTAAACAATATTATCCCTTCATAGCATGGTTTTATGTTTTAGTGCATACCATGTGGATCTACTTGTTACTTTATGTTTTGGGAAAGTTTTAACAAAAATTCAAAAAGTGCAGAAAATTGGGTTGCTCGGCCGAGTCTTATGATCTGCTCGACCGAGCATATGAAACGGTGCTATGATGAGGCATGGTCCGGCCGGATCTTTGGTCGAGTCCGGTCGGACCCCTTTAAATAATCCGTTCTGGTTTTGGTTTTCCCGGTCGGACCCAAGGCTTGTACGGTCGTGCGTTTGGTTTTGCACGGTCGTGCAATGTGTGTCGAAAACCAATAGTTTCTGATATTTTGTGCTCGTCCGTGTCCTTTTCTATGCTCGGCCGAGCATGTTCATTCAGCACGGTCGTGCATTATATTTAGCACGGTCGTGCACATCATGTCGAAATGGCCAAACTTTCTGTAATATGGTGCTCGGCCGTGTCATTCCCTATGCTCGGCCGAGCAGACACTATTCACAGGTTTTGGACTTTTTCAAGTTTCTGCACTATTTTGTTTTCATTTTTTGAACAAAACATACATTTTTTCAAACCTTAAAGTTTTGATTAATTATATGCTTATATAATTTTATTTATTATTTAAATAATATTATCGCCTAAGTGATTAACGTTATTTAAATCCAAAATTATTAAAGTGTTGAATGTTTAAGTTAATATGTGAATGACATGAATTTTCCAAAGAAGATCTTGACATTTGACTAAACTTGGGCATTCATGTGGTAACAAATGAATGGAACATTAAGCCGGTTTTTGTTAGATGCTTATGTCGGCCCAAAGGAAGATTAAGCATTTGATTAAAACATTGTTCAAATTGCTTGTTACCTAAGGCAATCATTTTTGAGTCAACTCGCAATCCAAAGATTAGTTTTGATGTCATGTTGATTACCTTGTTGATGGTTTTCGTTGATATAATTAATCATTTATTCGTTATGTAGTTTCTTATTTATATTTTGTTTTTCATTCTTTTGTTCTCAAAAATCCAACAAATTTACTTATTGCTTCATCCGTTATTACTGCTATGAGTACCGTACCGATGCTAAATGGGATTAATTTTAAAACTTGGAAAAATAAATTGATAATGATCTTAGGCTATATGGACATAGATCACGCATTACGGGAACCGTTTCCCCTTCCTCTTTCTGATATAAGCACTCAAGAAGATTGCTTAAATACTGAGAAGTGGGAACGCTCCAACCGCGTGAACCTAATGATCATGGATATAGTTGTCCCGGAGACCATTCGGAACAGTGTCTCCAAGGATGTTGATGCTAAAACATTCCTTGATATTCTTGAGGAATGTTTGGCGTCTACTTCTTCTCATGGGACAAAGAGAAGAAGGAAAGAAGTTGCGGTTGGAAGTAATAAGAAGCCTAAGGGATCATCTAATGGTCATAAGGAAAAGAAATGCTTCTTTTGCAAGGACCTCACTCACATGAAGTTCGACTGCCCTAAGTATCACGCTTGGCGTGCTAAGAATGGTATGTCATTTGGTCATGTTTGTACTAAGGCTAAATTTGGTTTCAATTTCTACATATACATTGTGGTTGGATTTTGGTGCTTCAACTCACATAAGTGTGTTTATGTAGGATTGCCTGAGTTACCGAAGAACCAGTGAAGACGAGAGATTCATCTATATGGGAGATGGGAATCCGGTTGAAGTTACAGGCATAGGAACTTATAGGTTATTGTGAAAGTACTAAGTATTATTTGTATTAATAATACATTCATTGTACCGTCATTTAGATGGAATTTGATATCTATCACAACATTGAACAAGGAAGGATATTTTGTTCATTTGATAATAATAAATGTGATCTTTATTTTAATTCCAAGGTTGTTGGTACTAGTACTTTGTCAAGTACTCTTCCTTTACTTGACATCATTCAAACAATAAATGAGTCCCATAATAATGAAAACCAAAAGTACAAAGCGAAAGTTATCAAGTGAAATTTTATTCCTTATGACATAGGCGTTTGGGTCATATCTCCGAGAGGAGAATTGATAAACTTGTGTCTAAAGGAATCTTGACCATACTTGATATTCCGGAAGAGACTTTTGCACTAAATGCCTTAAAGGAAATGTACAAACATTAAAAGAAAAGTATTCTCGAGAGCATCAAGTGTTCTAGAACTAATATATATGGATAATTGTGGACCATTCACTACCCCTTCATAGAATGGTCAACAGCAAATTATTACGTTCATAGAAGAAATACTCTCATTATGGGTACATTTATTTACTTCATGAAATGTCTCAATTTTGACGTTTTCAAGTCTTATAAGGCCGAAGTTGAAAGTCAACTTAGGAAGACTATTAAGAACGTTAGGTCCGATCGTGGTAGTGAATACTATGATCGGAATAACGGTTTTGGGGAACAACGTCCGTGTCCTTTTTGCTCGCTATTTTGAAGAGTGTAGGATTGTCCCTCACTATACTATGCCGGGTACGGCTTGCATGTATAAGTGTAGCTGAGAGACATAATAAGATCCTTAAGGATATGGTAAAGAAGTATGATCTCTTGTACTTTATTACCTCACTCATTATGGGCGATATATTGAAAACCGCAACTTAAAATCTCAATAAAGCTTCCTCTGAAGTTACTAATAAAAACCCTTTTGAATTATGGACAATTAAGAAACTGTCCTTAAATCATCTTCGTGTATAGGGTTGTCCAGTAGAAGCTAGGCCTTATAGGCCTAATAAAGGAAAACTGGATGCTAAGACTATAAGTAGCTATTTTATGGGGTATGCCAAAGAGATCTAAGGGATATAAATTTTACAACTCGAAAACTAGAACCTTTTGAAATGAGAAATTCTAGATTCTTTGAGGATGTTGAATTTAGAGGGGAAATTTGGAATAGTTTTGAATTTGAAAAGGAAGAGGCATCCATTTTATACCTCTTCCCTTAGTTCCAAATTGGAAATCAAGTACTTGTACCTGAAATTCAAGAGGAACATACAATTCAAAATAATGATTCCCCATACATATTTAACAACATGAAAATGTTGGTCATTAAAGGAAATTCAAACAACCTCAAAATGAGGAAGAACCGGTGCTCTTAAGGAGATCCAATAGAGTAAAAGAAGTGCTATTCCGGATATTTATAAAGTGTATCTTACCGAGAATGAATGACACTTAGGTTTAGTGGGAGATGAGCCTCTCATCTTCCATGAAACCATTAATAGTCCTAATTCTCATAAAGTGAATTAATGTCATACATTAAGAGTTAAAATCTATAAGGATAACAATTTTTGGGATCTTGTCCTATTACCTAAAGATGTGAAATCTATTGGGATTAAATTAGTCTTTAAGACCAAAAGGATTCACAAGGTAATATGGAAAGATATAAAGCCTGTTTAGTTGCTAAAGATTTTACTCAAAAGGAAGACATTGATTATAAAGAAAACACCATTTCCGGTATCTTCTAAAAACTCTTTTAGGATCATTATGGCATATATGTCACATTATGATCTTAAGCTTCAACAAATGGATATAAAGACAAGTTCTCTCAATGGAGACATTGAGGAAACTATTTATATAAAGGAGCCAGAAATGGTGATTGATTTGGAGCAAACTAAGCAATTAGTTTGTGAACTTAAGAAATCCATTTGTGGGCTCAAGCAAGCTTCTCGTCAATGGTACTTAATCAAGTTATTCTTTCATTTGGTTTGAAACGAATCTTGGTGAAGATTGTACATACCATAAGTTCATTGGGAGTTAATTTATAATTTTTGGTCTTATATGTGGATGATATTTTGCTTGCTAGTAATGATATGAACCTTCTTAAGGAAACTAAGAAATTTCTTATTTGAAATGAAAGATCTTGGTAAGGCATCTTTGTATTAGGAATCTGAATTCACCGTGATCACTCACGAGGTGTTTTAGGATTATCACAAAAGGCCCATATGGAAAAGGTATTACAAAATTTTAGCATGCAAAACTGTGAACCACTTGACACCCCTAATTTTAAAGGAGACAAATTTTAGTCTCAAACAGTGTCCTAAAAGTAATTTTGAATCAAAGTATATGAAAAAGATCAATTTTGCATCAGCAGTAGGGAGCTTAATGTATGCGTGAATCTTATATTTATTGTTGGGATGCTTGGTCAATACCAAAGTAAACCGGAAGAGACCATTAGGTAGCAGCCAAAAGAATGATAAAGATATTTACAAAACACTAAAGAACTACTTGCCTATATTTTAAGTCGGATCATCTTGAGATCATTAGGTATTCCGACATTAGTTAAATTATATGGCTGCATAAGTTTATTAAGGGACTGCCAATTGTCAACAAGTGTCGAAAGACCGCTTAAGTTTTATGGTGACAATCGGACGGCAGTCTCATAACAACAAGAGTTCATCAAAGTCTGAAGGATATAAACATTAAGTTTCTTGTTGTAAAGGAAAATGGACAAAGAAATACAACGTATAGAAACAAACTCCATATTAGCGGATCCGTTTATGAAAGCGTTATCATCTTCAGTGTTTCACGAGCATGTTGCTCATATGGGTGTAACAACTTTTGATAACATTTAATATAGTGGGAGTTTGTGTTGTTTTTTCATTAATTGTTCTTTTATTTAAAGTTTTGATCTCATTTGGTTAATATGGACTAGTTGGAAGAATATGTATATATTCATTATGATTCCATGCTACATCTACACTTTTGATCTATTTCATTTAGTTGGATTTGTGTACGTGATTACTATGGGTTTAGTTGTGAATCAATTACAACGACTGCCCCTTTAGTCCTTACACTTGGATGACTAATGGACGAGATTGTTATAAATGACAATAAAGTGCGCACATAAGGGTTGTCATTTGTGTTATATTTATGGTTAAAGGAAAGACTTTGTTTTGCAACCCAAGTGGGAGATTGTTAGAACATGGCTTGCAACACAAGTCATTTAGTAACTCCATAATGAAATCATATCTATAATGTTAATATAAAGTGTAGTGAATTAAAATAATGTGTAGGATTCCTGGATGTAATATTACCTATTTTGATGGGCAAAGTGGTAATTTGACATCACTAAGGTTGAAAGGGTGTAGTCCTTAAATGATGTGCCTATTGGTTTCATATATAAAGGGTTCTCCATCAACCCTAGAAATCATTCCATTCATTTATTTCTCTCGTAAATAATCTTCATATTGCTAGAGACATTAGAGAGAAAAGCCACTCATCATTTAGAAGAACTCCGTCCCCTTAATTCTTCTTATTCTCCCTACAACATCAAGATGGAATCATCAGGTATTCTCGCTTCCGCCTTCATCTCCTTCCTCAATCTTATTCTGAATATGAGTGTGGCATTCAGGGATAATAAATTGTTCCTACAAATTCTCGATTGCACCCATGGGGCCCGCATGATGTGCTCATGTATAGCACGTTCTGCAACTTGTGTGTGTGAACTGTGTGCTCACATAGCATCTTTTGTCACCTATGGCACGCATGATGCCCTCGCATACTGCTAGAACCGTCATCTGCGTTTTCTTGTTCCTTTTCCTCCACCTTAAATTGTCTCCAATAAAACTCCACAATGACTTAGACTTTCACCAATGTTGTTCGTTAGTTTAGACTTCATAACCAACATCATCGATAGTATATATTAGACTATTAGTTGCGGATCTATGTTAGGAGGGGAGGGGTCAATGGGCCCCCGACTTTTGAACATTTGTCACTTTAACCCTTATATTTTTCTGTTTAGCATCTTCACCCCTATATCAGTTGCCCCCTCAAAAATTCTAATGTTCCTCATATACAAATCAAATTCACCCCTATATGGAAGTGAAGCCTATACGCCCCATCACGCCATGACTATGCGCTGCGCCGTTAACGACAGCCGGACGGGTAACTCCTCTCCCTCGCCGGATTTCACTCCTTCTCAAAATCTAAAATTCCTAAATTTCTAAATTCCTTAGAATTTCAAATTGGAATTTTGAGGACTCAATTAAAGGTCATTTGTTGTTCCATGGGAATGAATCTTCAAAAAATTTAGAAGATTATTTTCTTGTAAAAGGAACAAATCAGTGGCGGAGCTACCTTGGACCCAAAGGGGGCAATTGCCCCCATTGATTTTTAAAAAATAAAATTTTACTAGTGCAAAATTTTGTAAAAAATTAGAGGTTTAATGCACATCCAACATTTTCTAAGGGCTACCTCCGTATCGACTTTGGGAGGAAAAGCTTAAAATCAGCTCAAAGGAGCCCCAATGTTTAAAGATGAAAATGAATGTTTTAGTTATAGGGTTATTCTTACATAAACTCATGTTTGATTTTATCTTTAGTACTTTCTCCGTCTCTAAGTGAATGTATAAAAAAGTTTCAAATATAGCCTTGATGAAGAGTAAAATTGAAAATATTTTGGACATTTATTTTGATACGGAGGTAGTAAAAAACTTCACATTGTATTTTCACTAAATATAATTTGGGATTTTGAGTCCCATCTTGTATATCGAAATAAGCTCTCTTCCCCAATAGTTTAAGAGATCACGTGACTTGGTTATTTATGGTCATAAAGAAGTGGTTACATTTGGCCGATGACATTGTAAATATATTTATCATCCAAATTTGAACTCATAATAGTGAAGAAATATAGGCATTATATGTCACGTTAAATCTTAAATTCGCCGCTGATGTGTGTGTGGGTGTGTATATATATAATATATATTGCCCCCCCCCCTCTCTAACTTTGACATGTTTACTCTTGTGATAGATGGTTTTGATATCAACACATACATAATTGTAGTCTAGCCTTTTACGTTATCTTTTAGAAAAAATCCAAAATACTAAGTACTCTTTTTCCATTCCAAAATACCTGTTGTTTAAGGAGTTCAAATTTATCATAAAACACTTGTTGTTTTGCTATTATTTAGGCATCTTTAACATTTACCAAATACTCCCTCCGTCCTACCTTCACTTGAGACCTAAGTGGTGGGCACAAGAACTGAGAAAAAGTATGAGAGAGAATTAGTGAGAGGAAATGTTGTGAGTATTAAAAGGTAAAGTAGGAGAGAGAATGAGCGAGAGGAATAGTGATTTGATTGGTGTTGTGAGTGTTAAAACATTCCATTTTGGGGAGTCCCAAGTGAAGTGGGACGAACCAAAATAGAAATAAATATCAAGTGAGGTGTGGAGCGGATGGAGTATATCCTTATGAGTATATGATTATAAAATTAACATTGCGTAGTTAGTTGAATTGATTTATTAAAATTTAGTTTACTTTATACTCCCTCCATCCCATAACAAAGTACAAATTTGCTTTTAGGAACAACAATTAAGGAAAAATGTTAAAAAGTAGGTGTTGTGTGTGGGTAGGAACTAGGAAATAATAAACGGATAATTGTTCTGGGTATAACAAATGGGTCCCATTAACAAAGAATCATTATCATTCTCCTTTTGGGAAAGTGGTACTTTCTAACGGGACATCCAAAATGGCAAAATAAGCACTTTATTATGGGACGGATGGAGTATGTGTTAAGTACACTTTTTTTATACGTGCGTATTGAGTCTAAAACAACAAGTATTTTGGGATGGGAAAAGTAGTACTCCCCCTGTCTTAGAAAGATAGTCTCATTTTGACTTTTAATGGTCAATAAAATTGAACTTTGACCAACCATTAGCGATGATTTGATCATTCTAGTAAAATTTCAAAAGTTGTAATTGATAAATCATTAAGTGATTTATCAATAACAATTTTTAGAATTTCATTGTAATCATTAAATTGACACCAATGTTTGGTCAAAGTTCATTTTTGTTGACCATAAAAAGTCAAAATTAGACTATCTTTCTGGGACAGAGGGAGTATTTAACTTGTTTGTATGGTAAATTTAGCCCTCAATATAAAATATGGAAAATTACAAATAAGGGTCTAAAGTTTGGGGGTTGTTCCAGGGGCGGACCTACCCTTAGTCTATGGGAGGCAATGGCCCCCTTTTGTTTTAAAAAAAATAAAAAATACTAGTGTAATTTTTTTGAAAATTTGGAGTATTAGTGTAATATTTTAGACTGTGCCCCCCTTTGTTTAAAAAAATAAAGGCATTAGTATTTAATTTTGTCTCATTTAAATGTGTTATGCAATTTTGGCCCCCTTGTGAAAAATGCCACTGGGTTGTTCCTCCTTCGTAGTAAGGGTCCGATGTTTCAAATTTGGCGATCAAGGGTACGAAGTTAACAAAAGTTAGCAAATAGGGTTTTTTTTTTTTTTTTTTGACGAAATTATCAATATTTTCAAGTATGTCAACACGTGCCGAGCACATGCAACTTTTGTTTGGGTATTTTTGTATTTTTGCATGCATTATTATAGTTAGGTTGAAAATTTTGAGCCCCTTGATTTCAAATAAAACTAAAATACCCATTTCCCCATTATTTTATTTATTTTCAGACAAATCTCAATACCATACCAACACCACTACTACTACCACTATCACCACCACCACTATCACCATCACCACTAGAAATCACCATAACCACCGACCTTCAATTTCTCATCCTGGAACCAGCAAGCTATAATTTCACATCTCCCCCCCCCCCCAACCCACCAGCCCAACATCCCCCAACCCCCACATCACCATCCTTCACCACCACCCATACCACCCCCACGATCACCACTAGCACCACCATAACCACAAATCACTAACCGACAATAGTGCCACCACTAATTCACTTTACCACCATTGACAATAGCATACGACCTCCATCCCAAAATGATCTTCACACTTATTTTTTTGTCGTTCATACGAAGGAACTTTGAGCAATAGTTTTAGGTTGATTTAAATATCCTAATGAAAATCTAAAACTTGTTATTGATAGTATTGTTGATGGTTTATCAATTTCAAATTTTAGAATTTCATTAATATAATTAAGTCAACTTAAAATTATTAGATTTTCATTAATATAATAAAGTCAACGTAAAATTATTGCTCAAAGTTTTTTCACAGTAACGGCAAAAAAAAGTGTGAAGAACATTTTGAAACTGAGGCCAATCAAAATTCAAATCTGAGCCAACCAACCCATAGATAAACATGGAAAACACACTGAAATGGGGCCACACGTTTTCTTTGGTTGCTACAATAATCTTTTTCGTCTTTTGAAAAAGGTGAAACATCTTGATATGATTTATTGATAAAGCAAATCCGAGTTTTTTGCTGCTGTCATTGCATCTTTTAGGACCAAGGGGGTGTTTGGTGCATCAAGGCATCAAGTGCTTGATGCTTGATATAATGTAAGAGTAATTTGAAGGTAGGATGCATAATTTTATTCTTTTATTCAACATAAATATGTCCAACATCCTCTTAATCATTAAGAATCAAATTCCTTGCTTGGCGAGTAAGAGCCGCACTCAACATCCAACATCTAGCCCCCAAAGTGATCAAATGCATCCTACCTCCAAATTACCCTTATATTATATCAAGCATCAAGCACTTGATGCTTGATACGCCAAACACCCCCTAAGGCTGGAGTCTCATATTTGATCTGTCCTTTAACATAATTAAGACTGTGGTGGCTGAATATCTCTTTTGATTTTGCTTGATCTAGGTTGGTGCTGAAAAAACTTGCAAGTTTCTTTGGCATTTAATTTTTGGACAATCGGCATGGTCAGTTGACCACCTCTTTGATGACTTTAACGTAACATACTTTTCTTGGTTTCGGGCTACTCAAAAGAATGTCCAAAGAAAAAGGGGAAATGGGGACATTCATATTGGTACGGAGGGAGTATTTGAAATAAAGAGCATATGTAAGTTAGATTTGTACTTCTCGGACCAACTTTGGATCATGCCTGAATGGTCTATGTTTGTTCCACCATTTGCATTTGCATTTGCACACCAGTTGTTCATAAGAGCATAATCATACTTATCTGACTTATCTATTTGTCTCAGGTTCTGGTTGTATTCCCATCTTCTCAAGGTTTGGAAGTTACTTGGTCATCTGTAGTTAATATCGGCCAATCATTATATCGCAAGGGACCTCGTTAGGAACCCTTTAGACCTGACCAGAAGAACCTGTGAAGACTTTCTTCCTAGCCGGCTCATACACGAAACAGGTTAGCCCCTCCTCTCTTTTAAATGCTACAATGTCAAATGCAAATTAAACTCTTGGATTCCGCAAATTTCAGAAATGAATCACATATACTAGTACTCCCTCCGTCCCTAAATGAATGTCCAAATTTTATTTTAAGGGACATCTGAATGTCTCTACCATCTATACAATTTAGTGGCACACATTCATATATAATTATAATCATGTAATTCTCTTTTCAAACATTTAAGTTTGCAAGTATAAAGAGACTAGTGAAAAAAATCTGGTAAAAAACATTTAGGAATAAAGTTATTTTTGATAAAGATATTCGTTTTGGGACTCTTAAAAATGGATATTTATTTAGGGACAAAGGGAGTAGTAAATGATTGAAATGTAATATGTACACAGGCATACTGACACGGGAACTAGCCTACCTTTATGCCCTTAATATTAGTTGTTGAGGGTGTGGGCATTCGATCCGAAAACTATCGAAAAGATGGTTACAAATGCTAATGTCCAAAATAATAAGAAAACAGAATTTGGCTCAACTTCAAGGGCAATTTGGTAATTACACATAAATCTCCAGCGGGTGATTAATATGTTGTTCGAAAGATACACAAGTCAACTTTTTAACGCTCTTTACGGTTTGTCGTTTGGAATTTTCTAGAGAGAGTTATGGTGGTTTGACTGAAGGGGTAGTCTACATTCATCCGAATTTTGCTCAAGTCCTAGAGTTCATGAATGTTTTGGTTCATTTGCTATCTTATCAACAACAATTAAATCTTGGTTCAATCCTTTTAGTAATTTTGCGTATTTCTAAGCTTGGAGTGATGTTCTAACATAAGTATAAAAACCCTACTCGGGCATATGTAAAATAGAGAGTTGAGTTATATATGAAATATTCGAGTCTTTGACTTGCTTATGAAGATGGATTTCTTCTTGTTATATTTATCCCTTCGGTCGGGTTCCTTTAGGTGGTGATTTGACTCATATTCTCTGGTGGTATTATTTGGATATCAGAGTTCGTTTAACCCATGTGTGTTCACTTGTGCTACCTCTGATGTATTCTCCTCTTTTCCAGCGTCGCACACACTCAATAAAATGTCTTCTTTGTGCCAGGTCATGTTCTTTCTTTACATAGCCCATGTTTATGATAAATAAAATTACATGTAAAACCTTGAGGGTTATGCACGTAAAAGCATGAGAATTAAGGAGAGAATAGTAGTGGGTAGTTGTTGTGAGTATGAAAAGTGATGCAAAAGAGAGAAAGTGGGGGTAGGGAATAGTAGTGGATAGTTGTTGTGACTTGTGAGTATGACAAGTGAGTCCTATTCAATAAAGAAATACTCCCTCCGTCCCAAAATGATCTTCCTATTTGACATTTTTCATTGTCCCAAAATGTTCTTCCTATTTCTCAATTTAGGCTTAAAAAGTGCATAAACATAACATGGCTAGTGAAGCAAGTGTTCATGTTCTTAAAAAGTTTGAATAGTCAAATAAGAAGATCATTATGGGACGGAGGGAGTACATAAAATTTATATTTTTAGAAAGTGTGAAGGAGAAGTTTGTGCACAATAGTTATGGGATGGAAATAGTACAGCTCTACGAAACAATACAATAATCATCTTACAATCTGGTGGTGAGGCCACCCTAATGGTATGGGACTTGACCCACTTTATTTAGTTACCTCCGTCCCTAAATAAATATCCGGAAAAGTTTTGATTTGGCTCTTGAGCAAGAGCAAATTTGATTTTTTTATGGACATTCATTTAGGGACGGAGGGTGTAGAAGATATTATTTTAGCCCCTCTAAATTCTGAAGAAAAAAACACTAAAAACTCTAAATATACTTTTTACCTTTTCTATAAGACTTTCACCATGGTTTTAAATTGACCCCCTTTTATTCCAAAATCGGACACAGTAAGTGTAAGTTTTATTCCTGAAACAATCTTAACCCCCCCCCCCCCCCTTTTTTTAAAAAAAAAAAATGGCTTCGCCATAGTTGAAATACACGATCTCTTATTTTATCTATGAATGGAAGAATATATATTACTTATCAGTCACCTGGCTTTCTTTTGGAATGAAAAACCAGATTATTTACTACTATCTCTGTCCCTAAATGAGTGTCCAAATTTCATTTTAAGGGACACTGAAAATCTCAATTTTGTTGTACAATTTGGTAGCAAATATTCATATATAATCTTGTAATCTCCTTTCCAAACATTCAGTTTTGCACGTATAAAGAAACCGGTGAAAATTTTTTCGAAAAAAAACATTTAGGGACAAAGTTATGTTCTAAAAAGACACTCATTTTGGGACAAAGATTTCTTAAAAATGGACACTCATTTAGGGACAGAGGGAGTAAATAAATACTTTACTGCATGCGTACAGGATTATATAGACAGCATGGAAGAGGCAACTTTGTTGGGCAGGCAAGTTTCTGCTTTTAAATGTGATGCTGACTGGAATTTACTCGTAAATAAGCGAGTTGGGAGGTGGCAATGGGAGGATAATTTATACTTATACGCTGTCGCTATATATTTTACGGAAATTTTAGGTCAAATTATATATCATCCAGTCAATACCACAATTATATTTGATTAGGGTTCATTCTTTCAGCTGATCATACAAATTGTAAATATGAATTGATCTTATGGTCAGATGGATTTGAACACAAGTGAAATGTGGCATAGTTTTACCAGCTATCTTCCTCTATTTGTATCACCAAAAATGTTCATCTGAATATAAAACCTTTTTAAGATTCTGCAAAAAAAATCTTCAGTGTTTTTCTTAGAACATTTGGCTGTGGTTACTGACTAAGAGATGGTCTGATAGTTCATCTATCAAAGTATTAAAGTCTCAATTATATGAACCATCATACTTAGTCTAAGGCCTTGTGTGGTAAAATTGAAAATTAAGCTCTGAAAATATGGAGCTGAAATTATAAGTTGCTGAATTTTGTAAGACTTCAGATTGTTTGGTAATGACAAACTACATAAATCTGGATTTAATCAAAATTTTAAAGAAACATTAAACAAAGAGTCTCATTTCCTTTCACTTGTTTTTTTTTTTTCATTTATTCTCAAACAAAATAGTCATATTTGTTAAAAATAAATAATTATAATTCAAAAAAAAAAAATTATTTGTCAAATTTTCTTTTATTTAGGTCGACAATAATAATATTTGAACATTGGTACTCCCATTTGTCTCACATTAATAAATTTCATCTTCACTATTTTTGTCAAGTTTATTAAACTTTAACAAAAAATATTCATAAAATTTAATTATGATACCCTATCTAAATATAATCAAAATTTCAAAGATGAAAATAATTACATTTTAATTTGATCAAAATCAATTTGTGTAAAAAAATAAACTATTTCAACAAAAGAAAATAACATTGAATAAATAAATAGAAAAGTTGATGAATGGGTTTGGACCCATTCCTTTTTTTTTTCTTTTTTTTTTTACCTTTCCTCCTCTTTGTTAAAACTTGCCTTACCAGCTTAAAATTAATAGTCAATTTTAAGATAATCTTAACAAATGAAGTGATTTAATTTTTTCTTACCAAACAAACTTATTTTTTTAGTTAAAGTGTTCCAAATTAAAAACTTAATTAGATTACCAAACAAACAAAAGTTCTAATAATTCAACTATAAGTTATGGGGAAAGTGCCGTGGAAACATCGGAAATAAGTATGGGGTCAGTTCATAAAAATCAATGAAAATTGACCCCTAAACTTTAGGAATGATACCTCTTACTGGTTTGTTATATACGAGTTGAGATCTCCTTGAGATCTCCTGTACCACTTTTGTGTGCCACCTCATGTACCACTTGTAATCCAACCGTTCACATGTTTGCATAATATTATAATAATACCAATCTCAGTAACTGTGAGACATTAGATCACTTGTGGCACATGAAGTGGCACAGAGGATTTGGACTCGTTATATACTCCCCTAAAATCAATTATGAAAATTGACCCCTAAACTTTAGGAATTATTAAATTTGTTATGCTAGTACTATCTACTAACTCATTAAATATCTCGAGCTTTTTTAAATGAGTGCACAAATTATATTATAAAGTTTCAAAATTTAAATTGCTAAAAAAAAAACACTTAAAATGAGACCAAAGCCAGAACAATAAGATTGAAAATTCAACATTTTACCCACTAAATCTTACAAACCATTTAATTGAATTGATACACTTGCACTTATATAATTCTCCCTCCGTCCCAAAATCATATTCACGTTTGCCATGTCTCATTGTCTCAAAAAAATTCTTTCAATTTCTACAATTTGGCCTTAAAAATGCATAAACAAAGCATTGCTAGTGAAGCAAGAGTTCATATCCTTAAAAAGTTTGAATAGTCAAACACGAAAATCATTTTAGGACGGAAGGAGTATAAGTATGCGTAGCTTCCATTGAGATATTTGCATATCATGTCCAGTTCATGCCTTATCTCCAGATGTAATCCATTAGTCTTAATCCACTAATCTTTCACTAAATATTTTAGTATTGCAGTGTACTTTTCTCCACTAATAATAAAATTAGTCTTTATCCGATTTTACTATTACACGAGCATTGTACAACAAACAAAACATATTATATTTATTACTCCATTCTGTTGTAGAGTAAGAGTCTTACTTTTTATTTTAGTACTTCTTAAAGCAAGGGTTCATTCCCAAAATAACAAGTGATAAATAATGTTTTAGGCAGCTTTGTCCTTTTAATATTCGTATATTTTAAAGAAAATATTTTACTAACTTATTTTTACTCACTTGCATTATAAAAAGCATTTTAAATAATTATATCCACAATCCACATAAAATATTTACATTATCGTTTTATTTTCTTATAATCGTGCAAAATAAAAAAATATAAGACACATGTTGTAGACATGCCCACGGTTCACATTTAAACCGGATGAACTGGCGGTTTTGAACAGTTGGAAACCGTGACCGGTTGAACCGTTGAACAGGGTGAACCGTGGACGGCGGTTTACAGCTCATAGGTGGTTTGGTTTCCAAAACCGGCGGTTTGGACCAGCGGTGCAGACTAGGGATGACCAAACACGGTTCCGGTTACGGTTCCGGTTCGGAACCGCCGGTTCCGGTTCGGCTTTTATGTGAACCTTAACCGGCCCTTGGTTACACCGGTTCCGGTTGTCACAATACGGTTCCGGTTCGATTCCGGTTCCGGTTCGGTTCCACGGTTCATTTTTTGATGGTTTTTTAACGGTTAATTCTGATGAAACTGTTAGAAATCGGTCAAAAACACATTTTTATTATTTTCATTCACTGATTTTGGCATAAAAATCAGTCAAAACACAACTTTTCTTGTCAACTTTCCATTAGTAACGGTTAATTCTAATGAAACTGTTAGAAATCTAATGATTTTGATGTTTTTTTAACGGTTTTACTGACGGTTCCGGTTCGCGATTTGGTTGGGCGGTTCGGAACCGCCGGTTCACGGTTTTTTGGGGGGTTGAACCTTAACCGGCCCTTATCCAAAACGGTTCTGGTTCCCACGGTTCCGGTTTTCGTGGCGGTTCATGGCGGTTACGGTTTTTTCGGTTCTGGTTCCGGGCCGGTTCGACGGTTCCGGTCCGGTTCCGGTCCGGTTTGGCCATCCCTAGTGCAGACCACCAGTTTGAACCGGCAGTTCACACCATATAAATAAATAAATTAAAAAAAAAAAAACCGTTTGCGTGTGTGATATGTCTCACCGTCCCTTTTTTTCCTTAATATTTATGTCCCTTAATTATAAAATGGTAAGGTCGGTTATCCCCATCTATGTAAATTTGCTTAATATTAATAAAATTATAAGGCTACATTCCCTTTTTTATTTTTCAAAATATTTATGTCCCACTCCCACCCCTTAATTCCTTTAAAAATATGTAATTCATTTTTTTTTTTTGATATTTATGTGAAATAAAATAATTTATGATGTATTAGAAAATTTAAATAAAAACAAAATTTTAAAAAAATTGCTTGAAATCTGTTTTTTTTTTTAATATGAACCAGAAACCGTATCGTGAACCGTTGAACCATGAGTTACGGTTTATCAACGGTTTTGGTTTTTGGCTAACCATAAACCGGCAGTTCATGAACCGTACACCCTCGTGAACCATGAACCGGACATGTCAATGATTGTGTGATGAGTGGAATTTAAAACTGAGATGGAGTGATAAGTTAACAAAATATTTATGTTTTCTTATAATTGTTGGGTCAAAAAGGAAAAAGCAAAAGTTGAATCAGTACAACAAGTAGGTGACGTAGAAAGTGTTGCCAAAAAGGAAGCTTCTTGCCGTACCAATTTTTCCGTACCCGGCGAGTATTTTTTACCTACCGGCACATTTGATTTTGACCCAACCTTTAATCGTCATTAACATTATAAATTGATTTCGTCTTACACAAATTAATACTCCCTCCGTCCCTCTTTAACTTACAATTTTTTGGGTTTGGCACATTATTTAAGAAAAAAATAAAAAAATTGATGTGTTGTGAATGTAGATAGTTGAGTGGGAGAGAGAAAGTGTGGTAGATAATAGTAAGTAGATAGTTGCTGTGAGTGGGATAATTGGATCCCATTATTTTATAAGTATTAAAACATTTCCCTTTTGGGACTTTATAAATTAAAGTAGGTCAACCAAAATGACAAATTTTGTAGATTAAAGAGAGACGGAGGATTTTTTTTATTTTTTTTTTTTGAAACCAAAAGAAACATATTATTAATGACAACAACAAACGTTTAGGAGTCGACTATCCACAGAAATCGAAAGTTCGATCCAAATGGTGGGGCTCACGATTACAAACGCTGCCTTAGATAGTACATTTGCCAATATATTGGCATTTTGACTTGTCAATTGCAAATATTTGTTCATTATTTTAATAATTCAGATTTAAGAAAATATTTGTTCATTATTTATTAATTAGAAAATAAATGAAACTGAAGATACGATACGATACTCCCTCTTCCGTCCCATCATTTCATCATCATGATAATTTTCACAAGTGATTTGTTAATTTTTTGATTTGTTCTTACACTACACTCGATTTTTATTTTGAGCAAAATAAATTGAAAATTAGGACATCATTATTAAACTGAAAAACCATATTTTATTTTGCACACTCCAAAATAGTTCGACTTCTAACTCAAGAAATATAATTTTTTTAACTCGAACTCAAACATGAGAAGTTCGACTCGTTTACATGTTTACGCGATAACAATTTTAAATCTACCGCGCTTCAGCGCTGATGAAGCTTTAGAGATCATACAGCTTTTAAATTTATATTTTTAGTTACATCTTTATGACTAACACAAC
This sequence comes from Campanula takesimana, assembly GCA_026119855.1. Taxonomy (NCBI): domain Eukaryota; kingdom Viridiplantae; phylum Streptophyta; class Magnoliopsida; order Asterales; family Campanulaceae; genus Campanula; species Campanula takesimana. Next base: position 1,133,664 of record JAOWBW010000283.1, read on the forward strand.
TACTATTTAGTAAAATTTGCAGTTTTAGTTATCGAATAAGCAATTTTCAAATCATAAAACCAAATTTCTTATCATTTGTTTATTTTTCTATATTAATTTATTCAATAGAATAATTAATTAAATGCAATAAGTTCCAACCATCCAGTGTAAGGCTGGAAATGGAACTCCAATGCTTTTAACCTAAAAATGATGATTATTTTAATAACAAAATTGGTCAAAATGACAACTATTTTATACTAATTTATGCTATTAACAAGATTAAATATTTACATTAAATTACTCTAAACTTTATTAACTTAATAATTTATCAAAAAGTTTTAATTTTTACATGAACCCAAGCTGAAACCAAAACATTTTTTTGTCTCACATTTATCAATTACTTCCTCTGTTATAGACTAGTCGTACTTTTTATTTGGTACGTTCTAGAGTAAAAGTCACACTCTGAAAACAGAGATTACTAAGGGAACTTATTTCCTACATAAGTTTAAAAAATCTTGTTCTTAAATATACGGAGGTGTTTTAATGCCTAAAATCATCGTTTTAAGGCCTAAACTTAAATTCGCTATTTTATTTCTACGTGTTTTGATCAAAACTCGTTGTTTCAAGGCAGAAACTCGCTATTTAAAGGGTGGAACTATATTAAAAAGTTGATTTTTTTTTATAACTTATAAATAGTGTTTTGGACTATTATATCCTTAACTATCTACTTTAGTTTGACTTATTTTTCATTAGTTTTTAATTATTTTTAATAAGCGTGTAAAATTAAGCTATTTTTTTTTACCGACCGCCGGAAGGGTAAACATAAAGTCACAAATAAGTATCACAAAATTTTGTCTACAAAATGATGTGTCAAGATTTTATTGGTGTTTTTAGTTAGAGTGTTCCGGGTCCACTATCGATGTAACCAAAAAAATATCGTCACGTCATTTTGTATCCAACATTTTGTGAACTTCTTTTGTGCCCCGCCGGAATATTATTTTATAGAAAATATACTATAAATCTATAATATAGTGAGCAATAATGTACACCACCACTAATATCTTTTCGCCTCATTATTGAGTTGAGTAGTAGTATTCCTCTCTAGAGTCAAAAGTTGGACAAAATAGAGGACTTTTTTGCATATGCAAAAAACAGATCATCGATTCTCCATTATGGGTTAGAACCCAAAACAGGAAAACAGAAAAAAAAAGTTCAACAAAGTTAGCAGTAGCATTTAAAGGTTTGTAAAAAAGATCCTGAAAAAGAACTGACCAGAATCATGAATCCCCTTATTACAACCCACCTTGAAACAGACTCTGAGCTAGTTGAATTTGATCCATCCGGAAGATATGGCAGAGTACTCCCTCTCTCTCTCTCTCTTTCTGTGTGTGTGTGTGTGTGTGTGTGTGTTTTCATGTCCTTAATTTGGTCTGATTGTGTTCCATTTTTCATGTTTAATTTGTGGGTTTTGCAGTACAATGAAGTTCTTGGGAAAGGAGCTTCAAAAATTGTGTATGCACTCAAACCCTCATCTTAATTTCCGATTACTTTCAGCATTTGATTGTGTTTATTAATTGTTCTTCTTTGAATCTAAGATGTTTTTTTTTTTTTTTTGCTTGATTTATGTAATTCCCATTTCTGTTTTCTTTAGATCTTATAAATTCTCCTTTAGTTTTCTTGAGATGTTGTCTTTATTTTGGGTCTTTTGGATCAACTTTAGATCTTTGCTGTTTATTAGTATTAAATTTTTAATATTTTTTTTGTCTCTTTGGATTCCCTTTTTGGGGTTTATTATAGTTATAGGGGATTTGATGAGTATGATGGGATTGAAGTGGCTTGGAACCAAATCAAGCTCCATGATTTCTTGCAAAGCCCAGAAGATCTTGAGAGGCTCTATTGCGAAATTCATCTGCTCAAAACATTGAGCCATCCAAATATTATGAAGTTCTACACTTCTTGGGTTGACCCTGCGAATCGCAACATCAATTTCGTCACCGAGATTTTCACTTCTGGGAATCTTAGACAGTGAGTGCCAAAATAAACATGAACTTTTTTAATTTTATATACTCCCTCCGTCCCGAAATGATCTTCTCATTTGACTATTTTTAAGAATATGGACACTTGCTTCACTAGGCAGGCAAGTTTTGTTTATGCACCTTTTAGCCCAAACTGTAGAAATGGGAAGAACTTTTTGGGACAATTTGAGAAATAGCAAATGAGAAGATCGTTTTGAGACGGATGGAGTATTTTTAAATATTCAGTTGGTCTAATTCTACTTTGTTGTATGTTTGGTTTGTTTAAGGTATAGGAAAAAGCACAAGAGAGTGAACATTAGAGCAGTAAAGCATTGGTGTAGACAAATCTTGAAAGGGCTTCTCTATCTTCATAGCCATGACCCCCCGGTGATTCACCGAGATCTCAAGTGTGACAATATATTTGTTAATGGCAATCATGGGGAAGTCAAAATTGGTGATCTAGGCCTAGCAGCTATCCTCCGACAATCCCATGCTGCTCATTGTGTTGGTATTTTTCTTCACTGATTCATACTCTCAATACTTAATTAGCAAAATGATCATTTGTCTTTTTTGCAAATTGTTTGGTACAAGTGTGATATACTCCCTTAAAATTAAGCTTTTGCTGTTCTTTCACTTGGAATGGTCTCATGTTTTTAAGGATTTCTCTGCAGTAGATTTCCTTGTTGATTGTTCCGCTGCGTCATCCCTACACCCCAAGAAATAGTAATGTTTGATTAAACACGCAAACTAATAAAGTGGCTTGAAAATGTATCAATTTTCTAAAATGCCCCTCAAAACATTGGAATTCAAACTAAGTAGCAATAATTGAGCTTTAATTAGACAGGAAAATGAAAGTTAGTTTAGTCAATTTCGTGTGAAAAAGTTACTCTTCAATGCTTGGCAACAAAAGAAAAGAATACGCACTTCTTCTACTAGGAAGGATGTATACCATACTCGATTTTTTAATTTGTAATTTACGAGTTAGATAGAAATAAGTGGTAATGTCACGTGTGGATTCAAATTAGTTTTCTTTTATGTTAATCAGGAACACCAGAGTTTATGGCTCCTGAAGTTTACGAAGAGGAATACAATGAATTAATCGACATTTACTCATTTGGAATGTGCATCTTGGAAATGGTCACATTTGAATACCCATATAGTGAATGCACTCATCCTGCTCAAATATACAAAAAAGTGATCTCCGTAAGTTTTCCCTTATACACCCTCAATTAAATTTCCTTTCTTCAGCCCCCATTAACAAACTTTATGATGTAGGGGCAAAAACCGGATGCTTTATACAAAGTGGAAGATCCGGAGGTACGCCAATTTGTTGAGAAATGTTTAGCGACAGCATCGTTGAGGCTCTCTGCAAGGGAGCTTCTAAACGATCCTTTTCTTCGAGTTGATGATTGTGAGCCAAATTTAAGGCCGATTGAGTGTCAGAATAGTCAAAATTATGAGCAGGAGTTGTTTGATAATGGCTCCTTCAATGGAGATTCAAATGGAGCTGCTTTTGATGGCCAAAATGGATGGGAATATCATCCAACTGAGACTGAGCAAACCGGAATTGATATGTTTGATTACCATGATGATGAACACGATGAAAGCTATGTACATCTTGATATTACCATTAAAGGAAAGATGAGGGAAGATGGTAGCATTTTTCTAAGACTTAGAATCACAGATAAAGAAGGTAATATACTGATGTCATATACTCCTTATGACCCAAAATATAGTCGTATTTGGCCAGATAAAAATTTCAAGGATTTTGTATTACTTGTTTGTGCCATCTTAAAACTGTCCTAAAATTATTGCCCTTTTGAAGATGAGGCTTTCTTTTCGTGACAAACCAAAAAGGGAAATGATACTCCATCCATCCCGGAAAGATAGTCTCATTCAGATTCGGTGGTCAACTCGATTGAACTTTGACAAAATATTTATGAAAATTTGATTATCCTCATGAAACTCTTGAAATTGGTATCGATAGTATTAATGTAGTGCATCAATGACAATTTTTAGAATTTCATGTATATGATCCAGTTTTCACAAAAAAATGGTCAAAGTTCGAGTGAGTTGACCACCAAAATCTAACCAGAACTATCTTTCTGGAACAGAGGGAGTACTATCTTTTATTGGATGGATGAAGAATATATATATGCTCCAATTATTTTTACCAAATTGGTTTCCCTTTTCTTTTTCTGATGGGATTAAACTCAAACTAACACTTTTGCAGGCCATATCAGAAACATATACTTCCCTTTTGACATTGAAATGGACACAGCATTGAGCGTAGCAACTGAAATGGTAGGCGAGCTGGACATAACTGATCAAGACGTGACAAACATAGCCGACATGATCGACGGTGAGATCGCTTCATTAGTACCCGAATGGAGAATTGGGCCCGGATACGAAGAAACCCCTCGTTTTGCTAATTCAACATGTTACCACAACTGTTTCTCAAACCACACATCAACAGGCTCCTTCATGAACTTCCTCTCAAACAACAACCATAACCCTAAAGTTTTCCCCTGTTGTGGAAACGAATGTGCAGCTAATATGCATGGCCGGTTTGAAGAGATAACTTATAGTCCAAGAAAACACGTACCCTCTTGGGATCAACATGAAAGCCTTGAATGCAGTTCTGTGGGGTCCGGTTCAGAGCAAGAAAGTAGTGAAAACGGGAAGAAAGTTATGGTCAAATCTTCATCGGACTCGTATTTTCAAGATGTGATTTCTTCGTCATCTTCGGGTCCCACTGCTGGAGGTAACCATGAAATTCAACAGGAAATGAGATGGATTAAAGCAAAGTATGAGATGGAATTGAGGAAACTTAGAGATGAACAGGTTGGAGATGGATTGAAGTCAGGTGGTGGTAGAAGAAAGCATAAAAAGGTGGACAGGTTTACTGTTGAATCATTTCTACCAAATGGTCATCATAGGACAGCTTCACTACCTGTTGATTCTGTAGTTATTTAAATGAATTAGAAAGGCTTTTGATTTGATTATATGTCAATTTGTGAATTCACATTTTTTGTACAATGAGAAATGTTGCATGATTATAATAAGATTTAGTAATTTCATTGTGTTTTACTGTTTACTCTCGCCGTCTCATTTCAAATTGCAAAATTTGTCATGTCTCATAGAAATTGCAAAATTCAAAAGTACAGTTTTTTATAATTTTTAATTAATGTGATCTACTTTTCATACTCGAATCAACCCACATCATCTATGTACTTTTGGGTGGGTTTATTGTGTGTCAGTTCACTCAATACCGGGTTTTAGGCTGAGCCATTACAAATTGTACCAGAGCGAAGCTTAAGTCGTGCTTATACAGGGGACCGTATTTTTGGCCTCAGGTCATAACAAATGTTTCAGAGCAAAAACCTAATAATCACGACCGAATTTTTTGGTTCAAGTCGTTACAAATGGTTTCAGGGAGAAACCTGTTAGTAGTAACACTTGTCATCTGGCCCAATGGTGCGATTCTACGGACCCATTGGGCCTTGTCGGGACAAAGATTTATATCCGGGAAGATTTGAGTGGTGATATTAAAGTGAATCTCGGTCGTAAGGCTTGCGAATCCGCCTGGGTTATGATTATTGAACCTATTGGATATTGTAGGGAATGATGAGGATTTGAGTGACGTAGGTTGTGATGTCCCTCACTTCATCGGTAAAATGTGAATTTTGATTCTGATAGATAAATATTCTCTCACTCCTATTCAGCACCAACATCAGTCATAGACTTTTGGGTGAACTGTGATAAACTAGTCCGAGAAAGTCTCGTGTGAGACGGGTCTTATTGAGAGAGAAAGTGAGATTTCCCCGCCCCTGTAGGGACCGCGACCACCACCACCACCACCACTTTTCCACATTAGTATGATATTGTCCGTTTTGGGCCCAGCCCGCACGGATTTGATTTTTAGCATCTCCCGAAAGGCCCCATACTAATGAAGTGGGTAGTGCTATTATATACCTGACAATTACTTCCTCAATTGCCAATGTGAGACTTTGGGTTACACCCCAACAATCCTCCCCTCAAACCAAAAACCACACCGTTATGGCCAGCAGTGTTTCCTCTGGCCCATATCCAGCGAAAGCTTGTACCAACCGCCGCTATGGTCCGCGGATCACATTCGCCTGATAACTACCATCAGGATGCCTTTCGATTGCAAGACTCCATTCGCAATGTCACACAAGGGGACTCCCACACACGCGGTCCACCCGGTCGGGCCCATCCGAACCAGGCTCTGATACCACTTGTGTGGACCGCGACAACCACCACCACTCTTCACATTATTATGATATTGTCCGCTTTGGGTCCAGCCCGCACGGATTTTTTTTTTTTGGTATATATCAAAAGGTCTCATACTAATGAAGTGAGTAGTGCTATTATATACTCCCTCCGTCTCATCTTAAACTTCAAAAAAAAGGTGGGCACAAGAATTAAGATGGGAATCTTTATTTTATAAAATATAGATAGTGGAGTAGAGTGTTGTGAGTATAAAAAGTGGGTAGGAAAGAGAAAGTGGGGGTAGGGAATAGTTAGTGGATAGTTGTTGTGTGTATGATATGTAGGTCCCACAAAATAAAAAAGTATAAATAACTTTCTTTTTTTGGATTTTGAAGTTTAAAATGGGACACCCAAAAGGGAAATTTTTGAAGTTTAAAATGGGACGGATGGAGTATCTGGCAATTATTTCCTCAATTGCCGATGTGGGACTTTGGTTTGCACCCCAACAGCCCCACCTATAAGAAAATCATTTACTCTGTCAACCAGTTAACTATATTGGACGAGGTTTTCACGTTATTCCTCGCCTTTTAATTTGATAAAAGATTATTACCTTCATTTTTAAATGAATATCTAATATTATTTTAAATTTGCTCCCAATAATAATCGCACAAATATGATACTCAAGTTAGAGACAAACTTCAAGGACGGATTAATCTAATATGTCCATTTTGTCATGAATGATGATGTGAGAAACTGGGGGAAAATGTGTTTTACGCTAATTTAGCGTAAAACGTCTTTTTGAAAATGGCGCGGTGACATTTTTTTTAATAAACATGAAGTTGTTCGTAAGTGTCAGCTATGTACACTAACACTTATTGACACTTCTACATACACTTTTGATAAGTGTCAGTTTCAATGTTTATAAGTAACAGTATAATGACTGTAATGACGGTCACATTTAAATACTAATAGTGACACTTTTAAGAGGGAGGGTGTATTGGTTTTTGAATAATTTAAAAAAAAAAAAAAAATTGGGTTTTTTAATTCATTAATGATAGATAAATTGCCCATAGGCTACATCAAATGGCCATGATGACTACAACTGGGCCTATAAATAGGCTAACACAAATCTCCCTAACGGAATTCGAACTCAAGACCTCCGCATGAAAAGCTAACACCGGATACCGCTTGAGCTAGAGCTCTTTGGATATAAGATATAATGAAGGGCTCCATAATGTCGGTTTCCAATAATGGAGAACGTGGGCGTTGTCCCACTCACAAAGACCAACACTGATAATTTAGTAATTATTTCTTCCAAGAGCTTCTCAGCATTATGCTGTCATGCTTATCTATCTATTTTTGCATTACCGTGTACCCTTTCCTTGAAAAGAAAAAAATAATTGTACTCAACTATTTAACTATGTCAATAATACTCTCTCTCTGTCCCGAAAAGATAGTTCTATTTTGATATTTTATGGTCAACATAAATGAACGTTGAATAACCATTGGTGTCAATCTAATAATCACAATGAAATTTTAAAAATTGTTATTGATAAATCACTTAATGATTTGTCAATTACAATTTTTAGAATTTCACTAGAGTCAAATGGAACCTAACCATACATGGCCTCCGATAATATCTTCCAAATCGTCTACACTAACAATCCATCCTTCACCTCCAAAGAGAGATTTTAGTAAATAACCAAATAGAATGCTTGGGCTAAGAGTCAAGTTAGAATTTTTTTCGTGCATCTCCTCCTCCAGGAGCCCAAGTATCGTATACGCCTCCAAAATAAAGAGCCTTGAATACTAGAAGCACCTATCCCTAACAAGATTAAGTGAATACCTAAAATTGTGGTCATTTTATTTCTATCTTTCCATACATAACCGAAGAATGGAAAAGATTCTTCAAGCTCAGGTCCTAGAAGTGCATGATAAATACCGCCAAAGCCCAATTCTTAGAATTTCACTAGAGTGATTAACTTGACATCAATGTTTGGTCAACGTTCATTTATGTTGACCATAAAAAATAAAAAAGAGACTCTCTTTCTGAGACAGAGAGAGTATGATTTTAAAATAAAAAATAACAAATAAAATGAGATAAAAGAATCACTTCATCGGTTTTAAATGAATATTTTTATTAAAACAAAACAAAAACTAAATAGTATGTTTTATGATTAAAAGTATATTTGAATCTCATGTTGCAAGGAACGCCGCTTGACCAATCAATGTTCGGAGGATGATCCTGATTGTCTGATTTGCCCCGCGCACATAAACAAACGACTAGCTGGGGGAGCGTCCGGCTAAGGCCCTCCAACCGTGAGAGTAAGTGTTTAATTTTGGAGATAGAAAATAAAAATTGAAATGAACAGAGTTTTGGTATTAGAAGTGTCTTACCTTTGCAGCAAATGAATGACCTTCTATATATAGATGATATCACGTAACTTACTCGTGCATCTGGGATCTTACGCCATATGACTTCAGGCGGGAAGTTATGTAAAGTGTGATATTTTGAGATGTAACGGTTTCCATGCGGCTATTTGGCCACGTAGATCGTAAGTAGTTGGAGATGACTAGGTCGTCACAATAAGCTCATTGAAAGTCAATCCTTCTTAAAATAAACGTTTAGATTGAGCTCGCCCCGTAAGGTCGAGCATAGGTGAAAAAGGACCAATACTATAGCTTGTTTCTTTATGGGTTAAAGCCCACTTGGATATTGCCACTCGGGTGTGGGCCTAAGCCCTATTCTTGGTTTGATCCATTGGGCTATTATATCTTCATTCAGCCTCTTGGACTTAGATTAATTTATTCTATTCAGAATCATTTTTTACATTGATTTTTAGATAGAGGGAGTATTACTTGTAGTAATATAAGTAGTGCTCTAAAAATCGCCCTAGGCGGCCGCCTAGGCGCTGGGCGGTGGTGCAATGCCGCGCCAACCACCAAATCGCCGAAAAAAGGCGCTTCTTCAACTCGGCGGTGATTAGGCAGATTCGGCGGCGATTAGGCGGTCTAGGCGCTCAGATCCGCCTCTGTAGCGGTCTTCGGAAATTCGATCGCCGATGCTTGCCGGAAAACGTATTTCAGTGATACTCTGCTCGATTTTTGAAGGGGCTGAGAGATAAAAATAGTGTGAAAAAGAAAAACAAAGGATTTGGCTCAAGCGACGCTGAGAACGAGAAGAAAGAGAGAGAGAGAGAGAGAGAGAGAGAGAGAGAGAGAGAGAAAGAGAGAGAGAGAGAACGAGAGAGAGAGAACGAGCGCTGAGAAAACGAGATGGAGAGAAACAACGTAAAGAAAGTGAGAAACGATAAAGAATAGGACAGTGATACACATTCCGACGGAATAGTGCGAATTTGTATCTCGAAATACATCAACTGTGGGATGTGATTCCATCATTGGGGTCCACAAAAGCATTAAAGGCTGATAAAGGAGACAACAAGGTCGCTAAATATTTTCGGCATGGGATTTTCGATGTGTATATCATTATCCTAAAGAATAAAGGGTTAGGATTTTTTTGGAATTTGAATGAGGGAACAAATTGGTATTGACTAGTGTTGAGTATTGACTCACGTTAGAAACTCAGTTGTGTGGGTGTGTGCTTTTTTCTTTTTCTTTTTTATAATAGCTTTTTGGATTAATTGTGTTTGTATTTTGTTTAATTGTGTTTGTATTGTAAGTGTGTTTGTAAACCCATCCATCATTCTCATAAAAATAGTTTTTGAAATTAAATATTAATAAATAAAAAAGGCAAATTAGTTATGGTTTGTTAAATTAAATTGATAATATTATTTTTTGACAAATAATAAAAATAAGTAGTACTATTTTTTGAGTAAACATATATAATTATATATAAATTTATTAAAATATATAAAAATGTGTTAATTTCTCGGCCCCGCCTAGGCCCCTAGGCGCTAGGCCCGGCTTCGCTGCCTAGCGGGCGCCTAGCGCTTTTTAGAACCTTGAATATAAGTAATATGTGGTCCTAAATAAATATTTATTTTTTATGAGTAAAGTCTAAGGTCTAAAGGTTGGAGACAGTTCATGATAAGACGTTCTGAGGCTTCAAAATTGGCATATAAAGGTTTGAATTTGACAAATGATAGCAAATAGACATTAGGAAATTCAGTAAAGTTATAATGTGTTGAGCAAATGCATAACTAAATTGGTTAAATTGAAAATAACATACCAAACACGATTTTTTATAAAAGAATTACATTTACGATCACCCAACTATTTAGGATGTGAGAATATAGTTAGATTCACTTCAAAAAAAAAAAAAAAAAAAAACACATTAAGTAGCCTAAGATAAAGTATGTGCACCCGGGATCACTAAGTCTAACAACATGCAACTTTTTTTGTTTTATTGACATGTGCTAATGCCCGTTCCTTTTTTCAATGGTTAAAATAGAAACACAAAGTGAGAGTCATTTCCCTCCATTAATTTGAGTGAGTGATATATATGTGTGGGTTCTCTTTTCTTAATATATATTTGCAATAGAATTTAAATATTTATCCATTTACGTCATAATGAGTAGTCACATTTCGTTGTAACAAATTCGTATCAACCAAAGAAAAGCATTAACGACGAAAAGATCAATGTGCCGATTGCGGTACACATTGATAAATGAGAAAGGAGAAGATATATCATGCAAAAAAAACATGTTTCGCGGTACATATTTGAAGAAGAATGAAGGCAATGTGAAAGAAGTGAAAGTTGCACTTGTATGTGTAACCAAGTTACTAAATTTATTTAAAAAAAAATATTTTGTATTCTCCTTAGAATGTTACAAGAGCAAATGAATAAAATACTATTTGAGTCAGAGCGCACATCTAAGTTGATAGATGAAGTTTTTACTCAGGTTATGGGACATGATGGTCATGACTTAGGGTCGTGTTCGTACATTTGGTCTAGGCCCAATTCCAGCAATATTTGTTTAGTATTTATCTTCATATGGTGCTTCTTCTAATAGGACACGAAGATTTGTTGATGCTAATTTAACTTTGTATTCTCATATAAAACATTAATATAACATTTAACAGATTCAAATTATTTCCTGGTTCACATGTTCCTACAACATTTAGTAATAATGATGGGTTAGATGATATTCGTATTATTTGTTAGTATATTGTTTTGTTTATCATACTTTTTTTTGTTTTTTTTTTTTTTGTTTTTTTTTGTCATACTTGTTTTTTGTTAGCCCAATTAAATTGCTATTCTGTCACGTCATTAGTAATTATTATTCATTTGTTTCAAATCTGAAATATGAATTTTGTCATGATTTCGATTATAGTTGACAATAATCAACACTATTGATTCACATATGGAGATTTGTTATTTTGGAAACTCATGATAGGATTGATGAGTAAATATGATGATGTCTCTTTGATCTTCAACTTTAACAGTTTCATATTTTAGAAACAGATTAGTTTTGGACATGGTTAGTTTTTGAGGAATGCTTAAAAAGTAGTAGACGTTTTATAAAACTTTGTTGAATTTGAGTTATAAGAATGGATTTGTCGCGACCCCGACCCCGCGGGCAGGGAGCTCGCGAGCTGGACGTCGACTTAAAACAATAAAACACCAAAATGCTGAAGATAAAAATTTCCTTTGATACCAAAAGATGATAATACACGGTTTTAGAAATCCAAATCTTAACAACATTACTAAACCACTAGTATAAGCTCCACAAGCTTACACCAAAATACAAAATATTACATCTTCCTAATGACGTCACAGTTTGGTAATACTATCCCAAAGGTTATACATTTAAGTAATGCAAACCGAACAACAACCTGCCCAAAAAGTCACGATCACTCTCGACGTCCTTCTCGTGATCAGCGAGTCCTATTACTTTCCTCCTGGGGGGGGGGGGGTTAAGGAAAAGACAAAGATAAAAAGAAAGGGGGTGGGATAAATCTCAATAAGCTACTAATGTAACTATATGACGTGCTATGATGCAATAAACAATAATAAAACTCACATAGCACGTAGCAATTAGCAGTTAACAGATAGCAGCGGAAATAAACAAGTAACAAAGGATATTGAGCCAAGGTTTCCACCAACCGGATATAATAAGAAAACCCTGCGCAGCTTCAATCAATCGATCAATCAACCAATCTTCGTAATAGGATAGACAGCTGAAGATAACAACCCCGGTACCGGAACCATGTAACAACGATAAAGTAACAAGGGGAATATGACACAAAGTCATAACCCAAACAACTAGCTAGAATACTCACCAAAGGGAGCTAGCTCATCCCAACCAAGGCCAATCTGGAAGGGGAAAAGAGGAACCAATGGACGATACTATACTGGACTTGGCTCGTGCCATTATAATATTATCCATTGCCTGACTCGAACACAAGTACCAGCTGGACTTTAAACAAGCACATAGTAATAAATACTCGCTTGAAACAACAACGGGGCAATGATTCCAAAGTAGGGAACCAAGCCAAATAATCATCATAAAGGTAAATCAATCAAACATCACATTATAAAGTTGTTCCAACATTCTCAAACACTACTTAGTTAAATTCCATAACACATTTGTTCACAAAGGAACCAATCTCAAGCACTAGAGTGTTCCACGATATTAACTTAAGTGAACTAGAATGGTACACCGAGCCTAGACCAAGTTGACTTCGAAAACACAACTAAAAATAGAGACCTTCAGATCAGCCATTATGGGCGGTCGCCCAAAACCATCATGGGCGGTCGCCCAAAACCATTGCCTAACACCAAAACAACTGATGACCTGGGCGGTCGCCCAACCTAATAGTGGGCGGTCGCCCATAACCCCTGTTCTGCCGAAAATCGGCAGAAATGACCTAGGTTCTTACCCATTCTTTCCATTCCATAACTCAACCAAAATCTAACACTTCTAACTAGCATACTAAGGTACTAAAAAACCTATAAGCCTAAAAGGATTCATATAATCACATCTAAACAGCCCAAATCAAAGAATGATTCAAACATCAAATTCTCCCAAAAATGAATAAAATGTCAATCCACTCCAAATCAAACCAAGAAGCAATATATATTAAACATAGCATCATATGAGCTTAGTATGAACATTTTAGCATAAAAAGGGGGAAAGTAACTTACTTGAAATTTATGAAAGGAAATGGAATTCGAATTTTCTTGGCTACAAACGATCCTAGCGACGATCTAAACATTTTATATAAAATGAGTATTAAGAAAAGATGAGTAAAAGAAGACCAAAAGAAAGAAAATGAGATGGAGCTTTTCTTACCTCAACAATGGAGGAGAGGGAGATGATTGAGTGTGTGTGTGTGTTTGGTGTGCAGGAGAAGAGAGGGAGGGAGTAAGTATGATATTTAAAAGGTTACACTTAGGCCCCTCTAGACCCACCTTGAGCACATAAACCCTTCTACCCCACTTTCAAGTAAATCCCCTAATTTCACACTTAGCACAAAATCAAGCCAAATAATTATAATCATGGAATTTATGAAACACAAAGTGCACACATAAATAATTAATAAATAAATAAATAAATAAATAAATAAATATTTCCTACCAAGAAAATAGAGACGGGTTTTCGGGTCGCGACATTCACTCCACCTTAAAAGAAAATTCGTCCCGAATTTTAGAAATACTTACCCGAATCAAAAGCCACGGATACTTCCTCTCTATCTCTTCTCGAAGCTCCCACGTTGATTCTTCAACATTGTGATTCCTCCATAGCACTCTAACCAACTCTATGCTCTTATTCCTCAACTCTTGAACTTTGGTATCAAGTATCTGAACCGGTCGTTCCTCGTATGACATGTCAGGCTCTATATCTTCAGGTACCCTCGGTAACACGTGAGATGAATCGTGCAAATACTTCCAAAGCATAGAAACATGGAAGACGTTATGCAACCGGTCTAGAGAAGATGGTAACGCAAGTCGATAAGCAAGAAGTCCCACTTTTCCCAAAATCTCAAACGGTCCTATAAACCTCGGAGCCAATTTACCCTTCTTCCCAAACCTTCGAATACCCACCTTCGGAGATACCTTCAAGAATACAAAGTCCCCGGTCTGAAAATTAAGATCCCGTCTTCGGTGATCAGCATAGCTCTTTTGTCTACTCTGGGCTGTCTTCAATCGATCCCGAATAACTCTGACTTTCTCAACTGAATCCTGAATCAAATCAATACCCCAGATCTTCGCTTCCCCGATCTCATCCCAATAGATAGGTGATCTACACTTTCTCCCATACAAAGCCTCATAAGGAGCCATCTCGATGCTAGCCTGATAACTGTTATTATAGGAAAATTCCACTAAAGGTAAATGCGTATCCCAAGAATCAGAAAAGTCTACCGAACAAGCTCGTAACATATCTTCTAAAATCTGAATAGTCCTCTCGGATTGACCGTCAGTCTGAGGGTGAAAAGCCGTACTGAATCTCAAATCTGTACCCAAAGCTTTTTGTAATGCCTTCCAAAATCTAGAAGTAAATCTCGGATCACGATCTGATACAATGCTAACCGGAACCCCATGTAATTTCACAATCTCATTAATATAAAGGGTCGCAAGATTTTCCATCGAGTATCTAATATCAATCGGTAAAAAATGAGTAGACTTGGTCAGTCTATCCACGATTACCCAAACATTGTCATACTTCCTACGGGTACGAGGTAGTCCCGTAACAAAATCCATAGTCACATGTTCCCATTTCCACTCCGGAATCTCTAATGGCTGAAGTAGTCCTGCGGGTCTCTGGTGCTCAGCTTTGACCTGCTGACAAGTTAAACACTTCGATACATACTCAGCTATTTCCCTCTTCATGTTGTTCCACCAGAAATGTTGCTTCAGATTTTGGTACATCTTCGTACTACCGGGATGAATAGTATATCTCGATTTATGACCCTCATCCAAAACTTGCCTCTTTATACCGTCAACACCGGGCACACACAAACGTCCACGAAAGGTTAACACTCCATTCGAGCTAATAGAAAAATCCTCGAAGTTCTTCTCTTTCATTTTACCCATTATTTTCACTAACTCTGGATCTTCTTTCTGAGCTTCCTTTATTCTCTGAATTAGGGTTGGAGATACCCTAATGTTCGCAAAAATAGCCCTATGTCTCGATTCAAGAGGACACCAGTCCCGAACACCCTCAAGCATTTTCCACTCTCGAACCATCATCGAAGCCACATAAGATTTTCTACTAATCGCATTAGCTACAACATTCGCCTTTCCCGGATGATAAGATATCTTACAATCATAGTCCTTCAAAAGTTCCATCCATCTGCGCTGTCGGTTATTTAGTTCCTTCTATGAGAAAAGATACTTCAAACTCTTGTGATCCGTGAAAATCTCAAATTTTGCCCCATAAAGGTAATGCTTCCACTTATGAAGAGCAAAATACAATAGCTGCCAATTCCATGTCGTGAGTAGGATAATTCTGTTCACTCGGACTCAACTTCCTCGAAGCATACGCGATAACTTTCCCATTCTGCATTAAAACACAACCCAAGCCTTCCTTCGATGCATCACTATAAATCACTAGGTCATCGTTCCCATTAGGCAATGCCAATATCGGTGCAGTAGTCAACCTCTTCTTCAGCTCTTCAAAACTGTTGTTACATTTTTCGGTCCACTCAAACGGAACATTCTTTCGGGTCAACTGAGTCATCGGTGTAGCAATCCGTGAAAACCCTTCTATAAACCTCCTGTAATACCCTGCTAACCCCAGAAAACTCCTGATCTTAGTCACTGTTTTTGGTCGCTTCCAATCAACAATAGCTTCTATCTTCGAAGGATCCACAGAAATCCCATCTTTAGAAATAACATGACCCAGAAATGAAACTTTTTCGAGCCAAAATTCACACTTACTAAACTTCGCGAATAGCTGTTCTTTTGCGAGTACTGATAAAACTGTCCTCAGATGTTGATCGTGCTCCTCTCGAGATTTAGAATAGACAAGGATATCATCAATGAAGATCACTATGAACGTATCAAGATAAGGATGGAAAATTCTGTTCATCAAGTCCATAAACACGGCTGGTGCATTAGTCAACCCAAACGGCATAACTAAGAACTCATAATGACCATAACGGGTGCGAAAAGCAGTCTTCGGAATATCCTCCGATCGAATTTTTAATTGATGGTACCCGCTCCTCAAATCAAGTTTAGAAAATACCACTGACCCTTGAAGTTGATCGAATAAATCATCAATATGCGGTAGAGGATATTTGTTCTTCACCGTTACCTGATTCAACTTTCTGTAATCAATACACAACCTCAACGAACCGTCTTTCTTCCTTACAAACAAAACCGGTGCTCCCCACGGTGAAACACTAGGTCGAATAAATCCTCTATCAAGCAACTCCTGTAACTGAACCTTCAGTTCTTTCAACTTTGCAGGAGCCATTCTATAAGGTGCTTTCGAGATCAGAGCTGTACCTGGTAATAGATCTATACATAACTCTATCTCTCGATCGGGTGGCATACTATACTCTGAAGAGAAGACATCAGGAAATTCTCTAACTACCCGAACACTCTCTAACCCAGGTGATTCTTTCTTGGTATCTAGCACACTAGCCAAATAACCCTCACAACCACGATGCAACAACTTCCTCGCTTTCACATAAGAAATTATACGAATATTTCTACCCAAAGGAATAGCCTCAAAAACAAACTTAGGCACATTAGGAATAGAAAAAGTAACGACCTTCCTACGACAATCAACTGAAGAATGAAATTTGCTCAGCCAATCCATACCCAAAATGATGTCAAAGTCTTGTATCGGAAGAACTACCAAATCCGCACACAAAACATGACCACAAATAAGCACATCACAAGCACGAAACACTTTATCAGTCACCAGACACTCTCCCATAGGAGTTGACACCTCTAACACATAAGGTAAGGACTCAGATGAATCATTTAGCAAAGAAGCAAAGTGCACAGATATATATGAATGCGATGATCCTGGATCTACTAATGCACGAGCGCTCACACTAGACACAGAAATAATACCTCCTATCACTGAAGGATCATCAGTAGCCTGCTGCTGGTTCATAGCAAAAACTCTTCCTTGAACCTTAGGCTTCCCTGTTGCATCTCTTTTCTGGCCCTGTGAAGTACCAGCTCCTGTCCCCGATGGTTGACCTTTAAACCTCGGACAATCTTTCACAAAATGTCCCAACTGACCGCAATTAACACACTTCCCTTGCTTCTTCCAATATCGATCCTCAGAATGTCCTTCCCTCTGACAATAAGAACAAAGTCTTCTATTCTGATTCCCTTGGTTTCCCGGAGTAGTGCCAGGATTCCTTAGGATTGGTTGTCCTCTGAACTAAGACTGTCCTCCTGAATTTCCTCGGTTATCCAAACGTTGTGGTTGTGACCTTTTCTGACCTCCTTGTTTACCCGTGTTAACTACCTCTGTTTTCCTCTTGTGCTCTCCAATGTCTTGCTCTACCAAGTAGGCACGGTCCACAGCATCCTGAAAAGTCTGAATCCTCTGAGCTATTAGCTGAGTTCTGATAGATGTCCTCAAGCCTCTGATAAACCTCATTGCCTTCAGCTCTTCAGTTGTTACAAGATAGCCACAATACCTAGCTAATTCTGTGAACTTAGCCGAATACTGTGCTACCGTCAACAAGTTTTGCTCCAAGTTTAGGAACTCGATCTCCTTCTTGTTCTGATCAACTACAGGAATAAAGTGCTCCTTGAATTTCCTTACAAACAGCACCCAGGTATACGGTACGTGAGTCTCATCCCAACTCGCCTTAATTGCCTTCCACCAATGTTCAGCAGCTCCCACTAGTTTATAGGCCGTAAACCGAACTCTATCTTCACCTGTACAACCAAAGACATCATAGATCTTTTCCATTGCTTCTATCCACATTTCAGCCTTTTTCACATCAGGCTCTCCATCATACTCTATTGGTTTCAATTTCAAGAACTGTTCCAACCCATACCGTAGAGGTGGTGCTTGTTCCTCTCTCGGCCCTTGATCATGAATGGCTTTCATAGCCGCTTCGAACATACCCTGAAACATCGCACGATTTTCTTCCCGTACCTCTTCATGATTTGAAGCCCCAATGTGGCCTTCACCAGCCCTTCTTCTAGCCATTTTGAACAAGTACCTGCATAAAACACCAATCGTTACTCACTCCGAACACAACTACCCTCCTAGATCATTCTAGTCCACCTATACTTAAACTTAGAGCTAAACCATAGCTCTGATACCAACTGTCGCGACCCCGACCCCGCGGGCCGGGAGCTCGCGAGCTGGACGTTGACTTAAAACAATAAAACACCAAAATACTGAAGATAAAAATTTCCTTTGATACCAAAAGATGATAATACACGGTTTTAGAAATCCAAATCTTAACAATATTACTAAACCACTAGTATAAGCTCCACAAGCTTACACCAAAAAACAAAATATTAAGGTCGCCCACAACCCCCGTTCTGCCGGAAATCGGCAGAAATGACCTGGGTTCTTACCCATTCTTTCCATTCCATAACTCAACCAAAATCTAACACTTCTAACTAGCATACTAAGGTACTAAAACAACCTATAAGCCTAAAAGGATTCATATAATCACATCTAAACAACCCAAATCAAAGAATGATTCAAACATCAAATTCTCCCAAAAATGAATAAAATGTCAATCCACTCCAAATCAAACCAAGAAGCAATATATATTAAATATAGCATCATATGAGCTTAGTATGAACATTTTAGCATAAAAAGGGGAAAGAAACTTACTTGAAATTTATGAAAGGAAATGTAATTCGAATTTTCTTGGCTACAAACGATCCTAGCGACGATCTAAACATTTTATATAAAATGAGTATTAAGAAAAGATGAGTAAAAGAAGACCAAAAGAAAGAAAATGAGATGGAGCATTTCTAACCTCAACAATGGAGGAGAGAGAGATGATTGAGTGTGTGTGTGTGTGTGTGTGTTTGGTGTGCAGGAGAAGAGAGGGAGGGAGTAAGTAGGATATTTAAAAGGTTACACTTAGGCCCCTCTAGACCCACCTTGAGCACATAAACCCTTCTACCCCACTTTCAAGTAAATCCCCTAATTTCACACTTAGCACAAAATCAAGCCAAATAATTATAAGCATGGAATTTATGAAACACAAAATGCACACATAAATAATTAAATAAATAAATAAATAAATAAATAAATTTTTCCTACCAAGAAAATAGAGACGGGTTTTCGGGTCGCGACAAGATTATTTTGGATTATATTTAACAACTTATATATCTCATTTTGGGTTTTTATTAGAAATCATGTATTATGGTTCAAAAATATTCAATTTCAACCCTTGTTATTGGTATTAAATGCGATAAAATGGATTGAACGACATAAACCAACTTGGTTAATGGGGACCCATAAACTCTTGGCTCATACACCGTAAGGCCCATCCACAGAGGCCCACAATCTTATATGCCGATATACATCAGGCCAACCAGGCAGCCCTTGCCTAGGCCGAGTTCAAGAGGCCCAATCCTTAGCCGGTCTCCGGGGTGAGCCGAGTGGGATTACAGGACGACATACGCCAGTAATCTTCCTTGTTCACAGGAGTCCACTTACAGAGTTTGATTACAACTCTAACAGTGAAGATCCTTATCTAAGCAAGGATATCTCATATACCAGATAACAGGACATCATCCATCCTTATCCGGAGTCTATCTCCAAGGAATGCGAGTCCTACATCAACACGGGAATCCTAGCTTCTCTAACAAGCTAGGACTTATTCACCCACGCCTACAAAAACAGGTCTTCATAACAGGAGAAGGGTAATGAACTTTTGGCTCTAAATTAGTCAATTGGTTTCTATATTTCTAATCACCCATATTCTTACTCTCACGCCAGAGGGCCTTCGCCGGTGAAGCCCCGGTGTAGTTTACGTTTGTTTCGTGTGTGTAGCTCCGGCCATCAAGAACTGTCGCTGGGATTATCCGAACCGCTAGACGAAGGCTGATCCAACCAGATTTTGGCATCATCAGTTTGGTTCCATTGCCAGGAATCGATTGGTCAGTTCTTTAGCCAGATAATTCCAGACCATGGCCGGAGAATTGGTTGACGGGCAAGAAGGCAGCCCTTCAAAAGAAACTGCAAGAGATGCACCGCCCCCCGAAAACACGAACGCTGTTGCACAAAATCAGAGGTTCCCACCTACAGCACCTGCACAAGGGGGAGGAATGCATACCCGTTCAAAGGGGCCGGGCCCCAATGTTGTTAACCAATATGGGCGGCGCCGACGGACAGGATCCCGAAACAATGGAGCAGGACCATCACAGCCGCTGCCATTGGACAAGAGAACATTGCTTCAACAGAATGTTCAAACACTCCAACAGCTGGCCGACGCACAGCGGGCTCTGTTAGAACTTGACCCCGAAAACTCCTTGGCTAACCTGCTCCAGCCGTCTGGAATGAGGAGGACAAATCTGGATGACAGAGCAAGCAGAAGGGAGCCCCTACAAAATCGTAGACGGGATGTGCCCCCCAGAAGCCGTGCAAGTCGCCAAGACGGACGGCTAGGAAGACTCAATATCGATGGGGACCTGAGAGACCACATTAATCGCCGCCGGGGAGAACAAGAAGATGAATCCCCAGGAGTGGAAATTGTAGAGGAAAGACGTCGTGGGGACGCCCGACGTCATTCACCTCCCAGGCAGGATCCACCAAGGCGCACACCACCCCAGCAGGATCCACCCCGGCACACTCCACCTCGCCGTACTCCCTCAAGGCATCGTCTCGAACAAAACCAAGGTGAAAGGAGACGCCGAGACCGGAGCATAGTCAGTTCCAGTCACACCTCGGCATTCAGCACAAGGGACATTGTCGACCTTAGAGAAAGGCTCGACAACATTGAGGTGATGAATCAGGGGCACATGAGACCCAATAATGACTACGATGCTATGCGCCCTTTCGCGCAGAGGATTAAGGATGCACCACCTAATCCACAGTTAAAGCTTCCACACCTAGACAAATACTCCGGCAACGCCGATGCTTTGGATCACGTCCAAGCCTTTGAGGCCACCATGGCCCTAGTGTCAAATCAGGACGACGTACTGTGCAAGGCCTTTGCAAGCACTTTAACAAAGGCATCTCGGTCCTGGTTCATGGACCTTGAGAAAAACAGCATCAATTCCTTTGCCAAGTTGAAATCACAATTTTTGGAGTATTTTGCTACCGCTGGGGCGAGGAAGAAAAGATTGTCTGACCTAGCCAACATGGTCCAGAGCAAAAACGAGTCGACCCTAAGCTTCTACAACCAGTTTAGGGACCTTGCCGACTCAATAGAAGAACGCCTGACTGACAGGGAGATCATTGTATGCTTCACGAATGGTCACAGGTCAGAGCAGTTAACTTATGAACTGTCGGTCAGAGAGCCCCTCACAAAAGCCGACTTGTACCACGTTGCTTATGCCACGGCCATCGCCGAGGAGAAGAAAAAGACGTTATATGGTCATAAGGAACGGGACCGAGATCATGACAAGTCGCATAACGGGAACTCGTCCCAGGGGAACAACGGGGGAAACGGCAAAGGCAAGAACAGGACCAGAGGGACCGAGACATTCACCACATTCAATAAGACGATCTCTGAGATCATGAATCTGGTGGATATCCCAAACCCCAAGCCTCTAAAAGACAACCCGAAGTACCCGAGGGATACCACAAAGTATTGCTCCTATCACAGAGATAACGACCACGACACCGAGAACTGTTTTGCTCTGAAGAAGATTCTGCAGAAATGGGCCGATCAAGGCAAGCTCAATCAGTTCATGGCCAAGGACAATAAACGCCCAAGGGAAGAAGACAAAAACAATGACCAGGTAGACAGGCCACCTCGGGCCAGGTTGATAGGCGTGATCAGAGAGGAAATTCCATCAAACAAGAAACTCAAGGAGCAGATTTACGAGCTAAGTAAAGTCTTCCACATCCCTCCTTGGATCCATGAGAGGGAGGAAGTGATTAGTTTTTCTCCAAATGAGTTAGCGGGAAACCGTGCGATGAGAGAACAACCATTGGTCATCACAGGCCGCATTGATAATTGCGAGTCAGACAGGCTCCTCATAGACTCCGGAGCGGCCAAGGATGTGCTATACTATCGCACTTTTAAAGAGATGGAACTTCCTGATACAATGCTGACCCCATATAATGGAAGGCTAGAAGGGTTCACTAATCATAAGGCCGATGCCAAAGGAACCGTCGACTTACTCTTGGAAGTCGGCACTCATCCCTACAAAACCTCGGCCACGGTCACCTTCATAGTTATGGATCTGGACAGTGATTACCATGCTATCCTAGGTGCACCCAGTCAAGGAAAGTTGGGTCTGGTTGCCTCCCTCCCCCACCAAAGGGTGAAGTTCCCCACCCCGGCTGGAATTGGGTGCATCTCAGGCTCGCCTAGAGATTTTTTGGAACATGTGATGAAGTCCAGGAAAGCAAAGGCCAAGATGGAGATTGATACTCCAGATAAAAGAATCACGGTTTCAAAATCAACCACGGTTACAACCTCGACGCCACATATCGGTGTTATATTGGCGGCTGTTGACAATGAACCTGAAGAGTGGGTTATTCTTGACAACGACGTCCCAACTAAGGCCGAGGTTACTTATGGCTTAGACGGCTTCGGCTGCATCTCGATGAACACAGCTTCGGACGAGCCGAGTAACTTGGCTCTCGCCATCGTCCCAAGCTCGAGGGCCACACAGCCGACTGACATGGAAACCGGGATCGAGAAACTGTTAGACATAGAAAACCTAAGTTTGGAAGGGTAGGACAAGGAGAAGGTCAAGCAGATCATTATCGAGACCCTAGAGTTCAGAGACGGCCCCGAACTTAAACCTGTGGATCAGTTAGACGAGGTCGTCATCAACCCAGACTATCCAGATCAGAAAATCAAGATTGAGAAGCAACTCTCCCAACAAGAACGAGAAGAGCTCATCTCCCTACTCCAAAACAACTTGGACGTATTTTCATGGAAAGTAGATGACATGGTGGGAGTAAAGGAAGTCGTCGCTCTCCACAAACTGGAAGTCGACAAGTTCTTCAAACCGGTCAAACAGACGAGACGAGTCTTCTCTACCGACAAGGAAAAAGAAATTGGGACCGAGGTTGACAAACTCCTCAAAGCCGGCATCATAAGAGAAGCAACATACCCCGAGTGGCTTGCCAACGTCGTCATGGTAAAGAAACACAATGGCAAGTGGAGGATGTGCATGGACTTTACGGACCTGAACAAGGCCTGTCCCAAAGATAGCTATCCCCTCCCCAGGATTGACAAGCTCGTAGACTCTATTGCCGGCCATCAAACCCTCAGTTTCTTGGACGCCTACTCCGGCTATCACCAAGTAAAAATGGCCGAGGACGACATAGAGAGGACGGCTTTTCAAGCTGCAGGCGGCATATACTGCTACGTCATGATGCCTTTCGGCCTAAAGAATGCAGGAGCCACGTATCAGAGGATGGTGAACAAGGTATTCAAATCTCAGATAGGCCGGAATATGGAGGCCTACATTGATGACATGGTGATCAAGACCAAAATCGGCAGCCATGTACCAGATCTGAAAGAGACCATTGACAACTTGAAAGCTAACGATATGAAGCTCAACCCTAGGAAGTGCGTCTTCGGGGTTACCACGGGCAAGTTTCTAGGTTTCATGGTTTCTCAGCGAGGCATCGAGGCTAATCCAGAAAAGATCCAAGCCTTGATTGACATGAGGGAGCCGATTTGTATCAAAGAGGTTCAAAGGTTGAACGGGAGAGTAGCGGCACTCGGTAGGTTTATCGTCAAATCGGCAGAAAAATCCCTCCCCTTTTTCAAAGCCTTGAAGGGAACGAAGGATTTTGCTTGGACGCCTGAGTGCTCGACCTCGTTCCAGCAACTGAAAGACTACCTCGGCACTCCACCTCTACTCAGCAGCCCGGTTATGGGAGAGACATTGTACGTCTTCTTAGCAGCGACCGACCGAGCCGTAGCAGCTGTACTCGTTAGAGAAGAAGGCAGCATCCAGAAGCCGGTCTACTACGTCAGCAAGGCACTGTCAGACACCGAGAGCAGGTACTTCAATGCCGAGAAAATTTCTTATGCCTTGGTAATTGCGGCCAGAAAACTACGAGCCTACTTCTCGGCTCATCCAATCACGGTCTACATCGACGCTCCTCTTAGAAAAATACTTCACAAGATGGACAGCTCAGGACTCCTACTTAACTGGTCAATCGAACTGACCGAATTCGACATAACCTACAAGCCGAGGAAGACTCTTCTGGCCCAACCTCTTGCCGACTTCTTGGTCGAGACCGCCTTCACAAGTGAACATACGCAGACCACCCGAAAGAGGAAGTTCCTTATGGATAGAGAGCCCTTGGAAGAGTTACCTCCCAACTGTTGGGTCCTATACACCGACGGGTCAACTACCCAAGGTAGAAGCGGTGCCGGAGTCTACTTGACTAGCCCTGCCGGCGAGCAGGTTGCACGTGATTTTATCAGGTTCAAGTTCCCTGCCTCAAATAATCAAGCTGAATATGAAGCCCTAATCCTGGGACTAGAAAGAGTCAAGTTCTTTGGTGCAACGATACTGGTAGCATACAGCGACTCCCAACTGGTGGTGAATCAAGTTAAAGGGGAATACAACACCGAAAATCACATGCTGACCAAGTACAAAGATCTCGTCCTAAACCTGACCAAGAACTTTTAGTTCTGGGATATACGGCAAGTTGGTAGAGAATACAACCTGGAAGCCGACCTGCTTTCAAAGATGGCAACAGCTGAAGACTTGGATCCCCTAATCATTTATGCCGACCAGCCTGCTTATGAAAGACTGGAGATCTTGCTCCTGGATGACGAGGAAAGGACATGGATTGACAACTACAAAGACTACTTGGAGAAGGGAAAGCTTCCTGAAGACGAGTTAGAGGCCAAGTCGATCAAAAAGAAGACGGCAAGATACATAGTCTGGAATGGCATCCTGTACAAAAGGTCATTCTCCAGACCTCTCCTTAGATGTGTTGCGCCAAAAAGCACCGAGAAACTCCTCGCCGAAGTACATGGGGGAGTTTGTGGGGGACACCCGGGGGCCAGAGCCCTTGCCGACAAGATCATCACACTTGGCTACTATTGGCCAAATATAAGGGAGGATGCCCAAGCCTATGTAAACAAGTGTGACAAATGTCAACGTTACTCCGACTTACCCAAAGTACCTGCCATAGAGCAAAGCTTGGTCATACCGACATGGCCAGTCGACATATGGGGAGTCGACATCATTGGACCGTTCCCATTAGGCAAAGGGAGCAACAAATATGTAATTGTGGCAGTCGATTACTTCAACAAGTGGGTAGAGGCGAAACCACTAGCAAAGATCACTGAAGAGAACGCCATCAACTTTATCCATGATTACATATGGTGTCGGTTTGGCGTGCCCCACACTATAGTGACAGACAATGGCCTACAACTCTCTAATGCTTTCACCGAGGAGATGAATAGGTTGGGAGTCAAGCACAAGAAGTCGTCAGTCAGCCACCCTCAAGGCAATGGACAAGCCGAGGCCGCCAACAAACTTGTCTTACGAGCACTCACCAAGAACTTAGAAGGCAGTCAAGGAAAGTGGCTGGACGAACTCCCCTAGCTTTATGGGCCGTCCGTACAACCACTCGGGGGCCAACTGGGGAGACACCCTTTGCTATGACTTACGGTTCAGAAGCAATGGCACCAGCCGAGATGGCCTTGCTGACTTTCAGAGTAACCAACTATGACGAGGTCGTTAATGAATACAACCGACTACTGGACCTAGACCTAGTCGACGAAAAAAGGCTACCTGCCCAACTCAGAATGATCAATTACAAGCAAAGAACCAAGGCCTACCATGACAACAAAGTGAAAAGGAGACCCTTTGAAGTCGCTGACTGGGTACTCAGAAAAATTGAGTCGACACACTTAAAGGCACAAAAGAATATGCTCTCGCCAAACTGGGAAGGCCCTTACATCATCACCCACATTATACGGGAAGGGACCTACATGCTCAAAACTCCGGAAGGAAAAGAGCTTAAACACCCATGGCATTCCGAGCACTTGAGAAAGTACTATCAGTAGCACCTCGGTTAGCTATTTATTCTTTTTATCAGATTTTCGGTCTTAGATTCTATAGTTGATATCTAGTTGTTTCTTAGTTTGATTTCATCGATAAAATTTCCTTTATTTTATTTACATCAAGCTTTGATTATAGTACATAACACGATCTTAGCGTTATTTACAATGCCGAGATCACCTAACGAAGTCGATGAGCACACTTAAAGCATGACTTCTAAAGCCTAGTTTCATTAACTAGCACCCTAACGAAGTTGACGAGCACACTTATGCATAACTTCTAAAGCCTAGTTCTAACAACTAGCACATAAGACGACTTGAGCTGGTCCTAACGGTTAGACTCAAATTTGGATAGTAAACTCCCGACGATTTGAAACTAATCTCGAATGCTAGTTCTCTCGCGTATCAAAACCGAGCACTACATGTTCGTCAGAGCTCAACGGTAGACCACCTCGGCCTGAACATATAAGCCTATGTTGGCTTTCCGATCCCGGCTCATTACGGTCCAGCCCCAAAGAGGCATGACGGACTAAACAATGACGAGATCATAGACATAAACGTCACGACTCAAGACATTCAAAACCTAATTCTGTCGGTTAGTACTCTCAAATTTGGGTTAAGATTAATACATCTAGTTCCCACGACAATTTGAGACTAACCACGAATTAGTTCTTACGAACCGAGCTCCTAACGCTCGTCACGGCCATAACGGTGAACGACCACGGCCTACGAACGTAGCCTAACTCGGCTACAATCAAAACCTATTTCTGTCGGCTAGCGCTCTCAAATTTGGGCTAAGATTAATACATCTAGTTCCCACGACAATTTGAGACTAACCGCGGTTTAGTTCTTACAAACCGAGCTCCTAACGCTCGTCGCGGCCCATAATGGTGATCTACCACGGCTGGCAGCATAACCTAAACCAGCTGGCATGTCTCGTCACTTCAGACTAATAACATCTCAAACCGAGATAAAGTAATATCAACAGAACGAGATAACACTTGCGCAACGAGCTATGGAAACGGGATAAACACCTCAAACCGAGGTATACAAACCCATATAGATAACAAGTGTTTAGACTCCCCCAAGCACTCTGGGCCGAGTCACTTAAATACTTAAGACAAAAAAAATATTGATTTAGCCTACCCAGCTTATAAGGACATTTCAAAGTTTAACTAATCAATACCAGCATCGACTTCCTCCTCAACTTGGGCAATCAGATCATCAAGATTCCCTTCCTCAACTGGCGGAGGTACCCACGGGGAGTTACCCTCTTTCCGATCTCGGCTATGAATCACCCTCAGGCCCTTGTCAGAATACGGAATCAAGGAGTGGGCAGCCCGAGCTTCAACACCGTAAGCATCCTGGTTGTAGAGGCGTGCAAGCTTGTCGAGAGTTATATCAACTTCGGGGTCTATCCAGAGAAGGCGAGACAGTTTTGACCAAACATCATTGTAAGTAGTGCCGACTTCATCTTGAATGGCCGCCTTCATTGCCGCACCCTTCTTGAAAGCCTCCACCGCCCGCATCTCCCGACTCGGAATGCTCTCCTCCAGTTGGACCAGCCTCTCCTCCGCAACATTTTTCTCTAACACGAGGCCCTCCGCTCGTTGACGCTCTTTCTCCAAATCGGCCCTCTCCACAGCAGTCTCCTCCTTGGCTGTTCTCATCACCGTCTCGGCGTGACGAACCGTCTCATTAGCCTCCGCCGATATGTCTGCTGCCTTCTTTAACTCTGCTTCAAATGAGGCCTTCTCCTTCTCAAGGGCTTCCACTTTGGCCTTCAGCTCAACATTAGAGGCACGAAGAGGCTCGACCTCATCCTCACACTTCCTAGCGTTGCTTATGGCAAGCTGCATCAACGCATATTCATGCTGGGCTATGGAGGCAAGCTACAAAGAAAAGATAGACGTCAAAAGCAGGACATTTACGGTCACAACAAATAATGAAATACCAAGTACCTCACTGATAAGTAGGCCCTTGCGGTTCCGAAGCTGGGTGGAGGTCAGTCTGGTCTCCACTAACCTTTGAATAGTCCTTTGATTCATGGCCCTTTTTATGACGGCCGCGCCGAGTTTGAGGGCAGGACCGGAGCGAATAGAATCATCAATATCCGGTATTATCACTACATTGCCAAGAGCATGAGCCAGATCATTGATCTCGACCTCAGTAGGACCCGAAGCCGAAGCTGAGCCACGAGTTGAAGGAGTTCTCTTAGACGGGGGCTCTAAATCATCCTCACCTTCTGCTCTCGGCCTCTTATCCCGACGACCCGCCTGGTCGATTTCCTCCTCAACATGTTGACTTTGACTATGATCCTGTAACGGATCAATATTCTCCATCCCGGTTTCCTTTTCAAGAATCTCGACCTCCACCTCTTCTCCTCCGGCTCCAACTTGGATGACAGGGGGACCCGTGGGAATGTTGGCGACTCCTAGGGCCTGCAGTGCCTCCTGCCTGGATGTCATGTCGCCATGACGCTTTTCAATACCCCGGGTACGCGATAATTGTTTTTTCCTCCTCTCCGCCATGGCGGGGTCGAGCTCCTCTTCGTCGATAATCTGGACATCCTCCATGGAAAGATCTGCACGAGAAGAGAAAGTTAAAAGGACGCCTGGAAACAATCAGGGAAAACAGAAAAATACAAGCACGGAAAGGAAATTACATCCTATGATATCTTTGGCCTTGAGACACTTGTCGGCCTCGGTCTTTCACACAAGGCAGTCAGAATAAAATACGAGATCTGGGTGAATAACCTAATCCGGGAGTCGATAACCCCTTTCCACCACAACTCTCGGCTTAACACCACCAATCGGCCCCCTCATCAAACCGACCTGTACATGGAATCTGAAATCGGCCTCGGCCCGGGACCAATCCAGTGTAGCAGAAGCATCAAACAGCTCCAACTTTTTATCATGACAGCGCTCCAATCTGGACGATGAACCACCTTAGGCTTGACAGGATCTCGGTCAGGGGCCTAAGAATTCCCAACCCTGACGGCTCTCCACTTTGATCACATGCCTATTCCACCCCGTCACCTTATTCACGACACTAGAGATGGGAACCATGAGCTTGGGTTTGTTGGGGATCAGACTTGATGGTAATAGTTCTGGTAGAGGAATTATAGGACGATTGGAAGAAGTGGAAAAAAGCGGACATGCACGGTTCGAAGCCGAGACCTCGACAAAGAATTATGAAGCCGGTAAGATACCTGACCGCGTTTGCACCCAGATGGGCCGGCACAATGTTCCATCCCTCAAGAAATTCATTAATGAAGGGATCAAGGGGGAGCCGGAGCCCAAGCTGAAACTGTTTGTAGAAAAAAGGGAGGAGGGCATCGTCATAATAAAATTGCTTAATCTCGGCATCAGAAGAGAAGGGTCAGGCTTTGCTGTAGAACAATTTGAACTCTCGTCTATCTATCCCAAAATTCTCATAAAGGTCCCTAATCATAGCATCCCCACCAATAGGATGCCTGGGCCGATTTGATCCAGAAGGACCAGCCCCATCCCGACCTCCCCTAGAAGTCACAGCTTCATCTTCAAACCGATCAACTATCCTCCCAGAAGCACCTTCCTCAGCCATACCTGCAGCAACCAAGGGGTTAGAATCATCCCGTGACAAGGACGAGGTGACCTTCCCCCTCGGTTCAACTACTGGGGCCAAGGAAGGACCCTTAAAACGAGATCGAAAGGCCGATTTATCTTTAACATAATGAAGAAAAATGTGGTTTATAACGGCGTCAAGGGTATTAAGGAGTACGACGCCATCAGCACAACCTGGGAGGGCCTTAGGGGCAAACAGACCTGAAGGATACCTCAAATCGTCCCTAGGGGTCTTATTCAAAAACAACAAGTCACTTACAGCCATTAGAGACAACATTTTCTAAATTCCTTCTGACAACATATAAATCCTATTATTCCGCTCGTAGAAACCAAACATGGCATCGGGATCAAGGTGTGGGGTACCGAGCATATCAGGAGGAATGGCTAGATTTTTTCTAAAACCTACTCACACAGATTCGAAAAATCAAGCACTAAAAATAGGAACTTCAAAGCCCTAGAACCTCAACAAATGGCAGAAAAAGAGAAAAAAGACGAGAAAGTCAGAACAGTACCTTTGTCGGAAATGTGATCGGAGAAAAAGGATTAGCCGACGGAGTAAATGAAGATGATCGGAGCGGAACAGAGAATTTTGCAATGGGAATCGATGACTTTGAAGACTCGCCGGAAATGGGGACACTGTTTCTCTATTGGAAATTTGAAAATGTGAAATTCCGAGGGTTTTTGGGTGTGTATATAGGGTGGGTCGAATATGTATGATTCGGGCTAACCCAGTTGTAACCCGTGATCCATGGGTTGCACGTAAACCCACGAACCCATCATGACTCGCATTTAATGGGCCACGTTTTCAAGGTAAATGTCACATCACCAAGACACGTGCACCAATCAATATAAGGGGAAGACAAACGATTGAAGTAACCCAACCGCCGTTTGAAAAGCACGAGCAGACTGCCAATGCTAGATCGACACGTGGCAAACCGAGACCTACAGCAGGAATGCCAGTCGGCTTCAAAAATCACAAACATTTCGGATGTCTGGATCGACATTGAAGAGTTCAGCACATGGGCGTAACCGACACCACAGCTATGGACCAACATCCTTAATGGTATCAAAGAATGAGACGAGATCGAGATGAGAAAAGTTCAGGGGTAGGTCGATGTCGGGCGGTGATTGAAGTCATGGTTGAACGACATATACAAATGCCTTCCATGCCGACATGTCAACTAAGATCAGATGATCGGCATTACGTTAAGGCGACATCATAAAAAAGGTAGTGTTAACGAGAAAAAATCCAAAGTCATGCAAGATGCAAAGAATTCAAGCTATGAAGTCAAATCAAAATCAGAGCAAAGATGGCAAAGGATAAAACCGCAGTGTAGATATATATAACAAAAAGACCCCCACAGCAAGGCGGGGGCCTGGCCTATACAAAAAGGGAAAAAGAAACTACTGAGTCATCCTAACTAAGGATTCAAGAAAGATTATAATCTTGATCTTGGTCTTCATCATCCTCCCACTCAACGTCTCCATCGTACCCATATTCATCAATGATGATGGGTTCGGGATCATCCTCACTATCGTCTTCATCATCATCATCCTCGTCCTCATCCTCTGACTCTTCTGCACTAGAGTCGTCGGAGAATTCATCAACGGGGGCCGGCTCCGAGTATTCGCCATTACTATCGGACGGTGATTCTTCCGCCGGAAAAGATGAACGTATCTTTGATGGGAACATTGAATCATCGCTGCTTGAAGAATCATGATAAACTTGATTTTCTGATCCTGTACTCACTTCTTCCGGGAATGCATCATCGTATTTCCTCTTTGGAGCCATCTTGGAATTCTTCGCAAAATTTGGGATGTTCTTGGAGAATTCTAGAGGATGAAGGTAAGATAGAGGATAACCAATGGACAGACCATCTATTTATACCCCTGGAATATGAGGGGGTGGGGAATTTATCAATGCTACTCATAATTGGGGTGCAATTAATGAAGCCTTCGATTTCCAAGAAGGGCAATGATTCCACCTGTATCAAATCCACAGTGATGTCAGCAAATCCAAGCAGAAGAGGATTTTTGGCGGCTGCAGGTCGAATCAACATAAATGAAGTGCGAAGCAAGTACAAGGGCACAGTTCCTACTCGGCATGCCGAGATATAAACTCGGGGGCCACTGAACGACATAAACCAACTTGGTTAGTGGGGACCCATAAACTCTGGGCTCATACACCGTAAGGCCCATCCACAGAGGCCCACAATCTTATATGCCGAGATACATCAGGCCAAACAGGCAGCCCTTGCCTAGGCCGAGTTCAAGTGGCCCAATCCTTAGCCGATCTCCGGGCGAGCCGAGTGGGATTACAGGCCGACATACGCCAGTAATCTTCCTTGTTCACGGGAGTCCACTTACAGAGTTTGATTACAACTCTAACAGTGAAGATCCTTATCTAAGCAAGGATATCTCATATACCAGATAATAGGACATCATCCATCCTTATCCGGAGTCTATCTCCAAGGAATGCGAGTCCTACATCAACACGGGCATCCTAGCTTCTCTAACAAGCTAGGACTCATTCATCCACGCCTATAAAAACAGGTCTTCATAACAGGAGAAGGGTAATGAACTTTTGGCTCTAAATTAGTCAATTGGTTTCTATATTTCTAATCACCCATATTCTTACTCTCACGCCGGAGGGCCTTCGCCGGTGAAGCCCCGGTGTAGTTTACGTTTGTTTCGTGTGTGTAGCTCCGGCCATCAAGAACTGTCGCTGGGATTATCCGAACCGCTAGACGAAGGCTGATCCAACCAGATTTTGGCATCATCATGGATGGATAATACGTAATTCTATAATAAGAAGAGGCTACATGTCACAGTTTTGACATTTGTTACAAACAACACACATTACTATTTCATTTGTCACGTTTAATTGCTTTTCTAAATAATGGTTCATGCGTTGCACATAACTTGTTCGTCGGTTTCAAACTACCATAGTTATTAAAATTTGCAACGATGTTAACTGTTATAACAATTGTGACAAATGGAAATGAGCATGCATCACAGTTTTTGTTCTATGACTTCCAACCGTGGCAATAATCGCAAAAAAATAACTGACACGATTAAAAAACCGCATAGCATTATATGCGACACTCACAAATATTAAACGAAAAAATCGAGACAAAACGTGGTAAAATATTATTTGCCACAGTTTTAGGTCAATATGCCCCGATTTGAGCTTTATCTACCACAGTGTCACGATTTAGAAACAGTAAAATATTATAGCGATGCTCACATCATACTAAAAACCTTGACATAACCGTTGTAAATATTACTTGCCACGGTTTAGCTATATTACCATGACCCGACTACCATAGCTAAAAACCATGATTCTTGTAGTGACTGACATTAACACATGCATGACACTTACAAAACACATGTGCTACCACTTAACAACACATGCACTGACACTCATAAATACAAAACCCTAGATTTCAACTCAAATTCGTTTAACTTTTGAAGTGAAAGAAAACTAGATCCAACTATTTTCAGGCCAATCAAACAAACTGAAATCCATTACAATAAACTAGTCATCAAATAAGCATCATAAAAGTTTCTGATCCAAGATAGAAAGGTTGATGGCGACCTACCTGTTGAAAATCACTAGGGGTGGCACAAGAAAGATAAATTGCGTGAGCCAATGATAAGGGAGGTAAGGCGACGAAGACTCGAATCCGAGACAAGTTGATTCGACCCATCTCTCAATCCGAAGAGATCCAGAAGGGGTGTGGTGGTGCTTACGAACTTACGATGGTTGGTGGTAGGGGTTACTCCCTCCGTCCCATTTCAAATTGCAAAAAGTTGCCAAAAAGGATGTCCCAACTAAAATTGCAAAATCCAAAAATGACAAGTTTTAACCCACTTGCACACTCACATCCACTAACCCACTAACTATTCTCTACCCCACTTTCTCTCTCCCACTCAACTATCAACACTCACAACACATCACCTTTTTCACCTTTTCCATTAATCCCCGTGCCAACCTAGTATTTGCAATTTGAAATGGGACGGAGGGAGTATATAATAATTGAGGGAGATAGCTGATGCGGTGGTTGGTGGTAATTGTGATGAGTTGGTGGTTGTCAGGTTTAAGGACGGTGGGTGGAATGTTGAGTTGGATAGAGGTGCTGGTGGTTAAGTTTGGGGTGGTAATTGAAGATGAAGGGGTGTACTTTTTGGGTCGTTGATAGATTTAAATAACGCTACGTGAAATGTCTACTTTTACCCTTTTTAAAATCATTTGTGAGGTACATACGTGTTTTTTTTTTTAAAGTTAGGTATTTTACAAATTTTTTATTGAATTACAACGAAATTTATATATATTAAAAGCTGAGGCGGAGGGATGTGGATTCACCACGTGGATATTTTTTGTTAAAGGTTGCTTTTGGTGAAGCCATGTCATCACCACCTTAAACTCTAAGTGACTTTTGATATTCTTTTTAGACAAAAACTTGTGTGAGAACACTCCAACCCGTCTCATGGGTGAGACGGGTCATTTTTTTGACCCATTACCCAACCCACAACCCTGCTCCAGGACCCATGGGGGGACCCTGCCACGTGGCAGCCCCTCATTGGCCGGATTTTTTTTTTTTTTTTTTTTTTTTTTGCTTTTTTTTTAAATTTTTATATTTTTATTTTTGGTTTTTTTAGGTTTGTGAAAAGTAATAGTTACCATCTCTTAAAGTAATAATTACCATCTCTTAAAGTAATAGTGTTTTTCTTATGTTTTCTTCGTTTGCCAAAAGTAATACTTATTATAACTAAAATGTAACAAACGTGTTATTTATATGTAATAGTATTTGTACATAATTGTAATACATATGTATAGATATCTATATGTTTTCAAACAATAAGTTACAATGGGTCAAATTTATCATGATACATGTAAAAGTATTACATTATCTATAGAAATCTGTTACAATTTCGTCAATCAAAGTGTTACATTTACTTGTATAAACTTACTATTACATTCATATACATAAGTTATTACTTTTCAAATGTTATTTTCTTTTAAAAAATAAAATTTAAAATACACATTATATTACATTTTAGCTAAAGCACTATTATATTTCAGCATAGATGATTATTACATTTAGATATTGTATGAGTTACATGTAATTATATTTAGTATTACATTTGGAAAATGGGTAAAAACGAGCTTTTGTTTTTTAAAAACAAGTATTACGTTTACTTATGAACAATGTTACTTTAAGAGATGGTAACTATTATTTTTTGCTAAACCACTGAAAAGCCAAAAAAAAAAAACTCAAAAAAAAAAAAAAAAAAAAAAAAAATTCCGGTCAACGGTGGGTTGCCACGTGGCGGGTTCGGCCCATGGGTCATGGGGCGACCCGTCTCATGCATGAGACGGATCCCCTTGTTCTCATGGGAGACCACCTCTTCTTTTTATTAGCTAATAATATTAGTTAAATGCATTAGTTATTATATAGGTTAACTATTACTATTAATAGTATTAGTTAACAATAATAGTTACTGTATTAGTTAACCATAATAGTTACTATATAAGTTAACTATTACTATAAATAGTTAACCATAATAGTTACTGTATTAAAACCTTGGTAACTATTATGGTTAACTAATACTATTATGACTTAAGTAATTACCACTTCAATTATAATTATAGGTCATAGAATTTCAAAGGTTGAGAACATGTTAAAGATCATGAAATTAACATCGAATGTATAACAATATCTTCAACGAATGAATCACTAAAGTTTACGTTCATCTAAAAATAAACCAAATATAGTATATTAACTAATCTCTACACATAAATGAATGGTATATTATTGAATTACATCGAATGTATAACAATATCTTCAACGAATGAATCACTAAAGATTTTTTATTGTTCGCTCTCCTTATACTTCAACGTTATTGGCTTGTAAGTCAACCCCAATTTTTTATACTGAAATTCAAATAGATAACTTCTCAAAGACATGGGTAAAATTGTCATTTGCTAGGTGTATCTCATTTTTTTGAACTCAATATCTAAGAAAAGTAGTTTACTACTTTATCATCCCATTCTTTTATTTATGTGTTCCCAATCAATTACCGTGCGGAGCACGGGCTAAATTACTGGTATCAATATAAGAGAAGGGTCGGAAAAAAATCAATGCTAGTAATAAAAAAAACAAGTGTTTGCTTCCGAACCAATTTAAACACAAACAAATAATAACGTACATGTGACAAAATCGAAATGATATTCAAATGTGACAAAATCGAAATGAATATTCAATACGTGGACCAGTTTTCCTCCTCCTCCTTCACGTTTCTTCTTCCCCTCTATTTATCTTTTCTCAACTCTTTTCTTCTTTCTTTCCCACAAACCTAACCCCCCCCCCCCCCCCCCC
>JAOWBW010000283.1:1170051-1338876 GCA_026119855.1 Campanula takesimana
GGTCATTAGAAGATTCCGTATGGAAAATTCTAAGAGAGGCACCTTGCCAGTGTTACATGGAGTTTCTCTAAGCAAGACTCAATGTCCTAAGACAAATGATGAGCGTGAGAAAATGAATGATGTCCATATGCTTCGGCAATTGGGTCCATCATGTATGCCATGATTTGTACTAGGACGGATGTATCTCTTCGCTTTGAGCATGACAAGTAGATACCAATCCGACCCTGGCGAAAATCACTGGATAGCTGTAAAAGCGATTCTAAAGTACTTGAGAAGAACTAAAGACTCGTTTTGGTCTATGGAGGAATGGAAGATGATCTCGTTGTAAATGCCTACACGCATGCAAGCTTCCAAACTGACAAAGATGATGCCGATCGCAATCGGGTTGTTTTATGTTAAATGGTGGAGCTGTAAGCTGGAAGAGTTCCAAGCAAAGTACAACCGCTGATTCTACAACAGAAGCTGAGTATATTGCTGCATCGGATGCTGCAAAGGAAGCTGTTTGGATTAAGAAGTTCATAACTGAACTTGAAGTGGTTCCTAGTATTGCTAATCAATAGACCTTTATTGTGATAATAATGGTGCTATTGCTCAAGCAAAGGAACCAAGAGCACATCAGAAATCCAAACACATACTTAGGCGTTTTCATATCATTCGAGAGATCGTTGATAGGGGAGACGTAAATATATGCAGAGTACCTACTGATGACAATGTTGCGGACCCGCTAACAAAGGGACTTCCACAAGCTAAACATGATGGTCATGTTAGGTCCATGGGTATTAGATACATGGGAGATTGGGCCTAGGGCAAAGTGGGAGATTGTTGGTAGTGGTGCCCTAGGCACGTTTAATAAACGTTGTAATTGTTATCATTTATTTCATATCAATAAAGAGATGTTTTGATTATTATGTTGTTTCATGCTTACTTATAATAATCCCCGTCCTCTAGTACTTATTAAGCACTAGTATAAAGGCTAAATGATCATGAGATGATCATGTTAGATTTATGGGTACTTGTTGGAACAAGGTACTGGACATGACCCGCTGTATGAGATTTATGTCATGGTCTATGTCGAACATATATCTCATATTAGTTATGTCATTGAATCCTTAGACATGAAGTTATTATAGTCTCCACTTGATGAACATTGTGTTTGACATATTCAAACGCTACCTTAACACGGTAGTTATAAAGGGTATGATTGGCATAATCGGATTCCCGTTGGGAAGAATAATAAGCTTAAATGGATTTGTCCCTCCACGGAGAGATGTCAAGCTTGGGCCTCTCGTAGGAATGATGTTGATGAAATGTTCGGCCGGACTCAAATGAATTGATTGGATCAATGTCATTTGGATTATCAACATATTCGGAATCGAGAAAGTATTGAACAAAAACAAGTTGACTGTTTGACCATGACTTGTGTTCAATGACATAGTGGGACAAAGGGATTGTGACATATTCTAAAGGAATGCGAACTTGTATCTAGTTATACTATTTGGGTAGGTATGACGGTTTGCTAGAAACCTAATCATATCTTATGGGATCATGTTTGAGCCCATTGCCAACTTAGTATAATCCTAGAGGGTCACACACAATAGAACGAATCTTTAATAAGAGGACTATATTGGAATTTAGAGTCAAAGGACCTTGGAGGAATTTTGGAACATACATGTCTGGCTGTTTGGTCTACCGAGCGGGCGCTTGGTTCAGACCAGGCGGGGCGCCTGAAGTAATTCCAGAAAGACAGGGACCTTCTGGTCATTCAGGCGGGCGCCTGGCCCTTTACAGGCGGGCGCCTGGTGCTGCAGACAGGAAAATTCCTAATTCGATTTGGGAAGGTTTTTGGCACAAGATTCTTATTTGGAATAGGTCTTAATTGTGTATAAAATCCCCAATTCGGCCAGACCATATTGACAAGTGATTTTGTGAGTCTCAAAGAGTTTGAGAGAGATATTATTTTGTTCTAAGATATCCTTGATTGAGGAACAAAAATAATTCACAAATAAATTCAATATAGTTCTTTTATTATATTGTGAAAGTGTGTTTCATAATATTGGTCTAGCAACCAAGATCAAAGATCCTTTGATATTCGTTCGAAGTGTGGATACCGCTAGAGGGTGAAAATCATCATCTTCAAAGTTCGTGTTCAAGCTTTGTGATCGTGATCAAGTCTTCAAGTTCTCCACCAAAGACCAAGAGAAAATTCATAGTCATCAAGGGTTAGTTATTCCTCTATTCATCTTGTTGTATTTGATTTAATCATATGAACGGATCCATGGCTTTGGGTTTCTTAAAATTTTAATTGCTAAATTCCGCTGCGCATGTTACTAGGAAACCCAACAAAAGTAACCAGAGAGGGAAATATGACACAAAGTCATAACCCAAATGCTTACCAAAGGAAGAAATTCATCCCATCCAAGGCTAACGGACTGGGGAAACAGAGAAGGCACAGTGGAACCACCTTATAGTGAACTTGGATTGTGTGCCACTATAATTCTCCCACCGCCTGACACGAGGTACCAATGGAAAACCTTATAGTGAACATAACTTGTACCACTATAATTCTCCCATTGCCTGACTCCACAACAAGACCAGCTGGACTTTCCACAAGAAGCACAGTAATGAATACTTGCTAAACAACAACAACCGGGGCAATGATTCTAAAATAATGAATCAAGCCAAACACATCAAAGATTCACATAAAGAATCACTCACAAAGAGTTTACAACAACATGATTCATGGTCATAATACATTCTTGCACACACTTGAATACCCTTATCATTAACCATGACAATATCCCAGGACACTCATATATTGGTCCTAGACAATACCCCAAAGATTAAACCAAAGTTAACCTTCTATATCTTACCTTAACCAAACTATAAGATTCAGGGGAAGGTGTGCGGCCGCCCAAAACAGGGTGTGCGGTCGCACACATTCTGCTTTCCCAAGAACAAAATCTTCCAGATAAGTGTGCGGCCGCACGCCCCTTTTGGGCGGCCGCCCAACACACTCGACAGGCAAAACCCAAAATGATTTACACTCCTTCCGTTTCACCGTCTCAAAAGTATAACACTAACGTTTATAACTTTACTAACACTATAAAATCAGTCTCAAAACAACTTTAATACTACTTTGAACCCAACCAAACCAACATACTAAATACTCCCTTTGTCCCAGAATTACAAGTATAACAAATATTACCCAAATCACAAAATAACAATTACAAGTATCAGATATAACATATATGACCATTTTAACATTTAAAGGGGAATTAGTAACTTACCTATTTCCGAAAAAAGTATCGCTGAAATAAGTTTTGTTCGGATAGAAATGACCTACTCGACACCATGATCATTTTTATATAATTAGTTTTTTAAAATCAGTCTCAAAACAACTTTAAACTTTGAACCCAACCAAACCCAACATACTAAATACTCCCTTTGTCCCAGAATTACAAGTATAACAAATATTACCAAATCACAAAATAATAAGTACCAATGGACCATTTTAACATTTAAAGGGGAAACTTAATTTCCGAAAAAGTATCGCTGAAATAAGTTTTGTTCGGATAGAAATGACCTACTCGACACCTGATCATTTTTATATAATTAGTTTTTAAAACGGATAAGTAAATAAAAAGAATTAAATCGAAATGGGTTGAACTTACCTTTTTCTCTTTAACCCTAAGAAACGTAGAAAGTTGCAGAACAATTCACACAGAGAAGAAGAGAGAGAAGGGATAAGTGTTTTATAAAAATTCTTTACCCATTTTACAAATTGGTCACCCAACTTTCGATTTGAACACTTTAACCCCTGAAGTTACATTTTCACAAAGGACCCTAAAGTTTCAACTTAATCATTTAACTCCTTTAATCATTATTATTACTAACTAAGTAAATAACACAAATAATCAAGTAAGATATGCAAATCATAAAATATGATGCAACACATAAAATGCACACATAAGTCAAATAAAAATCCCCAAAAATATAAAATAAATAAGGACGGGTTTTGGGGTCGCTACAATATCAGTATCTTGGTGCAAAAACTTGGTCAGAATCCTGCAATGAGTTCTGATCTTAGATTTTCCAGCGGTTTTAGCAGCATGGAGGCGGTTCAGGGCATTGATGATTTCTTTCATTACAACCCTGGGCCAGTGCAGTTTCTTCCCGTTGAGAATGGCCACACAATAGGCATATTGTTCACTAGTAAAGTTGTTGTGGTTCCCATTCTTGTACATCACTCCAGAATCCACTAATTCACACAAATGAGCCATGACTTCTCTAAAGTCATTTTTGGAGGAATTCTTAGTGGAGAATGAATTAACTCCAATTAATTCCATTGTTGTGCTGCTCAGGAGCTCCGGTTTGATCCCCATAACACCAGAGTTCTCAAGACCAGCCAAAACTGCAATTTTTGAAGCAGTTAAGATCACATCCTTGTTACGGACCTTGGACTTGATGGCATCTTCAAATGTCACTTCTCCAGTTTCTAGATCTCTGATAGGTTCTCCCCTTACATCCAACAAAGAAGCATTTGTAGCAATCCCATTCTCGAAGAATTCAGCACAAATGATAGTAACGAACTGGGATTCGTCCATGAGAAATAAAGGGAGCAACTTTGTATCTTCAAGCAGCTTGAGGATTTTCCTTCCAACTGCATCTTGTTTGATTTCTTCTTCTAGTATCCTAGAACCGGGTACAAAGTTTGATGGGTCCTAAAAAACAATATTCTATGTTAGAAATAGTTTGAAGAATGACAGTTTGAAACCTTAAGCAAACCGCGGTTCATACCAATTAATCAAACCGAGCGGTTCAATCAAATGAATAAACAAAGAGGTTTGAATGAGACTTACAAACTGTAACAAGTAATCCTAACAATGAAAAGATGCGGTCTAAGAAAAGTAAGGGTAAAAGAGTAAAAACATAAAAGTAAATGAACAGTAAAAGTAAAACGGATCAAAGAGGGAAAATTTTGAAAAAGAGTTTGAATGCACGAAGAACAGAGTATGAACATGCAAAACAAAATCTTAACCAAAATATGAAAGAATTGTACCAAAATGATCACAAAGGACAGATTCTAACAAAGTTCTAAATAAACTAAGACAAATAAAATTACTAGAGCTCAGAATCTGCAAAAAATACGCAAGAACACAAAATAACCCCAAAATCGAGTTTGCTCAAAAATTGAACACGAATCACAAAATCATGCATATAAACAGTATAAGTAAGTAAATGCGAGTTAAGTCCAACAAAAAAATCGAAGAAAAAGCACAAAAAGATCAAAGAAGATGAACAAGCTTTTTCAAGCAACAATGGCGGATAAGAAAAAAACACTGAGTTAGGGTTCAGAAATTCATACCATATCGGGCTTAGATGGTTTGGACGATGTAGAAGTAGAAGCAAGATCAATGGTTTTCTTTGGTGCCATTTTGAAAATCGTTTAAGTTAAATTAAAATTTAGTTTGTCTTTTATACTCAATTAACCACCTAGG
Organism: Campanula takesimana; assembly: GCA_026119855.1. Taxonomy (NCBI): domain Eukaryota; kingdom Viridiplantae; phylum Streptophyta; class Magnoliopsida; order Asterales; family Campanulaceae; genus Campanula; species Campanula takesimana. Next base: position 1,175,550 of record JAOWBW010000283.1, read on the forward strand.
GTAGTGGAGCGGCCTTGACGGCTGAGGGAAGCTTAACCGTCAGTGTACCTGTCGATTCGCATTAAATGCGGCAGAGATAATTGTAAAAAGGTCCTTAAAGAATGAAGTGACATAAAATAGGGACTGAACTGCAATTATACATACCTGAGCGGTTTGAGTAAACCGACTTACCTTTCCTCATTATCGGTTTTGATGAAACCGATATCTCTCAGATTTGTCTTCGGTTTCAGTAGATCAAACCGAATCCTTGCTTTCATAATCCGGTTTGGATTAAAATGTAGATATTCTTCTTGACTATTCGGTTTGAATGGAATCTTCAGCCGAACCTTTATTGTTGCGGTTTGATGTTTGATAGAACCGCAATCTATTTGCTTTTTCTTAGAAGAGCCAAAATACTTAACAGATATTATTAGAACAAAAAATAGGCATGAAATATATTAAGTAAGTTCCATCATACCCATTTCTCCTCGTAAGTGAAAGAACCTTAAATTTTCAAGCGGTTTGGTGAGGATATCAGCAATTTGATCATCGGTTCCCACCTTTGCTAGAAAAATATTCTTCTTTTCAACGTGATCTTTGAGGAAATGATATCTTATGTCAATGTGCTTGGTTTTTGAGTATTCAACTGGATTGTTGGAGATAGAAATTGCTGCAGTACTATCACAGTAGATAGGGCAATTCTTTTCAAATACTTTATAGTCTTCCAACTGTTGTTTCATCCAGAGAATTTGAGAGCAACAACTTCCAGCCGCTATGTATTCAGCTTCAGTGGTTGAGACTGAAACCGACACTTGTTTCTTGCTGGACCATGATACAAGCTGAGATCCAAGGAACTGACATGTACCACTAGTGCTCTTTCTTTCAATCTTACAGGCTGTAAAGTCAGCATCTGAATAACCTAATAGACCAAAAGTGGATTCTTTGGAGTACCAAAGTCCAAGGTTAACAGAGCCACATAAATATCTAATAATACGTTTAACAGCTATAAGATGAGATTCTCTAGGGTCAGCTTGAAATCTAGCACAAACACACACACTGAACATTATATCTGGCCTACTTGCAGTTAAGTAAAGAAGAGAGCCAATCATACCTCGGTAGAGTGTCTGATTCACTTTCTTACCTTGTTCATCTCGATCCAAACTGCAGGCCTTTTGCATTGGGGTATCAACTGGCTTAGCGGTTTCAAGCCCAAATTTTTTGATCAAGTCTTTGGTGTATTTGGCTTGGTTGATAAAGATTCCATCATGACATTGCTTGATTTGGAGTCCAAGAAAGAATGTCAACTCACCCATCATACTCATCTCAAATTTACCTTTCATAAGCTTCTCAAACTTAACACACATAGTTTCATTAATAGAACCGAAAATAATATCATCAACATATATTTGAACTAATAATGAATGACCTTTGTGTTTAGCAATAAATAAGGTTGTATCAATTTTACCTCGAGAGAAGCCTTGTTCAATAAGAAATTTAGATAGAGTGTCATACCATGCTCTTGGAGCTTGTTTGAGTTCATCATAATCAATCACTTCTTCTTGCCTATAACCTTGAGCAACCAACCTTGCTTTGTTTCTTGTTATAGTACCATTTTCATCATCTTATTTCTGTATACCCATTTTGTTCCAATTACAATGTGATCCCTGGGCCTTGGAACTAGAGTCCAAACTCTGCATCTTTCAAACTGATTGAGCTCCTCTTGCATTGCAGCTACCCAATTTGGATCACTTAGAGCTTCATCTACCTTCTTCGGTTCCATCTAAGATAACAGTGCGGTTGAGAACAAACTGTGGTTATCTCTATGATTTAAGCTTCCTCTTGTTTGAACACCAGAACTGATAGGACCTATAACATTGGTTGTTGGATGGTCTCTATGCTCATTAATTTTTGGAGGGAGGTCTTTATGAACCACTATTTCTTGAAGATTTTCTAGAGGAGGCTTTTCTTGATAATCATTGAAATCTTCATTGAAGGTGATGATTGGAACTGGATCAACGGTTTGAATGGGATCAGAAGAGTGCGGTTCTACAGCAACACCTTCGTTTTGATTTGGAGCGGCTGGAGAACCTGATGGAGCGGTTTGAGTAGGTTGATCATTTGCAGTTGCATGATTAGGGTAAGATGTACCTGTCTCAAAACCACTAAAATCATCAGTAACATTTGGAGCCATATGTGGCTTAAGAAGATCATGTTCATCAAATGTAACATGGACTGACTCTACAATTTTTAATGAAGTCTTATTGAAACAACGAAAAGCTTTTGAATGTTTAGAGTAACCAACAAAAATACCTTCATCGGCTTTAGCATCAAATTTACCTCGATGCTCCCTGCCATTATACAAGATGTAGCATTTGCATCCAAATATTTTAAAGAAGGCAATGTTAGGTGATCTACCTCTCCACAATTCAAAAGGAGTCTTGTTGTGAACTTTGATGATGAGGGAGCGGTTCTGGGTGAAACATGCGGTATTAACAGCTTTGGCCCAGAAGTACTTGGGAAGCTTGGCTTCAGCAATCATGGTCTTCCCTGCTTCAATCAAAGTCCTGTTCTTCTTTTCTACTACTCCATTCTGTTGTGGAACCCCAGCGGCAGAGAAATTATGATCAATACCATGATCATCACAATATTGGGCAACACCATTGTTTGTAAATTCGATTCCATTATCTGAACGCACAGCAACGATGTCATCCAATTTCTAAGTTTGGAGCTGTTTAAAGAGAGCAGTTACGATGCCATAAGTATCATCTTTTGAGGCCATCATTTCCACCCATGTATATCTTGAAAAGTCATCAACAACCACCAAGGTATAGCGGTTTCTTCCTATACTGGCGGTTGAGACAGGTCCAAATAAATCCATGTGAAGCAGTTGTAAGCAGCGGTTCGTTGAAGGCGCGGTTTTGCTTGGAAATGACTGTTTGGGCTGCTTACCAAGCTGGCATGCTTTACATTTCTTATCATGATGATCAGCCACTTTGGGTAGTCCTTTGACGAGACCGTCCCTTTGCAGTTTTGCTAGATACTTGAAGTTCAAGTGGCTGAGCCGCTTATGCCATAGCCAGTTGCTTTCAGTTATATTTTTTTGCTACAAAACAGAGGTCAGCAATAGAAACAATATTACTCAAATCTATCATATATACATCATCTGTTCTGTTGCCAGTCAGTAGTGTAACTCCGGAAGTTGCATCTTTAATGAAACAATTTGTTGAGGTGAAATTGCAGTTCATTCCTTTGTCACAAAACTGAGATATGGAGAGAAGGTTGCTCTTGAGTCCTTCTACTAGTGACACATTTTCAATAGTCACCTTTCCACGTTTGATAGCTCCATATCCTATGGTTTCTCCTTTCTTATTGTTACCAAACACTACTGGGGGGCCTCTCATACTGATGAAATCACAAAGAAGTTCATTATCTCCGGTCATGTGTCGTGAGCAACCACTATCCAAGTACCAAAGATCCTTATTCTTCTTTGCGGTTCCAGCCATAAAGCATAAGATCTGAAAAATAAACATTAAATATTTTGGTCCCCCTTATTCTTTTGGGTCCTAGGGTTAGCAGGTTTTTGGGACCCACGCCTGTTTGACCTTAGGATTTTTATGTCCCTTGGCATTGGGTGTGAACCTTAAAATACGATGACCAGCACTATGACCATAATCAGCACAAATGACACAATGAATTAAACCGATTGAAGATTGCGGTTTTACAAACCCTTTACTGACCTTCGGTTTCTCATGTTTAACTGAGTCAGCAGTTTTGGCTTTAACAAAGATTACCTTCTTGAGCTCAACCTTCCTCTTAGGTGCGGCTTTAGGAAATATGATAGGAATTTCCTTAAACTGACTAGGAGCGGTTTCATCACTCAATACTTCTTTGGTTGCCTCAGCCGCTGTGGATTTCTCTTTCCACTTTGAATCTCTCCCAGTCTGGTTTTTAGGATACTCAAAGAAATAATTTTGCTTTTTAATTTCTTATTTTGAGCCCTTTCTACCAGCATGATTAAACTTAGGAATTTCTTTGGTTTGTTCAGTTGGTTTCACACCACCTTCGGCACAAAGACAAGGACACTTACACCCATCATCAGTTTTAAACCCTAATCCACTTTTCTCCTTAGAAAGAATTTGTGAATCAATGATTTGTTCGATGGTGACACCAGACTTAGTCCACACATCGGTCACTTTTTGAAGTTCATCCCTTTGTGCAGTAAGCTCATGGATTTGGGTGAGAAGTACATCGGTTCTGTCCTTCAGATAGCGGTTTTCATCCACAATAGTAGATATCCCAGCAATTTGGAGCTTGAGGTTTTCAATTTCCTCCTTATGGGATTTACATTCACGTTGGGATTCTTCAAGTTCCGCAGCCATTAGTTTATATGCCTTTTTAACCACAGTGTGTTGTTGACATATAATATTAGCACGTTCTAATACCTGGTCATCATGGCTTTGGTCTGCTTAAACCTCAGGAGTGTAGTTTGGTGTTGTAGGAGCTTTGCTTAATCTAGCCTCAGGAGTCTTAGGTGAAACTGACTTCATTTGTTGATTTGGCAGTGGAAGGCTTTCGTCAATTTCAATTCTTTCTTCAAATCCCATGAGGCAAAGATTAGCAGTTTCTTCATCATCACTTTCATCTGAGTCTGAACCCATCCATGTCAGTGGTTGATCTCCTTGGTCAGCTACCATTCCTCTTCTTTTCACGAACTTCTTGTTGAATGGTTTCTTTGCTGGCGCGGCTTCATAACGCGGTTTGGGGCAACTTGAAGCAAAGTGACCTGGCTGTCTGCAGTTATAACAGACCAAGTCATCCCTTGTCTTGGGATCTGCAGTTTTGTTGAATCTGGTTGGAAGGACAAACTTTGCTGGGCTTTTGGATGGAAATTGAGATCTATTGTTTTTCCTGAACTTGGTGTATTTCTTCACATACAAGGCAAAATCTTCATCATCCATTTCATCAAAATCAACTTGAGTAGAACTTAAGGATTATGATACTACACTCTGAGCATAAGAACTTTGAGGAGGAGTGTAGGGTTGATGAGACTGCTGATAAGATTGATAAGGTTGAGGATATGGTTGATGTGATTGAGGATAGGATTGGTGAGACTGCTGGTAATACTCAGGAGGTGCGGTTTGAGGATTGTATCTAGGAACATTTTGGTCAGGAGGAGCGGTTTGCAAGTGGAGGTGAGGAGCGGTTTGATGATGGTCTGGATTGTAGACAGGAGATGAGGTATTGTTGAATGCAGCTAGAGAGAGTGTCTTAAATCTGCTTTCGGTTTCATGGACCTCTTCAAGCTTGAATTCAAAAACCTTCAGCATGGCATACAAGTGTCGAAGATCAAGAGCTTCCAAGTCCTTGTTGTCTTCAATGTTAGTAGTTTTGATCAGCCATTTGCTACCAAGTGCTTGCATGAATCTCATGTTCAAATCTGTATCAGAATAGACATGTCCAAGAGAAAAACACACGTTAACAATATCAATAAACCTCTCATAGCATTGTTTAAGAGATTCCTTAGGATCTTTAACAAAATAGTCAAAGAGTCTTATCTGTTGATAGAGGCGGTTCTTCTTGGTATCTGAATCTCCTTCCAGAAAGTCAACTATAGCACCCCAGGTAGCCTTTGCGGTTGTGCAGTGAAGCACCTTAGAATGAGTCATCAAGTCAATAGCTGACACTAGCATGGACATAGCTCTTCCATCAAAATCCACATTGATGCGGTCTGCATCAGTCCATTCACTTTCTAACTTCTTAACTTCAGCTTCTTCTCCTGCGGTTCCTGCACGTGGATTAGCTTTCATAGGAACATATGGTCCATCAGTAACCGCGGTCCACAGTCTACGATCACATGAAATCATGTGTTTCATCATCCTATCTTTCCAAAAGATAAAACTATCTTCATCCAAAATCGGTAAGTGATTTGAGTTGGATGTTTGCATCATATGGGTGTTTGTGTTTGCCATTGGATCAGCACCCAAGCGGTTAAGCTTGTAAAAACAAGTTTGGTGGATATGCTCTGATACCACTTGTTGGTCCCAGAGGGCAACAAGGGTATAAAACCGCTAGAGGGGAGGTGAATAGCGGTCCAAAACTTTTTCCAAAATACCCTTAAAATCAACTGAGTACTTATCAGTTTGGCCAACTGCGGTTCAAAGCACAAGAACCGAACTGATAAAATGCACAGTGGAGTTTGCGGTTTGGCCAAATAGGATAGTTAAAAAGTTGGGCGGTTTGACTCAGGTTGAAAAAACACTATGATGCAACTGAATAGTTAAACTTAAAGTTCAAAGGAAAACATAATTCATCTTTCAAGTCATTTCATATATGGAGACAAGTTAAAGACCACAAACAAGAAAGATAACTAACAAGACATAAAATAAAGATCAAATACACAAATTGAAGAGGTTCGTTCTTAAATGAACTACGTCCTCTACCTAGATGGTTAGTCTAGGATTTTCTAATAGCTATGAGACTTGTATTAATTTAGAGGAGGTTTTACAAGATGAATCTAAACTTTAAACAATAAGTCTAACATAAGCTATAATAACAACCGGTGTTTTCGAAGTATATAATCTATGTGATCATATAAATCGGCTGTGTTTGTGGAAAGAAATTAAATGCTTTAAGTATCTAAATGATGGTTGAGCAAATGGAAATCTTTCGGTGTAAAGGCTGAGTATGAAAGGTCGTTAGGCTTGAAGCTTTGATGAAGAAATCTGGGTTTACTAAGGAGATGGTTTGAAGATATGAATATCTGGGTTAGAATCTTCAAAGCAAACTTGAACACTTGGGAATAAATCTTTTGAAGCTCAGCAACCTTCATTGTTGAAGAATGAAGGCTATTTATAGGCAATGCACCCTTGTGACCGTTGGGTAAAGATTTGATTCAAATCTCCGGGTACAATTTGCTGTCGAAATCCCATTGGATGAGCTGTCATTTTCGTCCTTGGTTTTGTCTTGTAGTCCTTGGTGGTTGAGGCACCACTACCTGTCATTTGTCCTTTGTTGCAGAAAGGACTAACGGTAAACAATTCAAACTGATAGACAAACCGACATTCCTTGCAGAAACTCCAAGTTAACTTAGAGTTATTTTGACATGACATAATAACATTCCTTTACGGTTGAAGAGGGAATGTTTGTCTAAGGAATAAATGACATCTCTTTAATTCTTCAATAACTGCACTGCGGTTCTACCAGGCATAGGAGCGGTTTGAAGGATGAATTTGATGTGCGGTTTCATCAAAGCCACAGACTGGTTTGATGAAGGACTTAGGGTTCCATGCTGGCGGCTCAAAGATGATGGCTTGAGATACCAAACCGCGAGGAGTAAAACCGAACTATACTCAGCCTAGACAAACAAAAATCTAGAAATTGACTTATCTAAAAATTGAAGTAAAACTTCATTACATGTGGTCCTAAAGTCCATAAAAAGACACGTGGCATGGATCAATCAAATTAAGGTGGGTGTACTAACAATGAATCCTAACACTTGTACTAGGGACAGAGAAAATAACCAGAAAAAAGAAATTGCAGGTAAGATGAAAGGTTCATATTCCCCAAAATGAAATCATGAAGAACCCTAAGATATGAACATCCATCACAACACACACAGGACAAGTAAACTAAGCGTACCTAAATGAGATAAACTAGTGATTCTGAAACTGCCAGAAATAATAGATGGTGGCTTTTGCTGCGTATTGGGTTTGATAGCTAGGGAAGTTCAGTGGAAAGGAACAAGGCAATGGCAAGGCAATGGCTAGCTTGCAGATATTTAGAGAGAGAAAGAGAATAGAAAGGGAATAGTAATGGCATGCCAGCCTATTTATACTCACCAATCAGGGCAACAAGTCGGTCCCACCACGCGTATATATCACGATTCTTTTCTTGACAAGGGAATCGTTAATTGGGTGATTCACCTGAGCACAGTACTATTTTGTTTTGTTATAATTAAACTCCAAATATAGATAATTGAACAGTAATATTACCATTTGTATCGAAATAAATACTCTCTCCGTTCCACCTGTATTAAGATTTTTAGATTAGGTACGGGGATTAAGGAAAAACTGGTAAGTAAAATAGGTGTTGTGAGTATAAAAAGTAAAATAAGAAAGAGAAAGTGGGATCGGGGATAATGAGTGAAAAATTGTTGAGTGTGAATGTGGGTCCAATTAAATAAAATATTTCTATTTTTTGGTTTTCTTAATTCGAATGAGACACCAAAAATAGAAATTTGTCCTAATTCGAGTGAGATGGAGGGAGTGTTAATTTATTTTTAAAAAAATTAAAAAAGAGAAAGTAAATAAAAAAAAAAAAAAACATTGCAGGTAAAATGAAAGGTTCGTATTCCCCAAAATGAAATCATGAAGAACCCTAAAATATGAAAAACACAACACACACAGTACAAGTAAACTAAGCGAACCTAAATGAGACAAACTAGTGATTCTGAAACTGCCAGAAATAGTAGCTGGTGGATTTTGCTGTGTAGTGGCCGGGTTTGATAGCTAGGGAAGTTTAGTGGAAATGAAGAAGGACAATGCCTGCAGTGCAGATATTAAGAGAGAGAAAGAAAACAGTAATGGCTGGCAGCCTTTTTATACTCACCTATTAGGGCAACAAATGGGTTTGGTGCGTCCTTTAGAGAGAGAAAGGGAGGTGAGAGAGAAGATTTATACTCCCTCCGTCTTATTTGAAGTTTCACCGTTATAGTGATGGCATGTAAATTATGGTAAGTGGTGAGTGTAAAAAAGAGAGAGGGAAAAGTTAGTGTGTATGACATGTGTGGCCTACAATTTAAATATGTAAGAGGAGAAATTTAGTGGGTATGCAAGTGGGTCCCATAATTTAAGTATGTGAGAAAAAATGAGTGAGTATGACAAATGGAGTCTATATTTATTACTATTTTAAAAAATTACGAAGCTTTCAACGAAACATCCATTTTTAGATAAAAGGTGATGCTTCAAAATGTGACTATGGTTGGAATGAAGGGAGGCGTTTGGTTGTTAGGAGTTTGTCTGTGTGAGGGGGAGCACAATCTTTCCATTTTTGCTCACAATCATTCACGCCTTTAGGGCAACTCCAATGGGGAGAGTTAACCAAAGGTACCAAAATCAAATTTTGGTACTTTTCAAGCACTATTCATAGGTACCAAATTTCTATCTCCAATGGTAGGTATCAAAATTAGAATTTAATACTTATGTATTTAGTTTATATATTATTAATTTTATTTTGCATATAAATATTTTAACTAATTAATGTTTACAATAATTATATATGAATAATGTTAAATGATAATTTTATAATTATTAAATTTGAATAAAAAAAGAATTAAAATTTGGAACTTTTAAAATTAAATCTTCATTTAATTTGCATAAAAAATAAATAATTTATTTTGACATTTCACAGTAAAAGGTTTTAAGTGTTTAAAACAAAAAACATATAAAAAAATTCATTGGTGTAGCAACAACAAAGAGTTAGGCAAGGTACCAAATTTGGTACCTTCCTTAACTCTTTATCTAATTTTGGTACCTCACCTTTTTACCATTGGAGACATTAACTCTTTGAGGTGGGTATCAAAATTTGGTTTTGATACCCACCATTGGAGATGCCCTTAGAGAGAGAAAGGGAGCTGAGAGAGTATATGTCAACCTCCAAAAATGATACTCTCTCCGTCCCGGATTAAAGTTCTTAGTTTGATTTTACACAGAGATTAAGAAAAAGTAAATATTATGAGTATAAAAAGTAAAGTAGAAGAAAGTAGGAGAGGGAAAGTGGGTAAAAAGTTTTTTTTGTGAGAATGACAAGTGGGTCCCATTGTCCATTTTAAGGTAATAAAGCAACTAAGAACCTTAGTTAGTCTGGGACAAACCAAAAAATAAAGTAAGAACCTTAGTCTGGGACGGAGAGAGTATTATTTTTCTCATTCATTCTCTCCCTTACTTTACTTTTATTTTTATTATTTTTCTCATTCATTCTCTCTCTTACTTTATTTTTATACTCACAACACCAATCAACTTACTATTCTCTCCCACTGCTTTCTCTCTCATACTTCACTTTTATACCCACAACACTTACATCACTCCCACCACTTTTTAATCTCTGTGCAAATGAAAGTGTGTGTGGACATGTACTCTAGAACGGAGGGAGTACTATTTTAAAAAAATGATAATGCACATTTTTAAGAACCCATTTTAACTATTTAAATTTTGATTCCAATTTCTAAAATTAATCTCATTATCGTTATTTTAAGGCAATGTTATGTGTTCAAATTTGAAGGTTGTTTACTCTTCTGCCCCATAAATTTTTGACTTTTTTTTTATCAATTAAGTTGAACTTTGATCAAATTAACTTTAATAATAATTTAGTTATCTACATGAAATTCTAAAATTTTGATATATTTCTCTTTTAAGATTATTACCATTAACAATGTTCATAATTATATGATGATTAAATTGAGTAATTATTTGATCAAGATTTAATCGATTTAACCCAAAAATCAAACATGCAATATTATTCTGAGATGGAAGGAACAACAAATCTGTTGCAATAATGTCTTTATGAAAAAAAAAATATTCCTCCTGTCCCAGAATGATAATCCTATATTAATATTTTATAGTCAACAAAAATGAATTTTGACCAAACATTAATGATCATAATAAAATTCTTAAAATTGGTATTGATAAATTACTTAATGATTTATCAACTACAAATTTTAGAATTTCACTGGAATGATTAGATCGTCACCAATATTTAGTCAAAGTTCTTTTTTGTTGACCATAAAAAGTCAAAATGAAGTAATACTAAGGACACAATATAGTCACAAAATTATTATTGCTCATAAAATTTTAAATGTAATAATTTAATTGGTGTTTTTAATTGGAGCAATAATTTGGGAGTAATATGAGAGAGAGAGAGAGAGAGAGAGAGTGTGATAGGGTGTACCCAACTTTTCTCTAATGAGGAGAGTGAAGAGTAGTATACTCCCTCCGTTCCACTCGAATTAAGATATTTAGGTTGGACACGGGGATTAAGGAAAAAGTGTTAGTGGAGTAGGTATTGTGAGTATGAAAAGTGAAGTAGGAGAGAAAAAGTGGGGTAGAGAATAATTAGTGAAAATTTGTTGTGAGTGTGAATGTGGGTCCCATTAAATAAAAAACTTCCATTTTTGAGTTGTCCTAATTCGAATGGGACACCCAAAATAAAAATCTATCATAATTTGAATGGGACGGAAAGAGTATATAGTAGGATCCAAATGATGATGTCATATCGGAGGCCATGCCATGTGTCAGTGGTCTATTGGGTGCTCAAGATATGATTCAGATAGATAAACTGATAAAATCCAATTCGTCTTCTCTTATGTCAGAAGTCGGCTGTGTCAAGATAATAAGACTCCCTTATCTGACTTAGCATTTAATGATCTCTGAACCATGATAAGACAAGTGCAGAGACATCACTGAGAGGTAACGCGGTAGCTCAGTCCCACGCCGGGTCTATTTTGACAAGATAAGTAGTGTTGCATGAGAGTTAGTCCAAGAGGGGTTCCTAGTCAGTTTCTAGGCGAGATGCACCTAGGCAATTCGCCTAGCCAATTCGATTGTTCAAGACAAGAACTTCGAGTCCTTTATTTCTCCTGATCCTCTAATCAGTTAAGCAAGAAAACCATCACGCCTTGGCCTGGTGGTCAAAGCTCAGGGCTTCCAACTTGGAGGTCATGGGTTCGATCCCCCATCCCTTAGAAGTTAGAGAGAAGATTTTCTCTCCTTAGGATTTGTCTCTAGGTGCTGCTATTAATGATTATGTATTGACTTCAATTATGATTTAAGTAAAAAAAAAAAAAAAAAAGTTAAGCAAGAAACCTAGTTGGACCCTCATTAACTTGCTCAGGTTGACCATTTTGGACCACCTATCACCATAGCCTGACGTATTTCGATGGGTTTGGTTCATGGGCTTATATTCTTGCACACCCATTTATATTTAAGATCTAGTCACATCAGTAGCCTCCAAGTTCTAAGCCGTGCATATTTATGGTATGGGCGAGAACTCTAATTAGGACCAAGCAAATTACCATAAATCGCTCCATAATTGACATCGAGTTGTTTCGATAACGGGGCATGCTTGAGCTAGAATCCTTCTCATTCTTCCTGGTTTTGGAATTAACTTTACACATGTCGCCCCTCATTGGAATGTCAAGGGCAGTTACTTCTCAAGTGTTCGCCGCCAGTTAATGTGATTCGAATAGACAGTGAAATGACGGGGCGGGAGTTTCAATATTTTTGAAAAGTTAATTGTTCTTCTCAAATCCCAACCATCATGCCTTTTCATATCTTCCTTATAAAAACCATAAGTGTCTTCTTGTTCCATTTTTTCTTTCTCTTGCTCCAGGTATCTTTCGCAATCAACGAGTTCTTCTTATGTGGAGTAAGTCTTATATTTCCTTTTACTCAAATAAATCTTCTTCCTTTTTATTCTGTGTGTCTGGGCCTCTATTCTTTGCCATTTCCCAGCCTTGACTGGTTCCCTTGGTTTCCTTTGTGATTTTTCCAGATCTTCAATCCTTTTTCGCCGTCTACTCCGGGATATCTCCGTGACTACTTTGCCTCTTTATCTTCAGGTACCGCCTTGATTCCTCCTTTCTTTGAAATTGTTACTTTGTACACTACAAGAAAAACGTGTTTTAGAGATGGCAAAATCTGTAGCTAAATCAAAGATTCTGTCTCTAAATCAAAATCAACGAAAAATTGATTCTGTAGCAAATCCGTAGACGCACGCAGACAGAATGTTCCGTCTCTAAATTAGAGACAGAATAGCGACAGATTTATTAGCGACCTGCGTGCGTCTACGGATTTGCTACAGAATCAATTTGTCGTTGATTTTGATTTAGAGACAAAACGTTTCTGTCTCTAAATTGGAGCGGTAATTTCTGTCTCTAAATTTACCAATTATATTATATATATATATATATATATATATATATATATTATAAAAATTAATTTATAATGTTACTAGTACTTAATTAAACAATTTCTCAAACAAAAAATACTTAATTAACTAAACAATAATAATAAATTGAAAATGTTAAAATACATCAATAAAAAATATCAAAAAATACATCAATTTCTAATAAATCTCCACAACTTTGGCATAAAATCTATAAAAGTCAAATTTCAAATTTGTTACATATGAAAAAATCAAAACCCAAAATTTACATTTCAATCTTTTTATCACCCCTCTCTTCAACCACCATCCAAAGCCAACCACTATTACACCGCTGCCGCCACCACCAAAGAACCATCCTCATCACCGCCAACGACCCATCTTCACCACCAGTAACGGTTAATCGTCACCATCACTATACACCATCATGCCTCCACTAGCATTCCTGGCAACACACCAAACAAGATATTGTCACAACAATTTCAAGACCAGATCTGAACACAATAAAGGATTTACACACACACACACACAATTTCAAGACCTGATCTGAACCGAGCTAGAAAAGAGAGAGAAAGATAGTGAAAAAGAGATAAAACCTGAGAGATAGAGAGAACAAGGGAATGACTTACAAAATCAAGGCGGCATATTCCAAAATCAAACACCAATCAACTTACTATTCCCTCTCACTCATACTCTCTCCCCTACTTAATTTTACACTCACATCACTTACATCACTTGCACTATTTCTTAATCTCCGTGTAAATGAATAGGGTGGACATACTCTGAGACAGAGGGAGTACTGAAGATAAATTTTAAAAAAGGTGTCCATCTCAAATCTCAAAATATATGTCCTACTACCTCCGTCCTGGTTTAAGGTTCTTAGTTTGATTTTGCACGCTTATTAATAAACCAAGACAAATTTGGGTCAAACATAGTAGCGTATGGTAGTGTGTGGAGGATACAATTGTCCATTTATAAATCAAGTGGGTGAAAAGTACTCCATCCGTTTCAAATTATTTGTTGCTTTAGGAGTAAAAAATTGTTTCAAAATATCTGTCGCTTTACTATTATGAATGCACTATTACCCTTTTGTCTCAAGTATACCTTTATTAATGATGGTGAAAGTATCTCTCATACAAGCATTTACTCACCTAGAAAGTTGAATTATTTAGGGGCAAATGGGTCTTCTTAACATGCATTAATTATATTTCTTAATATGTGTGAAAAAGTCTAAAGCGACAGATATTTTAAAACGGAGGGAGTAGATAGGTAAGTGATAGTAGTTTTTTTTTTTGTAATATATGAATTTTATATGAGGAAAAAATTATCCAAAACGTTCATACTTTTCTATTTAAGGAATAAAACAACTAGGAACTTTAAACTGAGACATAGCAAAAAAAAAAAAAAAAAGTAACAACCTTAAACTAAACTGGGGCGGATGAAATACTTTTTATTTTAATTAAAGTTTGGTAATTTTTCTAAACCACTCATTATAGTTGACACAAATAATGCAATATCATAAATAAAAAGTACAAAAAGACACATAAAAATATATTAAAGTAATTTTAAAATAGAAAAAATCAAATTGTTTTTTTTCAATAAAGAAAAAATTAAATTGTTAAATACTACCTCTGTCCCTAAATGAGTGTTCAAATTTCATTTTAAGGGACATCAGAAAATGTCATCTTTTTGTACACTATGGAGGCAAAGATTCATATATAATCTTGTAATCTTCTTTCCAAACATTTAGTTTTGCAAGTGTAAAGAGACCGGTGAAAAAATGTCGAAAAAAACATTTAGAGACAAAGTTATGCTAAAAAAAAGACACTCATTTTGGGACAAATATTTTTTGAAAATGGACACTCATTTAGGGATAGAGGGAGTACTAGTTATGAATAACAGATAAAGTATGCTAAAATTGAGTTTGAGTAAACGACCAAAATGACCCGTGTACTATACAAATACTGTTGGTAGTGGTGCCCTAGGCACGTTTAATAAAGGTTGTAATTGTTATCATTTATTTCATATCAATAAAGAGATGTTTTGATTATTATTGTTGTTCATGTTTACTTATAATAATCTCCGTCCCTAGTACTTGTTAAGCACTAGTATAAAGGCTAAATGATCATGGGATGATCATGTTAGATTTATGGGTACTTGTTTGGAACAAGGTACTGGACATGACCCGCTGTATGAGATTTATGTCATGGTCTATGTCGTACATATATCTCATATTAGTTATGTCATTTGAATCCTTAGACATGAAGTTATTATAGTCTTCCACTCGATGAACATTGTGTTTGACATATTCAAACGCTACCTTAACACGGTAGTTATAAAGGGTATGATTGGCATAATTGGATTCTCGTTGGGAAGAATAATAAGCTAAATGGATTTGTCCCTCCACGGAGAGATGTCAAGCTTGGGCCCCTCGAAGGAATGATGTTGATGAAATGTTCGGCCGGACTCAAATGGATTGATTGGATCAATAGCATTTGAATTATCAACATATTCAGAATCGAGAAAGTATTGAACAAAACAAGTTGACTGTTTGACCATGACTTGTGTTCAATGACATCGTGGACAAAGGGATTGTGACATATTCTAAAGGAATGCGAACTTGTATCTAGTTACACTATTTGGGTAGGTATGACGGTTTGCTAGAACCTAATCATATCTTATGAGTTCATGTTTGAGCCCATTGCCAACTTAGTGTAATCCTAGAGGGTCACACACAAATAGAACGAATCATAAAGGACTAAATGGGAATTATGGAAAAATGTCAGGTTTTGGCTTTGGCACGACCGTGCGCCTTTAAACGGCACGACCGTGCCATAAATCCAAACCAAGGCAAAAGGCTCGGTCCGTTTGGCACGACCGTGCCAAACATAGGGGCACGACCGTGCCAATATTCGGGGAAGGCCTGGCAGGTTCGACCCATTTGGCACGACCGTGCCAAATAAAGGGGCACGACCGTGCCAGAATTCCTGGCAGAATAAGGACTTGCCTTAATTAAGGTGACGGGATTTAGGAATCCTAGGTCATTAAGAGTTAATGACTAGGTCCTATAAAAGCATCTTTTCACCAGCCATTAAGCAAGAAATTCCTATTCATTAAGAGAATAATATTCTTGATTAGATCAAGAAATTCATAGTTCCATATAGTCAATATAATTGTGAAAACGTGTTTCACAATTTTGGTCTAGCAACCAAGATCAAAGAAGTTCCTTTGATATTCGTTCAAGGTGTGGATACCGCTAGAGGGTGAAGCTCATCATCTTCAAAGTTCGTGTTCGTACTTTCTTCGTGATCAAGCTTCAAGTTTCTCCACCAAAGACCAAGGAAGATTTAATAGCCATCAAGGGTTAGTTTTATCCTATATTCATGTTATTGTATTTGATTTAATCATACGAACGGATCTATGGGCTTTGGGTTTCAAAATTTTAAATTGCTATATTCCGCTGCGCATGTTACTTGGAAACCCAACAAATACAACCAAAATGACCCGCGTACTATCTAAACTACCAAATCAACCTGCGTACTATGCATAAATCAACCAAATCGTTAGAATACATTAATGGATGTTAATAAATGTTAAAAACTTAACGAATATTGCAATCCATATTTTCAAATTTGACCCAGTACACATTGAAATGAACCAAAATTATTTACACCACTCTCCTCCTTAATGTAAAATTTTCAAACTTGTACTTGTTCCAAATAAGTCCCTAACCTTTTATTCTTTCTCACTTTGGAAATTGATGTTTATTATTTTAAAACTAAGTCATCATTCCATTAATTCAATTTTATTTAGTTAGTTAATTTATCACCAACACCCCATCATCTCACCACAGCCATCACCATATGCCACCATCCCACCACCACCACACTGTTGGTGTTGGTGCCCTAGGCACGTTTGTTAAACGTTGTATGTGTTATCATTATATTCATATTAATGAAGAGATATTTAGGTTATTATTAATGCTCATATTTGCTGATAATAATCTCCGTCCCTAGAGCTTCTTAAGCACTAGTATAAAGGCTAAATGATCATGTGATGATCATGTTAGATTTATGGGTACTTGTTTGGAAAAAGGTACTGGACATGACCCGCTGTATAAGATTTATGTCATGGTCTATGTCGTACATATATCTCATATTAGTAATGTCATTTGAATCCTTAGACATGAAGTTATTATAGTCTTCGACTTGATGAAGATTATGTTTGACATATTCAAACGTTACCTTTAACCAGGTAGCTATAAAGGGTATGATTGGCATAATCGGATTCACGTAGGGAAGAATAATAAGCTAAATGGATTTGTCCCTCTTCGGAGAGATGTTAAGCTTGGGCCCCTCGTATGAATGATGTTGATGAAATGTTTGGCCAAACTCAAATGGATTGATTGGATCAATGTCATTTGGATTATCAACATATTCGGGATCAAGAAAAGTATTGAACAACACAAGTTGACTTGTTGACCATGACATGTGTTCAATGACATCGTGGACAAAGGGATTATGACATGTTCTAAAAGGAATGCGAACTTGTATCTAGTTACACTATTTGGGTAGGTATGACGGTTTGCTAGAACCTAATCATATCTTATGGGTTCATGTTTGGACCCATTGCCAACTTAGTGTAATCCTAGAGGTTCACACACCAATAGAACGAATCCTAAAGGACTAAATTGGAATTTGGCAGATTTTGGTCTGCACGGCCGCGCAGATTAAAGGACTCGGCCGAGCTCGCAGATTAAAGGACTCGGCCGAGCAGCTCGGCCGAGCACTTTAAAAGGAGCGGCCGAGCATTGCATTGTCGAATGCTATAACCGGTGTACACGGGCGCACATATTGAAGGACTCGGCCGAGCAGCTCGGCCGAGCACTTTAAAAGGAGCGGCTGAGAAACCGTTGGAAGGCTGATTTGGAAAGTTTCGAACTATGACGGGATTTAGACTCAAAGACCTTAAGGGTTAAGGACTTGTGAGTATAAATAGATGTTCAAACACCCCAAATCAGACCTAGTGATTGTCTTATGTTTGTGAGTGCCTCCAAGGGTTTGAGAGGATGATTTTGTTCTAAGAAATCCCTAGATTGAAGAACAAGAATATCTCACACACACATAATAGTTCCATATAGTTCTATACATTGTGAAAGCGTGTTTCATAATGTCACGACCCGAAATCTAGGCTCTATTTTATTAGTAATAAATAATTATTATTTAATTATTTGCTTATTTATTTATTTAAATTATTATTTATTTAAATAATTATGTGTGCAATTTATGTGTTATAATAATTTATGCCTAGCATTTTATTTGGGTCATTTGGTTGAGTGTAGTATTATTAGGTCTTAATTGTTAGTTGGGAGTGTAGTATTGTGTTAGTAGTTGGGGAAGGGGCCCGAGTGTAACATTTTGAATAATTTCCCCTATTCCCTCCCTACTCCTTCTCTTCTCCCTCACTCTTCCCCCTCACCCTCATCATCTCCCAGCATTCCTCCCTCTCTCTCTCTACATTGGGTAAGTTTTCTTTCTCTCTTCTCTCTTCATTTTCTTCCTCTTCCTCTTGTTATTTCTCATTTCTTAAAACGTGAAATGTGTTTAGATCGTCGATAGGATCGCGTAGAATCAAAAATATTTGAAATCCATCAACTTTGAGAAAATCCAAGTAAGTTACTTTTCCCCCATTTTTATGCTAAAGTGTTCATATCATGCTTATATGATGTTTGAGTTGTTATATTTGAAGTTTGGATGAGTTTAGAATTTATTTGGAATTTATTTGAGTTTTTGGTTAAAAATGGTGAATTGATGAATGTTGGGTTTGATTCTTGGTTTTGGTTAATAAATGGTGTTGTTAAGGTCCCCTTGTTGGTTAGTTATGGTTTGGGTACCTTGAGGAACTTGTTGGTTGTGTTTGATTGTGAGTATTTGTGTGAATTGGGTAAGAAATGGAAGAACCCAGTTCTTCTTTCCCGAATTCCGGCAGTCCAGAAGGTTGGGCGGCCGCACAAAAATGTCTGGGCGACCGCGCATCTATCTGAAAGCTTTTGTTCTTGTTTGAGGGCTTTTTGGGCGACCGCACAGTCCCTTTTTGGGCGGCCGCACAGAACCCCTGAAAGTTTACATTTGTTAATTTTGTGTGATTGAAGAATGCGTTTTGGTCTAAGTCTTGGGTGTCCTTCTAGTTGACCTTAGTGAACATTGTAGTACACTTTAGTGATAGAATTGGGTCCTTTGTGATCAAGTTTGTGTTTGAAATTCATTAATTGTTAATTGGGATTTTGGTGCACCTTTATTGTGTATTGTTGGTTCATTTCATCTTCTTGGTGATTATTTGGCATGATTCCCTACTTTGGAATCCTTTGTTGTTTATCGTGCTAGTATTTTATTACTTAGCATTTAATTGGAAGCCCAGCTGGCATATTTGTTGTATCGGGAGATGGGAAAGATTATAATGGCAAAGCCAAGTCCATTATAATGTTGACCATTGTTTTGCCCCCTTCTATACCCCCTTTTCCAGATTGGCCTTGAAAGGGATAAGTTAGCTTCCCTTGTGAATGTATCTAGCTACCGGGCATGACTTTGTGTCATGGCTCTTGTCCCTTGTGACACTTTTATGGTTATTGTTCCGGTACCGGGGGTTTCTCTTCGGATTTCATGCTATTATGAAGATGATGATTTGTTGATTATTGAAGCTGCGCAGCGATCCTTTATTTGGATGTACCGGTTTGGAAAACATTGGCTATATCCTTTGTTATGTGTTTATTTCCGCTGCTATCTGTTATGTGATAACTGCTACGTGCTATTTATGATTTATTATCGTATATTGCATCATAGCATGTCATATAGTTGCATTAGTAAATTATTGAGATTTATCTCACCCCTTTTCTTTTATCTTTGTTTTCCTTAACCCCCCCCAGGTGCTAAGGATTAGTCTCGCTGATCACGAGAAAGAGGACGTTGAGTGTGGATACATTCTTTTGGGGAAGGTTGTTATAGGTTTAGGTTGGTTTACATTATATCAATGTGTAACCTTTTGGGATAGTTGTACCAAACATTGACGTCATTAAGAATTGTATATTTGTATTTTGTTGGGCATAAACTTGTGGAAGTTTATGATAGTTGTATTTGGTTTTGTCAAACTTGGATTTGTAAAACATTGGATCATCACCTTTTGGTATCAAAGGAAATTTTTAGCTCCGATATTTCTCAGTTTTGTTTTAAGTCGACGTCCAGATCGCGGTCTCGGGCCCGCGGGGTCCGGGGTTGCGACACATAATTTGGTCTAGCAACCAAGATCAAGTGTTCTTGATATTCGTTCATGGTGTGGATACCGCTAGAGGGTGAAACTTATCATCTTCATAGTTCATGATTCTTGCTTTGTTCGTGATCAAGATTTCAAGCCTCCATCAAATTCAAGGTTGCAAAATCAAAGGCATCAAGGGTTAGTATTCTAGTATTCATTATGTTGTATTTCACTTAATCATATGAATGGATCTATGGGCTTTGGTTTTGATAAATTTTAAATGCTTAATTCCGCTGCGCATGTTACTCCGAAACCCAACAGTGGTATCAGAGCCCCGTTCATGTTGATTATTTCAATACATAATCATGTTGTGTGTATATAAATTGTTTGTTTATGTGCCTAGCATGATATGAATATTGAGATTATGATGTTTATGTGTTATATGGATTTTATGTGGTTTATTGTTTTACAAACTTTAATCGCACTATTCAATCGCAATAAAAATTATGGTGGATTTAAAATTGTTTGGATTATCAATTTTTGATTAGATCAAAGTTTTGATATTCTAGGGATTCATGAATAAATGGTTTATTCAAGGTTTTGATGATCATGGTGATTGGATCACAAAAAAAAAAAAAAAAACACCAAATCCTAATTGAATCGGGAAAAACAATTTTGAGATAAATTTTGGAACTTTAAAATTTTGAATTTTCAAGGGGTCCGACCGGACCCATGCAGAGACTCGGCCGGACCTAGGGTTTTGGCGCGGGGGATCGTGCTAGGGTTTTGGGTTAGACCTAAGGGTTTAATTTTCCTATTTGTTTTAGTCTTGTGATTCTAATATTGGATTAAGGTTTGGATGACTAATCTGCATTCATCGAGATTGTGTTTCCCAAACTTGATCGCAATCAAAGATTCAAAGAAAACGAAGTTAGAATTATGAAGAGTTCATAATTGCTAAAATTGAGAAACAAAGTTCTTGATTCAAAGATTGGAGATCCATGTGGAATTGTGGATGCAATTGGCCTACGTTCATCGAGACCATCTATTGCTTAGTTTTGGCCATATGGACTACTTTCTTGGTTTCTTGAATTAGTGCGGGATTGTGGTTGCCAAAGGCTTAGTTCGACCGTACTTCTTGTTGTTTTGATTTGGAGATGATAACCAAAGTTCAAATAGTCTCATCCTCATAATTATAGAGAAACTAATGACACATAAATATTATGCTTAAATTAATGATGATTAATTTAGTGGCTAAACTTGATGCGTAACATATTTATCTTATGTGCTCATAAATGTGTTGTATGCTATATGGTGATGAACCTTCTTAAAAGTTTTAAGTCCTCTTGCCACGCCATGATTAAAACACTTGTTAGTACACGGGTAATTTCATGTGGGCTCGCCAAAGCGAGGTGCATTGATTTTATTCTTGTATGAACAAGATGAGTGAATAAGAGTTTCCTATGCGTTTAAAATGGTTGGACTTAATTGGGCGTCAAAACAGTTTTGGGCCTAGGCAAAGATGAGATTAAACATGCTTTTGAAATTGGATTCCTAAGAATCATATGGGATACGATTGACATGATTGTCTACCTAATTAATTTGATTTTGAGCGGTGCGCCAAAGCGTACTTGAAATTAAATTAAAGTTGGACCTTAGCCCAATTTAAAAGAATCTCAGAAAATGATCTAAGAGTCATATGTGATATGATTGACAGGGTTGTCTACCTAATTAATTTGATTTTGAGCGGTGCGCCAAAGCGTACTTGAAATTAAATTAAAGTTGGATCTTAGCCCATTTAAATTATATTATACATTGGATGTATAAGAATGTTATATAATTTAGTGGGAGTATTTTTGGAAAATACATTATTTATCTCTTTAATGAGATTGGTACTTGTAAAATTTTGGAAATTTTGCATGAGGTGTAGATAATGACAAATAACTAACTTCGTTGTGATCAATCCTTGATAAGGATAAGCTTCAAGAGAATGGTACAAACTTCATGGATTGGATCATGAGCCTAAGAATTGTTCTAAGGCAAAAGAAGGGTTTTACATTCTTGATAGGCCTATTCCTAAAGGAACCCAAAGCCAATTCCCCTAGGGCGGAGGATACAATCACAAGAATCATGAATATGATTCTAGGAATGTGAGTTGTCTCATGCTCGCGATTATGTGCTCAAAACTCCAACAAAGTTTGGAACTTGTGGAAGCCTATGAGATAGGCATGGAGTTGAGTTACATGTTTCAAAGAGCAATCTAGGCAAGAGAAGTATAAAACCATTGTTGCATTCACTTCTTGCAAAAGGATTGAAGGGCAATAAGTGGAACCTCACATGCTTAAGAAGAAAGGCTATGTAGAGTATCTTGAGAAACTTGGCAGTCCAATTGGATTGGAGCTAGCCATGGATCTTATTTTTAATTCATTATTAAGAGTTATACTCACTTTGTGATGAAATGTAACATATTTGGAATGAATAAGAATCTCTCCGAGTTGCATTAACATGCTGAAAAACTGCGGAGATGAAGATAATGGAGAAAGGTTCTCCAGTGCTCAAGGTTCATGATGGAAAGGGGCCAAATGCCTAAGGAAAGGTAAGACAGACTTGTCATACCTAAAGGAAATAATTGTGGTTAAAATTATAACTCTAATTGATGTAATTTGGTAAAGTGGCAATTGGATTGACCATTTAGAATTGTAATCAAAATTTTGGATGATCAATAAAAGGGAATGGTAGTGAGACTACCACTCGGGATATTTATGTTATAAATTAATCTTTCTAACTTTAATTGTTGGGTATTGGATACCGGATATGGGTCCCATATTTGTATAAATGTGCAATAATTAGTAAATTGAAAGACTACTTATAGTAAAGTTTGATCTATGAATGGTAATGATGCAATGGTTGCAACATTGTTCATAGAACACTTGTAAAGTGACTTTACTAATGAAGTAGAAAATATTATTTTGTGAAAAGATAATAAAGGATATTTATTTCTTATTTGGAATAAGAAAATCGCTTTATTTATTATGATTTACTTTGTTGTGTTATCATATAAATAAATCTTATATCCTAAATCTTGAAGAACAAAGTAATAAAGGCTATAACATAAATAATTAAAATTCTTCATGCATTATTGTTTTGATCAAATAAATGAGAAATGCATATCTAAAATTCCATGGGACGGAGTTTTAAGTCATATGATTTAGAATCATATGATTTATGCAAATCTTATTTACTTGGACCAAGACATCTTTTACTATAAATAGTGAAAGGCTAATATCTTACTTGACCTAATACATGTCCATGTATATGGTGCATTAAGTAGCAATGCTAAAAGAGAATTTTGGTCGGACTTGGTAAAACTGTTCAAAGATTCTGATTCAATGATGATGATGAATAATTAAACCAAGATTTTGATAGTCATCGTTAAGATTGTGAAATAGTTTCACAATTAACTCCACCAAGAACACCATTTGGAATGATGTGTCTACGTGGAGATAAAGAACTTTATTGGATATGGTTCATTAGATGATAAAGTCAAATTGATCTTCCATTATTTGTTTTGGGGTTATGAATTGGAAACCGCTATAATTACACTAATTTAAGTTTCATCAAAAGAGGTTAAAAGGTGAAAGAAAACTCGGTTTGTCTTTCATAAAGATTTAAGATGGTGAGACCCTTTTGGAAAGGAGCTGTCTGTGACACACTCACACTTAAATCTAATAAATATATTTTCATGGGATATCTTAAAGAAACTTGAGGATAATATTTTACTCGTAAGAAACAAATGGTTTGTTGCTTATGATGATACTTTTATAGATAAATGGTTTATCTCTAAAAGAATCAGTGGGAGTAAAATATATCTCAAATGGTTCGAGACCTAGAAAATATAATTTAACATAAGAGGGAAGTTGAACAAGTTTTCACAAGGAGTCGTGAAAAGTCCGTTCAAAGTTATACAAAGTACTTGCGTACATGATAGGATACAATCTATAACAAGAAATATTGGATATTTCAAAATAAAAAGTATTGAGGTAAAGTTCATTGAAAATGACACGTTTGCCACCTATCAAAGGTGCAATGTCCACTCCACATTTAGATTAATGACTTGGAGTCATAATATCTAAAATTTAGATTCATGACTTGGAGTCATAATATCTAAAAGGCAATCCATGTGTAATAATTAAGTTTGGAACTTGATCATTCTATCCTAAGGTGTAAAAACCAAATGTTGAGATTGAGTTTTCTTGGAGAAAACTTACATGGGTAGCAAGGAACTTACTAGAATTCTCATAGTTATATCTTCATATTTGGAATATGAAATTTGATAAAAAGATGTCAAAACAGCGTTCCTTAACGGGAACTCACTTAAGGATGTATTGGATACAACCTAAAGGTTTTGGTAGTCAAAGAAAATTCTAATAAAGTATGTAAGTTGCGGAAATCCATTGGATGGATTGAAGCAAGCTTTTGGGAGTTGGAATCTCCGTTTTGATGAGTCAAAGAATTTTGTTTTATTAAGAACGAAGATGAACCTTGTATACACAAGAAGATTAGTGGGATCATAGTGCTAATCCTTATTTAAATATGTGGATGACATATTGCTCATTGGAAACGACATTCCTACACATCAGTCTATAAAGATTTTGTTGGGAAAGTGCTTCGCAATGAAAGATATGGGTGAAACCACATACGTCCTTGGCATTAAGATCGACAGAGATAGATCAAGGAAGCTAATTGGTTTAAGCCAAAGTACATACATTGACAAAGTCATTAGAAGATTCTGCATGGAAAATTCTAAGAGAGGACAGTTGCCAATGATACATGGAGTTTCTCTAAGCAAGACTCAATGTCCTAAGACAAAAGATGAGCATGAGAAATTGTGTGAGATGCCATTTGCTTCAGCAATTGGATCCATCATGCCATGATAAGTACTAAGCCGGATATATCTATTGCTTGGAGCATGACGAGTAGATATCAATCCAACCCTGGTGAGAATCACTGGATGGCTATGAAAGCGATTCTTAAGTACTTGAGAAGGACTAAAGATTCGTTTTTGATCTATGGAGGTATGGAAGATGATCTCGGATGCAAGCTTCCAAACCGACAAAGATGATTGTAGATCGCAATCTATTTTTGTGTTTATGTCGAATAGTGAAGCTGTAAGTTGGAATAGTTGCAAGCAGAGTACAGTCACTTAATTCTACATCTAAAGCTAAGTATATTGCTGCATTGGATGCTGCAAGGGAAACTGTTTGGATTAAGAAGTTCATTGGTGAACTTAAAGTGGTTCCTAGCATTGCTAATCCAATAGACCTTATTAGTGATAATAGTGGTGCTATCGATCAAGCAAAGGAACCAAGGGAACATCCTAAATCCAAACACATACTTAGGCATTTTTCATAACGTTCGAGAAATCTTTGATAAAGGAAACGTAAATATATATGCAGAGTACCAAGTAATGATAACGTTGCGAACACGCTAACAAAGGGACTTCCAAAAGCTAAACATGATGGTCATGTTAGTTCCATGGGTATTAGATACCTAAGTGATTGGGCCTAGGGCAAGTGGGAGATTGTTGGTGTTGGTGCCCTAGGCACGTTTGTTAAACGTTGTATGTGTTATCATTATATTCATATTAATGAAGAGATATTTAGGTTATTATTAATGCTCATGTTTGCTGATAATAATCTCCGTCCCTAGAGCTTGTTAAGCACTAGTATAAAGGCTAAATGATCATGGGATGATCATGTTAGATTTATGGGTACTTGTTTGGAATAAGGTACTGGACATGACCCGCTGTATGAGATTTATGTCATGGTCTATGTCGTACATATATCTCATATTAGTTATGTCATTTGAATCCTTAGACATGAAGTTATTTATAGTCTTCCACTTGATGAAGATTATGTTTGACATATTCAAACGTTACCTTTAACCAGGTAGCTATAAAGGGTATGATTGGCATAATCGGATTCACGTAGGGAATAATAATAAGCTAAATGGATTTGTCCCTCTTCGGAGAGATGTCAAGTTTGGGCCCCTCGTAGGTATGATGTTGATGAAATGTTTGGCCAAACTCAAATGGATTGATTGGATCAATGTCATTTGGATTATCAACATATTCGGGATCGAGAAAAGTATTGAACAACACAAGTTGACTTGTTGACCATGACTTGTATTCAATGACATCGTGGACAAAGGGATTATGACATGTTCTAAAAGGAATGCGAACTTGTATCTAGTTATACTATTTGGGTAGGTATGACAGTTTGCTAGAACCTAATCATATCTTATGGGTTCATGTTTGGACCCATTGCCAACTTAGTGTAATCCTAGAGGGTCACACACGAATAGAACGAATCCTAAAGGACTAAACTGGAATTTGGCATATTTTGGTCTGCACGGCCGCGCAGATTAAAGCACTCGGCCGAGCAGCTCGGCTGATCACTTTAAAAGGAGCGGCCGAGCAATGCATTGTCGAATGCTATAACCGATGTGCACGGGCGCGCATATTGAAGGACTCGGCCGAGCAGCTCGGCCGAGCACTTTAAAAGGAGCGGCCGAGCAACCGTTGGAAAGCTGATTTGGAAAGTTTCGAACTATGACGGGATTTAGACTCAAAGACCTTAAGGGTTAAGGACTTGTGAGTATAAATAGAAGTTCAAACACCCCAAATCAGACCTAGTGATTGTCTTATGTTTGTGAGTGCCTCCAAGGGTTTGAGAGGATGATTTTGTTCTAAGAAATCCCTAAATTGAAGAATAAGAATATCTCACACACACATAATAGTTCCATATAGTTCTATACATTGTGAAAGCGTGTTTCACAATTTGGTCTAGCAACCAAGATCAAGTGTTCTTGATATTCGTTCGTGGTGTGGATACCGCTAGAGGGTGAAATTTATCATCTTCATAGTTTGTGATTCTTGCTTTGTTCGTGATCAAGATTTCAAGCCTCCATCGAATTCAAGGTTGCGAAATTTAAGGCATCAAGGGTTAGTATTCTAGTATTCATCATGTTGTATTTGACTTAATCATATGAATGGATCTATGGGCTTTGGGTTTCATAAATTTTAAATGCTTAATTCCGCTGCGCATGTTACTCCGAAACCCAACACACACACCACGTCAAAACTCATACAAAGAAAAATCTAAATCTCTAAATCATATGATCTGTGCATCAACAATACAATAAATGAGACTCAAATCCTACGATCTGCTTTTTCAGTTTTCACTCCATAACGTTAACACTCGATAAAAAACACCAAATTTATTCTTTCGAAATTCGAAAACACGAGATCTATTCAAACGCAGATCCAAAACACAAGATCTATTCCTTAAAATTCGAGATCTGAAATGGTTTGCGAAAATATATAAATAAATAAAAAAAGTACCGAGGGAACGCCGAAGAAGACGGTGGGTGGGGAGTTTCCAGATCGAAAGAGAGTCGGAGAAGACGATAAGTGGGAGGAGTGAATGGCCGGCGATGGTGACGGGTGGTTGTCAGCTGGAGATAGAGAGTGAGTGACAGCCACCACAGTATAAAAAAGGAAGGAGAAAGAGGGTAATCAGAGATTAGGGAAAGGTTGCCGGAGGTCGATGGTCGGAGGCGGACGACGGTGGGAACTGTGGATCAAGTAGTTAAAGAGGAAGGGGTAGAGGAAATAAACAAAATAATGAAATGAGTTTTGATTTTGAAGTGGCGGCTGAGATTTAGATTAGGTTTTTTTTTCTTCTTCTTTTTTTTTTTAATACAAAAATAGTTTCATTTAACCCTTTCATATTTTAAATCATACATTTTCAACCCTTAAACTTCCACACTAGAATATTTTCTCAAGGGAGAGTGAATTACCTAAATTACCCCCATCCAATTTTGTCTATTTTAATGTGACAGGTCAATTTTGAAAATATGGATTGTAATATTCGTTAAGTTTTTAACATTTGTTAACATCCATTAATGTATTTTAGCGATTTAGGTTGATTTGGTTGATTTATACATAGTACGCAGGTTGATTTGATAGTTTAGATAGTACGCCTATCATTTTGGTTGTATTTGTATAGTACGTGAGTCATCTTGATCGTTTCCTCAATTTAGACAGTAGTACGGTCAGGCAACCAAATGCGAGTGGGTGCGGACCAAAACCGGGAAAGAAAGTGGAAAAGCTAGATCAACGGTTACACACTATACACACTAACGCGTTCTTATCGTGACAAAATGCCTTTGAGACAAATGGGGAAAGTGGGGTGGAGGAGAGAGGAAAAAAAAAGTTGAATGAATCAAACTTTAATTTAATTAATTCTATGCCCTAATTTTTGTTTTTGTTACTTCCACTTTTTTTTTTCTTTTCTTTTTATTTAAAAAGGATCGATAGTAGTTCCCCACTTACCCCTTATAATAAACTTACCCCTTATAATAATGATGTCCTAGAAGAAGGCATGAGAAGGGATCGAACCCGAAACCTCACACATTGCTGTGTTCGTAGTAGCTGTGTTTTGCTGTGTTAACTCGGTCCTCGCCGGCGATATTGTTCACCAGGACGATGTTGCTCCGAAGAGGCCTGGCTGTGATAATAACTTTGTTCTGGTAAGTGAATTTTTGAAGGTTATGATGTGTGTTTTTGCTGCTGATTTTTAGCTGCTTGGTTGCGTTTCCGACACGCAGTTGTCTGCATTTCTCTCTCTCTCTGTTTAATTTAGTTAAATTTGTTTTCAGGATAATTAGTGCTGTGTGTGTAGTAGGTGTGATTAATTTGCGTTTTGGAGATTGAGATTTTGGGTGTTTGTTAGGTGGTGATTTGTTACTGAAGGAAGAGTTTGGTGTCTGTGCTGATTTGTGTGGTTTTGGAGCTAATTGTATTTAGAATAATGCTAAGGACACGAAATAGTCACAAAATCTTGCTCACAAAATCGTAGATGTAATGATGTTTTGGTGCGTTGCTCACACACTTGTTTGAAATGTATGTGTGTGTGGTATGTAATTTACCCCGATTATTTTTTCAGTATACTCATTGTTATGTGTATAGTGTGTGTTTAATTTGAGTTGTGAGATTGAAATTTTGGTTGTTTGTTGGGTGTATGATTTGCTGTTGAAAGTAGAGTTTGGTGTAATGTTAATTTGTAGTTAATGGTAGGTCAAATGGCTATTTCTAATGTCGAATAGACTTGAATTTTTGACACACTTTTGTATGCATTTTTTTTTCCAATTAAATTTGGGCCACTGTTGAAGTTTTGGTGGTTTATGGGGTTAATTGGATTATGTTTTTCTTGACCTGGAATCGTAATGGAAGCAGAATCCATAGTTTTGTCAAAATCCATCCTTACAGGGTTAATTTGTAAGTTATCCATTCATATGCGATTAAATTGACAATTTAACATTCTGGTGGTTGTAAAGTCATTAAAGGTGTAGGCCGATCCGAGGCTCACAGAGTCACAGGCCTGGTGGAGCTCTCAGGCGCAAGGCATGGCTTTACGCAGGAGAAATGCAATTATCGTAGTTAGAAATTTAACCATGAGTAAACATTTTTCAGGATTGAAATCAACTATGCATCCTTAAATAATAACGTACTACGAGAAATATCAAAATCCCAGCAACATTAGCAATCCATTTTGATACACATAAATGGAAACAGAAATCAATCAGAAAAGAGATATTTATATAAATATCCAAAGAGTAAGGCAGTGAGTGAAAAAAATAAGCAGTTCCTAAGAATAACGATAAAAAGTAAGAAAGAAGAAAGATATGAAAAAAGAAAGGGAGAACTAAAAGGACAAACAAGAAAACCACTGGATATGCACTTACGAGGACGAGCCACCAAGGCAGCGAAGATTATTGAAGTTTGTAGACATTGCAGAAGGGAAACAATGTTGCTTCTCTACTGCGCTTGAGGCAAAGATATTTTAACTGTTGAACATAGGAACTGGGTAGTGACTGTAAAGTACTTCTTGCGACTATTGGTTATAGCTACAACTAAGGTTTTATTCTTACTGGTCATAACGAAAAATGGTGAAAGTTGCGCCTCAACAAAGCCTTGGAGCCTCGTGACTAGGTGAAAATGCAGCGTCTTGAGCATCATAGCCTTTGTTAAGGAGCCTCAGGTGGAGTCTTGGCCTAGGCTCATGTAGAAAAAATCGTAAGGAAAAAACATTAGCAACACCACCACTACATTAGGCCTAGAACAACCAAGTAGGAAGGATAAAGAGTAATACCGTGCATCTTTAATATATCAAACTTTGGCTGATACTTCATCAGCTATACAAGTGATTCAAAGTTGAAATATTGTTTGGATAGCTTAACTTAATCATGGATAAATTTCTGCAGGCAAATCAAAATAATATTTTATCGATCTGATATTTGAAAACCTGAATGGAGAGTCTTTCCAGCTAGCCAATCCCAAGCCACCAAACGTCAACCTGTCTGTTCTAAATAATAGTAATCCTAAAATAATAATAAAGGCAATCTGATTATATTGAACTCCAAAATCACAAATTCAGCCCATAAATATTCAACTCCATACTACTATCTGCCCAAAATAACATAACAAAGCAGCTCTCACCCACACAAGTTTAATAGAATCTTAACACCATAGCAGATAGATTACATTAACAAATTCCCGCAAAATTTGACTGGAAATTTGGCGGAAATCAACCTATATCGAAGTTCTCTACTTCCTTCGTCAAAATACATCTCCTTGCAAAACACCAAAATCAGAAACCACACGAAAACTAAAGTAGCATTTGGCCAAATCCATTCTGCGAGTCATAGTAGGTTGACTTTTGCGAATTTGGGTTAAATAAAGTCAAATTGCCTTTGTTTTTGTCTTAGGATTAATATCAGGCATCCTTTAAAATTGACAGGTCGCATATGGTGACCTGGAATTTTCTATTTGGGATACCTCTCCTTTCAAGCTCTCAAAGATCAGATTCGGTGAAACATTATTTTGATTTGCTTGCAGAAAGTTATCCATGTTTAATGTAAGTTCTCCAAAATTTATTTGAACTTTGGATCCCAACCAATATTTCAACAATAAGTAGTAGGCTAGTGCCCCTCAAACCAATCACTTATATGGCTGATGAATTGTGGGTCAAAATTTGATATATCTAATATACCCGGTATTACTCTATATCCTACTTAGTTGTTCTACACTTAATGCAATGGCGGTGTTCATAACGTCTTTCATTGATAGTTTTTGATGGAAGTAGAAATTAGAGTTGACACATAGGTTCAGTTCTTAGATTTGGGGTTATTTGTCCTGGATATTGTTAATCTGTTTTGTTATGTAGACTTATGTTTGGGAGTTTTATCTGTGCTTAGTGAATTGTAACTATCACAGTTGCTGGTAGGGTGGATAGTTTGGCTTATTTTCCCTTTTTGCTGCTATTATGTTTGTGGTCGTAAAAAGTAAAGTTTGATATATGGGTTTATATCTCCATTTAGAAGGTAAGTGTACTTTAAAGGTGCCAAGGTTGAGGGTACTTCTAGTGACCATGGTAGTAGGGGTGAGTATCAAGAATGCAAATTTGTTGGGTAATCATTCCCTTGGATGCAACACAATCGTCAGAGCTAGATTTTGTCGATCTAAAATGTGGGTAGATAGAAGTCCTTGTGATTTTATTTCCATGATCACATAAGTAGGAGTTGCTGGTTTGAAAAAAAAATGTTCATTTGTTCCAGTCCACAGGACTGAGTTTTAGCCATTAATTGTTATGGCTGTAGAAAAATATTACATAGCATGAAGATTTGTCTCTGTAACGTGGATATTGATATTACTTGTTAAAGCTTCTTTCTTGAGTTATATTTTCTGCGAGGTTCATTTTTTTTTATCGAGGTTCCTCTTTCTCGATCTATGGTCTGTGGTTTCTGGATTAAAGCTTTGGTTTATTCTGTTTAACAGGTAAAAGTTCCAACTTGGAATGATGGCCAAGAAGAAGAGGAGTTTGTAGGAGTTGGTGCTCGATTTGGCCCTACACTAGAATCAAAGGAGAAGGATGCCGTACAAATTAGGCTTGCCCTTGCAGACCCTCCAGATTGTTGTAGCAAACCCATTAATAGGAATACAGTATGTCAATTATATGTGAAGCATGACTACTGTCATTGAGGTCTTTACGTGTGTTATTATAGTTAGAACTCATATAGGAGGCCTTCTTTTCTGTGTTGCTTACGGGTGAAGTCATTTTGGTGTACCGGGGTAACTGCAGCTTCACAGCCAAGGCAAATGTTGCCGAAGCTGCTGGTGCCTCAGCAATACTTATTATAAACAATCATACAGGTTCAAATGTCTCCCCTCTCTGTTCAGCGATCTTATAACTTTTGAATGTTGTCGTTCCGTTGTGGTATTAGCCGATCAGGATACTTTATTTTTTTAAGTTTACTCATACATCGAATGGACAAATAAAGTGTTCCCACATGTAAGATGGATTTTAAATTATAGAACTAAAAACTGTTAGTTCCTCACATACTGATGTTGTTACAACCGGACCTTTATGCCTTGAAGCTCACTTGGTGTTGTTCTACAGAACTCTTTAAGATGGTTTGTGAAACGAAGGAACCTGACGTGGATATCAATATTCCTGCTGTCATGCTCCCGCAAGATGCTGGTGCAAGCTTAATACAAAGTTTACAGAACAACTCTAAAAGTAAGTTATTGATGGTTCCTTTACATTATACAGTATTTATTACCTATCCCGAAAGCTTGCTTTGCATTGTTACTTCTATCTTCTGCACTCATTATCCGACTTAATGCTACTCAATTTTGCTGTGCATTTCCACTTCTTGAGTGTAATTATCTCCTTGCTTACTCAGGCAAATCCATCAACTTGGTATGGTTTCTCTGTGATAAACAATCTCTTTTGTCAGCAAAAGCTTACCAAATGACGAAAAACTGCTGTGCCAGATACATTTTTTTCTAGGAGGCTAGGATATATGTGGATACAAGAAACTGGAGTTTCTAGAGAGGCCTCGGATTTTGCTTCATGGAACTTCCCCCAGTTTACTCAATTTCTTAACGGGTTGGCTGATGTATATCAAATCAAGATATGTTTGAACATCTTTCTGACTTTGAGGAAAGTTAAGTGAGTTGATTTTTAAGCAATTTTAAACGTGTATCTGTTAAAGGTGAATTTAGTAAGTATTGTAAGTATACACTAGAATTCAATATTTGTTATAGGTGAATTAGTTAACTTCAGAAATGGACACTCACGTCGGGACATTTTTATTTTTGGAAAACGGACCCTCATGACAGGACATAGGGAGTAGAACTGATTTTTGTTCTTTCAGAAGTACTTTTATCTTTGTTACTTATATTTAGATATTTTATACTCCCTCCGTCCTATAATGATAATCCCCCTTGACTATTAAGAACACAATTTCATTTCCATCATTATCCTCCTATCTTCTACCTTTGTCTTTAATCCTTCCCTCACCCTCTCTCTTCGCACCTCTCATCTTTAGTTATCACAATGGCAATTATGAAAGTTCAGTGAATTTAACCCCTTAATTATAGAAATGGGACTATCTTTATAGGACAAACAAAGATGGTGAATTGGACTATCTTTCTGGGACGGAGGCAGTATATGGAATGTGCTTGTGTCCTGGATTTAAGATCTCGTGACACCATGCGTGTTCTTCCCCAAGGTTCATTAAAGAACTGTTTAAACTTTGTATAAGCTTGGGAAATTGCAGTGTGTTTGTAAGTTGAACACTTCAAGAAGTGGCAATATTGGCTGTCCAACTGAGAATTGTCGAATGCAAATTGATTACCATCTGGACTCCATTGACCCTCCTATGATTAGCTGCATAATTTTTTTGCTTGCTTTCCTAGGATTGGATATAACATCCAACTGATGAAGTGTAAAATAATTTTACATATTAGAATGAGTAGGGAATGGCAAAGAGGGTAAAAAAAAGTGTTGGGGCGAGAAAGGAGACCCTTGGGGTGAGTCTTGGGTCCTGGTGTGCCTTTAACAACCACCCTGCCTCAACTCACCCAAAAAAAGGGAAAGAAACATCATGCACCACCAAAAAAGTTAACTGATATAATTAACTAAAATCACGTCAATGTCAGTTCTTTAGAAGCCATTAATTGTGTATTCTTATGTTACTAGTGGATTTTTGGTAAAACTGTGTCTTTAGCATTTATCTCTTCTACAATTCCAGGAAATAGGGATTGTAATTCCTTAATTAGATATTAAAGATCTGGTACGTAATCTTGCAAAAGAAATCAGTTTATTGTTCACTTATATCGACATTACGATTATTTTTTCACTACTTGTCTATATTCCTTCAATGTTGCTTCATTAGGAAACAATGTCTTGATATATACAGCTCTGCTCTCCTTCTGAGAAATAAACTAAATTCACCTGATCCATGTACTTATCACAGTTGGATTATGATAAATATCAGAAACGTTATTCCACATGAGTATTTGCAGTTATAGTTGCCGTCATGCATTAAATAAGCGTTTGATAATTTTTGTAAACACTAGAATAGGTATGTTCGGCATGATTATTCTGCCTTCCGAGTTTCTAAGCATTAGTTTGATGCATAGTTATCAAAATCCCACTTAAGCGCGCGCCTAGGCTCCGGGCACACCTTTTGCGCCTTGGTGCGCCTTGGGCCTTTAATAACTATGGGATGCACCATAGTTATCAAAAGCGCGCCTAGGCTCCGGGCACACCTTTTGCGCCTTGGTGCGCCTTGGGCCTTTGTTGGGTATGCACATTATAAACCACTCCTATTACCTAGATTTGATTGATCCCATAACCTTATTTTACTTTTTATGGACTTTAGGTTTTATTGTAAGAAGTTTTATCACTTCATTAGTTAAGTCCATTTTTAGTTTAGCTAGGCTTAGTAGATCAGCCCCTCAAATTTTGAAGAAATGCTGCTGCTGAACGACTTCTGCAAAATTGGCCAAGTCTGCCAACCTCACCTAGGCGACCGCACTTAGGCGACAGCACTAGTGACCGCACTACTGACCGCATTAGTGACCGCAGACCTTGGCGACCGCAAATCCAAGAAAAGACAAACTTGATTTGAACGTTGCAAATTCAAATTTGAATTTGGTCGTACAAGATAGTATATCTGGACCACTAACTTCTGCAACTACAAGACAAAGATGTGAGCTCCAATCAGAATGCTCTAGCTCATCATCTTCCAACAGCTATTTCTCAACCCAAGGCTATAAATAGACCTTGAACTCTTCATTGAAGAGTGCTGAGATTCAAAGAGAGAAATTGCTGTCGAAATACTTGGTGATTGAAGATCATACTCAAGATTTCCAGAATCATTTGAATCTTCAAGCATTCGCCTTCAAATCTTCAAAGATCCCCAGCAAGCCTTCAAGAATATTAAATCTCAAGCCCAGCAACACTTAAAAATTCATTAGGCTCTCAATCATCTAGATTATATAGAGCTCTTGATTCTTTACACACACACACCCCGATTGATCAATCACATAGATTGCATCATTAGGGATACACCGGTCTAAGTCTAGGATTTGTTCTTCATAGAAAGTAGGTGTTGATTCAATACTTCATCTTTGTAATTTGTACTCAAGAAGAATCAATATAACCTCCATTCAAAATCCAAGACTGACCATCTTGGTAAAGGACGTAGATCTTTTAACAGATCGAACCTTTCCAAATCATTGTGTCTTTTACATTCTGCAAATTTACTTTCTGCAATTGTTCTTATTGTTCATATTGACTTTGTTTGTCGTTTAGTGTTTTGATCTTTCCAGATACTCAAACGATTGTGAATTGTGTTTGTTGCTTGCCTATTTCCTAAGTTATTACTTCTGACTACTTATCATTTTACCAAAACTCTAAGACACAAACTTTCATTTTCAACCTTTCTAGTTAGTAACCTTGCTTACCGCAAATAGCCGACCGCAAGGGTTACCGCAACTTGCTTGCCGCATTTTGCTTACCGCAAATTGAATCTTTCAAACCTCTATCTTTGCCGACCACAATATTGCCGACCGCAATATTGCTGACCGCACGTTTTGCTTATCTAGCAGTCTTCAACTTCAAAAACAACTCTACTTCGTTTTATCGAAAACTTCCGCTGTGCATTTTACTTTGAACTAGTGGTTTTTACTTGACCACAAAACTCAATAGTAAGCACAAGGTTGAATTTTGAAAAAGGGTTGATAATTTTAAATAGGCTATTCACCCCCCCTCTAGCCTCTTTTCATACCCTTGTTGTGTCTTTGGGACCAACAAGTGGTATCAGAGCAAACACCTTTATAAAACTTCTATTTTTCAAGCTTAACAGCTTGGGTGCCGATTCAAAATGGCAAGTCAGAAAACTATGGCAACGGTTAACTTCACTCACGTTCCAGCATTCGACGAAGACAACTTTGACGTATGGAAGCACAGCATTCTAACTCAATTCTACTCCATGGATGAGCAACATGGTGATTGTCTTACCATTGGACCATATTTCCCAATGAAAGCTAATCCGGATCCAGAAACCAATGATACCATACCGACAATCAAGAAACCAAAAGCTGAATGGACTGATGAAGAGAAAAGACTAGTTGGAATGGATGTGAAAGCAAAAAGTATACTCATGAGTACTTTAAATACGTCTCAGCGTTGACAAATCATGGAATGTGCTACAGCAAAAGATCTTTGGGATGCAATTGAAGATTACATCGAAGGAGATCAAGCGTGCAAGGAAAGCAAAAGATTTGCAATTCAAAGACGTTTCAACAACTTCGCTAAGATCCCCGGTGAATCACTAAGAGCCACTTACGATCGTTATTGTGAGATTGTAAGTACATATGCAGCACTTGGAAAGAAGCTTACCAAGAAAGAAATCAATGTCAATTTTCTTGCTGCTCTTGGTTCTCAATATCTTCACAAAGGAAATACTCTTGAAGATACCAAGCTTCTAGATGATATGTCTCTCAGAAGCCTCTACGCCAATCTCAAAGTTTTTGACATCAAGCTCCACAACATTGAAGAGATGGAAGGAAAAACTAAGAGTTTGTCGTTGGTCGCTAAAAAGGAAGAAGTGATCGAAGAAGAAGATCCAAAAATCTCCACATCTGAGTTACTTGATATGGACGACGACGACTTTGCTATGTTCGTGAAAAGATTTCAAAAATTCAGAAAGTCAGCAAGGCCCGGATCATCAAGCAAAGTTCCTGCAAGGTTTTCAAGGAGCAGCTCAATAAGTAAGAAAGAGTACTCTAACTTCTCCAAGAAGAAAGAGGATCTCGTTTGTTTTAATTGCAGGAAACCCGGTCATTTCGCATCAGAATGTCCAATTCCCAAATTCGAGTACATGAAGAAGAAAAGCAACTTCACTCCTAGATACTCATAGCAAAAGGGAATGGTCGCTGAAGAGGACTCTGCCACAAAAGAGTTAGCTACCTGGATAGAGTCAGACTCTGATGAAAGCGACGAGGATTCTGAAGAAGGTCACATTTGTTTGGTCGTTCATTCCGATGATGAGGATGAAAATAAAAATCATCGCTCACCAAATGCAAAACCTAAACGGATAAGCTATACAGCTGATGAACTTGCTGAAAAGGGATTCCTAACTCCAGTTCAAAGGAATGGCGATCTTCTATTTTCTAGATGTGATGTAAGTGCAGCAAAGAAGGCTCAATACAATCCCAAGGTGAAGGAAGTTCTGCTTACCACTCCACAAGTCAAGTTTGATATTTCTCCCGACGAACAAGAAAAGATGTTTATGAAAGCTGAACAGGTAATTAGTAAGTTTGCTGGCATGAAGGAAGCTTTAGCACTTTCAACTGAAGAGATTTCCCAGCTTAAGATAGAGAAAACTCTAATAAGATCTGAACTCACCCTCCTTAAGGAGCAGATCAAGAGCATGACTCCTCTTACTGATCAAAACCGTTTCTTAGAAGAACAAAATGTCATATTTAAAGTTAAAAACGATGAATTGGTTGCTAAGATAAATGACCTCAAACGGATCACTAATGAGTGGACCAATTCTCGTGTCACTATGGAACAAATATTAGAATCCCAAAAGTCTAGTGGTGATAAAGAAGGCTTGGGATTCCAAACTAGAAACAACTTTAAATGTGCATCTTGTTGTGAAAGAGATGAGAAATTTACCCAGTAAACTTTGGAAGAGTTGAAGGCTAAACATCATGTTTCAAAGGGTGTAGGACAAGAACCAAAGAAGAAACTAGTGTTCAATTATGTCTATCCTAAGAAGCAAACTGGCAAGGCAAAGTTGAAAGGTATTGCCATGGATGAACCTGCTACTGCAGCAAGCACCAGCAAGGTCGCTGAATCTTCTTACCGCAGTCACTTACCGCACGGTCAGTCGACCGCATCTAAGAAGTTGGCTACCGCAAGGAAACCAACGACCGCGGGTAGTGGTAAGGCGGCAAAATTCAAGTGGATGAATTTTGTAAAGGCGACCTCATCCATACCAGTAAATGATGTTGTGCTGAAAACTTCAACTAAGTTTGTTAAACCTCAGTTAGGTGGCTTCCACCATTGTTCTGTGTGTGATGATTATGGTCACAAGGCTGCTGAATGTCTTTTAAGATTCACACCCAATCCTAGAAGGTTTAAACCACCTTCTGTGAGGCAAGTGTGGGTTGTCAAAAGCTGCTAATCTTTAGGACCCAAAATAATAAAGGGGACCTCGATCTTAAATGTTTATTTTGTAGGTCCTCTGCCTAATGGCCGGCCACTCCAATGAAACTACAAGTTTATGGTATCTCGACAGTGGATGCTCAAGGCATATGACTGGAGATATCAACCTTTTGGAAAGTGTCCGTAATGAAAAAGGTCCAGCAGTTACTTTTGGCGACAACAGCAAAGGAAAGACCATCGGTTATGGAGTCATCAGAAAAGGAAAAATAACAATCCAAGATGTTTCTCTAGTTACCGGTCTAAAACACAATCTTCTCTCAATCTCACAATTTTGCGACAAAGGATTGCAATGCCACTTTACTTTAACTCATTGTCTTATCAAGGATGGCAACTCCGGCGTCACTTTGCTCAAAGGGATTCGTAAGAAAAATGTTTACATTGTTGATTTTAATTCTACTTGTATTTCTTCTAATCTCTATTTTGTAGCAAAGAATGTTAGCGAAAATAGTTGACTTTGGCATAAACGACTAAGTCACTTAAACTTCAAGTATCTCTCCAAGATTAGTAGAGAAAATCTAGTTCGTGGTCTACCCAAGGTAGCTGATCACCACGATGACAAGTGCTCAGCATGTCAACTAGGCAAACAACCAAAATCGTCTTTCTCCAGCAAGACGACTCCGTCAACTTCAAGATGTTTGCAGCTACTACATATGGATTTATTTGGACCTGTCACTACCGCAAGTATCGGAGGCAACCGATATACATTAGTTGTGGTAGACGATTATTCAAGATATACGTGGGTCGAAATGATGATCTCCAAAAACGATTGTTATGACATTTTGACCGCACTCTTAAGACAGCTCCAAACCCAAAAAGAAGACGACGTCGTCAGTGTTCGATCCGACAACGGAACAGAATTCAAAAACAACGGCGTCACTCAATACTGTGACGACCATGGTATTGACCACAACTTTTCAGCTGCTGGAGTTCCACAACAGAATGGCGTTGTGGAAAGAAAGAACAGAACGTTGATTGAGGCAGGAAAAACGATGATCGCTGAATCGAAGCTACCTCAATATTTTTGGGCTGAAACAGTCAACACAGCTTGCTTCACTCAAAATCGATCCCTCATCAACAAGACCTACAACAAGACTCCTTATGAGCTTTGGAGAGGAAGAACCCCCAACATTTCCTAATTCAAGATATTTGGTTGCAAATGTTACATTCTCTACAACGGTAAAGAACATCGAGGTAAATTTGCTCCTAAGGCTGATGAAGGTATATTTGTTGGGTAAGCTAAACACTCAAAACCTTTTCGTGTATTTAATAAAACCACTCTTAAGATAGTTGAATCTGTCCATGTTACTTTTGATGAACATTCTCTCCTTGAGCCACATATGGCTCCAAATGTTGCTGATGATTTTGTTGAGCTTAATGAGACAGGTTCAAGTCGACCACAAAATCAGTCAACTCAAGGAAATCCTTCTACCTCAACTACTCCTCCACCTACCTCATATGAAGCACCAGAAGCTACCACATCTGCTGCTACCTCAAATGGAGTTGAAGTTGAAACACCCATCAATGTTGAAGAACCAATCCCTCAACTTACCTATGATTGGGATGGCACAAATGATGTACCACTAGGAGATCTTCAACAACCATCAACTCAACCAGACCTACCACATGAAGTGCGCGAGGTCAGAGATCACCCAATTCAAAATATCATTGGTGACCTACATTCTGGTGTTCGAACAAGAAGATCAAATTATGATGCTCTTACTGCATTCATATCTCAAGTTGAACCCAAGAAAGTTGATGAAGCACTCCAAGACTCAAGTTGGGTTGTTGCCATGCAGGAAGAGCTCAACCAATTTGAAAGATGTAAAGTTTGGAACTTAGTTCCTCGACCTAAGGATCAAGGAGTGATTGGTACAAAGTGGGTGTTTAGAAATATGATGGATGAGAATGGAAGCATCACAAGAAATAAAGCTCGGTTGGTTGCACAAGGATATAGACAAGAAGAAGGCATTGACTACGATGAAACCTTTGCCCCCGTTGCACGACTTGAAGCTATAAGGATATTTTTAGCTTATTCCTCTTTCAAAAGATTCAAGCTTTATCAAATGGATGTGAAGAGTGCATTTCTCAACGGCGAACTTCAAGAAACCGTCTATGTCGCTCAACCGCCCGGATTTGAAGATCCCAAATTTCCACATCATCTCTACAAACTTCAAAAGGCTTTGTATGGACTCAAACAAGCTCCACGAGCATGGTATGATACTCTATCAAAATTTCTTCTAGAAAAAGGTTTTAAGCGTGGTAAGATCGACACAACTTTATTTATTGCAAAATATCATGATCATACTTTACTTGTTCAAATTTACGTCGATGATATCATTTTCGGTTCTACTAACGAATTGTTGTGTAAGCGATTTGAAAAGTTAATGAAAAGCAAATTTGAGATGAGCATGATGGGAGAATTGACATTCTTCCTTGGGCTACAATTTAAACAATGTGCTGAAGGCATCTTCCTCAACCAAGCAAAGTACACAAAAGATCTTATCAAGAAATTTGGACTTGAAAATGCAAAAGCATACGACACTCCTATGGCTACCGGCAATAAGCTTGACAAAGACTTAAAAGGTAAAAAGGTTGATCAAACCTTGTATCGAGGTATGATTGGCTCTCTTCTCTACTTAACTGCTAGTAGGCCCGATATCATGTTTAGTGTTTGTGTTTGTGCTCGCTATCAAGCGGATCCTCGAGAAGCACATCTTATTGCTGTAAAACGTATTATTCGTTATTTATCTGGGACTATTAACCTTGGACTTTGGTATTCCAAAGATTCGAATTTCGATCTTATAGGTTACTCAGATGCAGATTATGCAGCATGTACCATTGACAGGAAAAGCACAAGTGGAACTTGTCATTTCCTTGGAAATCGACTCGTTTCATGGGCTAGCAAGAAACAAGCATCAGTTTCCGTATCTACCACAGAAGCTGAATATATAGCTGCTGGAAGCTGCTGCTGCCAAGTGCTTTGGATGAAACAACAATTGGTCGACTACGGAATCAAAGAAGAAAATTGTCCAATTTATTGTGACAATACATCTACCATTGCTGTGTCCAACAATCCTGTGATGCATTCAAAGACCAAACACATTGATATCAAATACCATTTTGTCAAAGATCATGTCGAGAAAGGTAACATTCATCTAGAGTATGTGAGTACTGACAATCAAATTGCAGACATTCTCACCAAGGCTTTGGATTCCAAGAGGTTTAGGTTTCTCAGAGGAGAAATGGGTATGCTAGAACTCTAAATATCTTGTCCTTATGATTTTTGTACTAATGTTTTGGTTTCTCCAAGTTTCTTCAAACAAGTAGGTACCTAGCAACTCTGTCGACCGCATTACTTCAATCGACCGCGTTGCGTCTGTAACGACCCCAAAAATCCGTTTTATTTATTTTAATATTTATTTTATATTTTGAGAAATTTAATTTAAAATGATGTGTGCATTTTGTGTGTT
Organism: Campanula takesimana; assembly: GCA_026119855.1. Classification (NCBI taxonomy): domain Eukaryota; kingdom Viridiplantae; phylum Streptophyta; class Magnoliopsida; order Asterales; family Campanulaceae; genus Campanula; species Campanula takesimana. The sequence goes on from JAOWBW010000283.1 coordinate 1,217,833, forward strand.
GCATCATCTTATATGAGTTGCACATCTTATTTGACTATTTGAGTTAGTTAAAGTGTTAGTAGTAATAGTTGTTTAGGAAATTAATTATGTTAGTTGAAACTTTAGGGTCTTAGTTGCTAAACTTGGGACTTGAGTGATTTAAGTAAGAAAGAGGTAAAGATTTCATGACTCATCCCTCTTCTTCTCTCCCTCTCCTGCGTATACTTCACCATTTCTTTACAACTTTTCCCAAATTCCTCCATTGTTGTTGAAGAAGAAAAGCTAGGTAAGTTTGTTCTTGTTGATTTTCCCTATTTTAATTTACTACTCCATTTTCAAATCTAATTACATATAAATGTTCAGGGTGTTGATTAGATCAGATCTACCGATCAATATTATTTTTCTTGACACTTTTTCCGGGAAATAGGTAAGTTACTAATCCCCCTTTAAATGTTAAAATGGTCATAAGTATGCTTGATATGCTTTATATGTGATAAAACAATGTTTTGGGTATGTTTTATTTATACTTGTAAATTTGGAACAAAGGGAGTATTATGAAAATGGTATTGTTGGGTGTTAGTATTGTTCTTAGGCTGAGTTTTAGCCTTTGTGTAAGTTGTAGATGTTAAGGGTGGTAAGCATTGGAAATTTTGGATTGTGAAATGAAAGGAGTGAACTTTGGTTAAGTTTTTAGGTCTGCCGGGTGATGTGGGCGGCCGCCCAAAATGGGCGTGCGGCCGCGCATCTATCTGAAGGGTTTTCTTCATGGAACAGAGCATTTTGGGCGGCCGCACAGCCCTGTTTGGGCGACCGCCCAGTTGTCTGAAAAGTTGAGAGTTTTCCAAACCAAGTGATTTAGAGGTAAATCTTGGTCTAGTTTTTGGGTAGTGTTCTAAAGTAGTTAGATGATTGTTGTGGATCACTAATGTGGTAGAAGTGGTACCTTTGTGTACACAAGTGTTGTGAAATGTTAGTAATTGATTATGTGAGCATTGTTGAACACTTTGTAATGTGTTGGAATGGTTCATCTTCTTGATGTGTTTGGCATGGTTCCCTACATTGGAATCATTGTCCCTGATTGTTGTTTAAGCCAGTATTTCTATATGGTGCTTGCGTGTAAAGTCCAGCTGGTACTTTTGTGTGTGTTGGGCAGTGATAGGGATTATAATGGTCTCCCGAGCCAAGTACATTATAAGGCTCCTATCATTGGTTTCCCATTTTTAACCCCCTTCCTTAGGCCAAAGGTTGGGCACTTTGGGTTATGACTTTGTGTCATTTTCCCCGTTGTTGTTGTTGTTGTTGTTGTTGTTGTTTGGTTCCGGAACCCGTTTCAGCTCTTCGATGCTGCTCAGTTGATGCCTCTCAGATGGCTATTGTTTGGTTTGAGAACCTTGGCTCAGTATCCATGTATGAGTGTTCATTTCCGCTTTATGTGTTGCATGATGAGTTGGTCGTTATTTCCAACCGGTATGGGATGGTTGGCGATAGGGAGCCTCTCATATTATGTGCTATGTGCTATATGATCATTTGTGGCATTGTTCCTTTAAGTTTATCATATTAGCATGTAATGTAGTTGCATTTTAGTAACTTACTGAGATTTATTCTCACCCTTTATTTGTTTACCGTTTTAGATAAGAAGGAGCCCAGGGGATAGTTCACACACACTGGGAGGACGTCGAGGAGATCTTTGGGTAAGACATTTTGGGAAATGTTGTGTAAGTAAAGGATACATTATGTAAATGTAATACCTTTTGGGTAGTGTACCCGTGACTTGGTTTGTATCGTCTCTTTTAGTAGAGGTTCATGTTTGTAATTAAGTAAGTAAAGTTAGTAGTTGTAGCCAAGTGGCTTAGTACTTGTTTGTGAAAGGTTGTTTTGTGACTTAAAGTCATGTTTTAGTATCGAGTTGGTTGTGTGAACCTTTTTATAGAAAGTATATTTCGAAAAATTTTCCCAAAAATGTTTTATGACGTCTTCCGTGCGTGTCCCGGACGTGGGGCCAAGTAGGACCACGGGTCGGGGTGCGACAGTTGGTATCAGAGCTAGGTTGTAGATGGTCTAGAATGACTAAGTGACCTAGGAGGGTAGTTGAGTATGGAGTGAGTAATGTTGAGTGTTTTATGCAGGTACTCAGTAAAAATGCCGGAACATGAGGGTGAACAGTCTGGTACTGCAGGCCAGAGTAATGTAAGGGAAGAAGCTCGAGCTATGTTTCAAGGGATGTTCGAGGCTGCAATGAAAACCATCCATGATCATAGGCAAGGAGGAGAGCATGCACCTCCGAGGTATGGTCTAGAACAGTTTTTGAAGATGAAACCAACCGGCTATGATGGTGAACCAGATGTGACCAAAGTTGAGAGATGGATCGAGTCCATGGAAAAGATATTTGATGTCTTAGTTTGTACTGAAGAAGATCGAGTTAGGTTTGCTACCTACAAGTTGAGTGGAGCTGCGGAGTACTGGTAGAGAACACTGAAGGCTAGTTGGGATGAAGCTCATGTACCATATACTTGGGCAAATTTTCTGAGGAAGTTCAAGGAACATTTTATTCCAAGGGTGGATCAAGACCGGAAGGAAGTGGAATTTCCTAGCTTGGAACAGAATACAATGTCGGTGGCTCAGTATGCAGCCAAGTTCACGGAGCTATCGAGGTATTGTACTCATTTGATTGCAACAGAGGAGAGAAAGGCAACAAGGTTTGTGAAAGGGTTAAAGACAGTGATCCGAACTCAATTGGTGTCCCACAAGCTACAAGAGTTTCAAGATGCAGTTGATCGAGCTTATCAAGTGGAAAACGACATTGAAGAACACAAGAGGAAGGTGGAATTAACAAGTGCTGGAAGGCAAGGTAGACCACAACCACAAAGGAATGATAATCGTGGAGGTCAAGGGACTTCAACCCCATTTAGAGGACAACCACGAGGACAACCGATTGTTAGAAATCAAAGCAATTTCTCCGGGGGTCAAAGCAAGAGAGTATGTAATTATTGTCAGAGGGAAGGGCACAGTGAGGAGCGGTGTTGGAAGAAACAAGGAAAGTGTTTGAATTGTGGGCAACTTGGCCATTTTCAAAGAAATTGCCCGAGATTGGGGGATCAACCATCGGGGAGTGGTGTTGGACCGTCTCAGGGTCAGAAAAGGGATGCCTCGGGAAAACCAAAGGTTCAAGGTCGTGTGTTTGTAATCAATCAACAACAAGCTTCGGATGCTTCCACCGTGATAGGAGGTATAATTTCTATGTCCAGTTTGAGGGCACGTGCACTTATAGACCCGGCTCATCGCATTCATATGTTTCTGTGTCTTTTGCATCTCGATTGCATTCTTCCTTTGAGTCTTTGCCTTATATGCTAGAAGTGTCGACTCCTATGGGAAATTGTTTGATAGCTGATAAGGTGTTGCGTGACTGTGATGTGCATATTAGTGAGCATGTTTTACTTGCTGATCTAGTTATTTTGCCATTGCAAGACTTTGATGTTATTTTGGGTATGGATTGGTTAAGTAAATATCATGCCTCTGTTGATTGTTTTAAGAAAGTGGTTACGTTTTCTATCCCTAGTGTGCCTGTGTTTACTTTTGAGGCAACTTCTTTGGGTAAGGGAATTCGTATTATTTCGTATGTGAAAGCTAGGAGCTTATTGCACCGTGGTTGTGTGGGGTATTTGGCTTGTGTTTTGGATACTACTAAAAAGTCTCCTAAAGTAGAAGATGTGAATGTTGTTAAAGAGTTTCCTGATGTGTTCTCTTCTGAATATTCTATGCCTCCCGATAGAGAGATCGAGTTTGGTATTGATTTGATTCCAGGTACTACCCCCATATCTGAAGCACCTTATAGAATGGCTCCAGCTGAACTAAAAGAATTGAAGGTGCAATTACAAGAGTTGCTTGATAGGGGATTCATCCGTCCTAGTGTGTCACCGTGGGGAGCTCCTGTATTGTTTGTCAAGAAGAAAGATGGGTCTTTGAGACTATGCATCGACTATAGGAAGCTGAATCAGGTAACTGTAAAGAATAAGTATCCTCTACCTCACATTGATGACTTGTTTGATCAACTCCAAGGGTCAGTCGTCTTCTCAAAGCTTGACTTGAGGAGTGGGTACCATCAGTTAAAGATCCGTTCTGAGGATATTTCTAAGACTGCTTTCCATAGTAGGTATGGTCATTACGAGTTTCTTGTTATGCCTTTCGGGTTGACTAATGCTCCGGCTGTTTTCATGGATATGATGAATCGGGTTTTCAAGCCTTATCTTGACACCTTCGTGGTTGTATTTATTGACGATATTCTTGTGTATTCCAAGTCTAAGAAGGAGCACGAGCAGCACTTGCGAATGGTTTTATCTGTTCTTCGTGAGAAGCAACTGTTTGCGAAATTCAGTAAGTGTGCTTTTTGGCTCGATGAAGTGTCTTTTCTTGGGCACGTGGTTTCTAATAGAGGAATATCAGTAGATCCTTCCAAGATTGAAGCTATTGTGAATTGGAAGAGGCCTGAATCAGTTACGGAGATTCGAAGTTTCTTGGGTCTAGCCGGGTATTATAGAAGATTTATCGAGGGGTTTTCTAAAATTGCTACTCCATTGACTCAGTTGACTCGAAAGAATGTACCGTATGTGTGGGATGGTAAGTGCCAAGCTAGTTTTGAAGAGTTGAAGAAGAGGTTGACTACAGCTCCTATCCTTGCGCTTCCTAATGGAAATGATGATTTGGTAATTTATAGCGATGCTTCTAAAGAAGGTCTCGGGTGTGTGTTAATGCAAAACGGAAGGGTGATTGCGTATGCTTCAAGAAATTTGACTCCGAGTGAACAAAATTATCCTACCCATGACATGGAGCTTGCGGCTATTGTCTTTGCGTGGCACAAGTGGAAACATTATCTGTACGGAGCCAAATTTGAGATTTTTACCGATCATCAAAGTTTGAAGTACCTTTTCTCCCAAAAAGAGTTGAATAACAGGCAAAGAAGATGGATGGAGCTATTAAAGGATTATGATTGTACTATCTTTTATCACCCGGGTAAAGCAAATGTGGTAGCTGATGCCATTAGCCGGAAATCTTTTATGGCTTCATTGATGGTGCGTGAATGGAAGATGTTAGAGGATGCTCGAGATTGGGATCCTTGTGAGTCAAAGCATGGGGCTATTTTTGCGAGTATTCAAGTATTACCAGTTTTGATTCAACAAATAAAAGAAGCTCAGAAGGATGATCCGGAGTTGGTGAAAATCGTAGATAAAATCAAAGATGGCAAATTTGAGGATTTCTCTCTTAATCCCGAAGGAGTGTTAACTTTTAGAGGTCGGTTATGTGTGCCTTGCGTGAATGAGATTAAACGCCAAGTTCTTGATGAGGGCCATAAGTCGAGGTATACTATTCATCCCGGGAGCACAAAAATGTATCAAAATTTGAAGCAACACTTTTGGTGGAATAATATGAAGAGAGAAATAGCGGATTATGTATCTAAATGTTTGACATGTCAACAAGTGAAAGCGGAACATCAAAGGCCTGCGGGGTTACTTCAACTGTTAGAGATTCCGGAATGGAAGTGGGAACATGTTACTATGGATTTCGTGACGGGATTACCTCGCACTCGAAGAAGGTTTGATGCAGTTTGGGTGGTCGTGGATAGATTGACCAAGTCTTCTCATTTTCTACCTATTGAGATTAGTTACTCGATGGAAAGGCTTGCAACCTTGTATATAAATGAGATAGTGAGATTGCATGGTGTCCCGGTGAGCATTGTGTCTGATCGTGACCCTAGATTTACATCTCGATTTTGGCAAGCGTTTCAGAAGACTTTGGGATCAGAGTTGAAGTTCAGTACAGCTTTTCATCCCCAGACAGATGGGCAGTCAGAGAGGACTATTCAGATTCTCGAGGATATGTTGCGAGCTTGCTCAGTTGATTTTTCAGATTCTTGGGATTCTCATTTACCTCTCGTGGAATTTGCCTATAATAACAGTTTTCAGTCAAGTATTGGGATGGCCCCGTATGAAGCTTTGTATGGAAGGAAATGTCGGTCTCCGATTTGTTGGGATGAAGTGGGAGAAGCAAAAATTTGGGGTATTGATATGGTGAACAAATCAGTTGAGGAAGTTAAGCTTATCCGAGATCGTTTGAGTACCGCTCAGAGTAGACAGAAAAGTTATGCCGATCACCGGAGGCGAGATCTAGAGTTTGAAAAAGGTGACTTTGTGTTTTTGAAGGTTTCACCTAAAGTGGGGATTCGAAGGTACGGGAAGAAAGGCAAGTTAGCACCGAGGTACATTGGCCCATTCGAGATTTTGAGTAGAGTTGGTGATAGAGCGTATCGTCTTGCGTTACCTCATTCTCTTGATGAGATCCATAATGTTTTTCATGTCTCGATGCTTCGGAAGTATGTGTATGATCCTTCTCATGTCTTGTCTGAGGTTCCCGAGGATATTGAACCGAGTATGTCTTACGAGGAGCATCCGGTCCAAGTTATTGATTCGAAAGTTCAAGAGTTGCGAACTAAAAGTATTCCCCTTGTGCGAGTTGTATGGAGAAATCATAACGTGGAAGAGTCGACTTGGGAGCTTCGGGAGGAGATCGAGAGGAAGTACCCTTAGTTGTTTGAGGGTTGAGGTAAGCAATCCTAAAATTCGGGTCGAATTTTCTTTAAGGGGAGTGAGTGTAACGACCCCAAAAATCCGTTTTATTTATTTTAATATTTATTTTATATTTTGAGAAATTTTATTTAAAATGATGTGTGCATTTTGTGTGTTGCATCATCTTATATGAGTTGTACATCTTATTTGACTATTTGAGTTAGTTAAAGTGTTAGTAGTAATAGTTGTTTAGGAAGTTAATTATGTTAGTTGAAACTTTAGGGTCTTAGTTGCTAAACTTGGGACTTGAGTGATTTAAGTAAGAAAGAGGTAAAGATTTCATGACTCATCCCTCTTCTTCTCTCCCTCTCCTGCGCATACTTCACCATTTCTTTACAACTTTTCCCAAATTCCTCCATTGTTGTTGAAGAAGAAAAGCTAGGTAAGTTTGTTCTTGTTGATTTTCCCTATTTTAATTTACTACTCCATTTTCAAATCTAATTACATATAAATGTTCAGGGTGTTGATTAGATCAGATCTACCGATCAATATTATTTTTCTTGACACTTTTTCCGGGAAATAGGTAAGTTACTAATCCCCCTTTAAATGTTAAAATGGTCATAAGTATGCTTGATATGCTTTATATGTGATAAAACAATGTTTTGGGTATGTTTTATTTATACTTGTAAATTTGGAACAAAGGGAGTATTATGAAAATGGTATTGTTGGGTGTTAGTATTGTTCTTAGGCTGAGTTTTAGCCTTTGTGTAAGTTGTAGATGTTAAGGGTGGTAAGCATTGGAAATTTTGGATTGTGAAATGAAAGGAGTGAACTTTGGTTAAGTTTTTAGGTCTGTCGGGTGATGTGGGCGGCCGCCCAAAATGGGCGTGCGGCCGCGCATCTATCTGAAGGGTTTTCTTCATGGAACAGAGCATTTTGGGCGGCCGCACAGCCCTGTTTGGGCGACCGCCCAGTTGTCTGAAAAGTTGAGAGTTTTCCAAACCAAGTGATTTAGAGGTAAATCTTGGTCTAGTTTTTGGGTAGTGTTCTAAAGTAGTTAGATGATTGTTGTGGATCACTAATGTGGTAGAAGTGGTACCTTTGTGTACACAAGTGTTGTGAAATGTTAGTAATTGATTATGTGAGCATTGTTGAACACTTTGTAATGTGTTGGAATGGTTCATCTTCTTGATGTGTTTGGCATGGTTCCCTACATTGGAATCATTGTCCCTGATTGTTGTTTAAGCCAGTATTTCTATATGGTGCTTGCGTGTAAAGTCCAGCTGGTACTTTTGTGTGTGTTGGGCAGTGATAGGGATTATAATGGTCTCCCGAGCCAAGTACATTATAAGGCTCCTATCATTGGTTTCCCATTTTTAACCCCCTTCCTTAGGCCAAAGGTTGGGCACTTTGGGTTATGACTTTGTGTCATTTTCCCCGTTGTTGTTGTTGTTGTTGTTGTTGTTGTTTGGTTCCGGAACCCGTTTCAGCTCTTCGATGCTGCTCAGTTGATGCCTCTCAGATGGCTATTGTTTGGTTTGAGAACCTTGGCTCAGTATCCATGTATGAGTGTTCATTTCTGCTTTATGTGTTGCATGATGAGTTGGTCGTTATTTCCAACCGGTATGGGACGGTTGGCGATAGGGAGCCTCTCATATTATGTGCTATGTGCTATATGATCATTTGTGGCATTGTTCCTTTAAGTTTATCATATTAGCATGTAATGTAGTTGGATTTTAGTAACTTACTGAGACTTATTCTCACCCTTTATTTGTTTACCGTTTTAGATAAGAAGGAGCCCAGGGGATAGTTCACACACACTGGGAGGACGTCGAGGAGATCTTTGGGTAAGACATTTTGGGAAATGTTGTGTAAGTAAAGTATACATTATGTAAATGTAATACCTTTTGGGTAGTGTACCCGTGACTTGGTTTGTATCATCTCTTTTAGTAGAGGTTCGTGTTTGTGATTAAGTAAGTAAAGTTAGTAGTTGTAGCCAAGTGGCTTAGTACTTGTTTGTGAAAGGTTGTTTTGTGACTTAAAGTCATGTTTTAGTATCGAGTTGGTTGTGTGAACCTTTTTATAGAAAGTATATTTCGAAAAATTTTCTCAAAAATGTTTTATGACGTCTTCCGTGTGTGTCCCGGACGTGGGGCCAAGTAGGACCACGGGTCGGGGCGCGACAGCGTCGACCGCTCGAATCAAGCTAATATCATTTAAATGTCGACCACAAGTTTATAGGTTACCGCTAGTTCCTACCGCATTGAGTCGACCGCCTGGTGGCAACCTCAAATGTATTTTGGTCGTCACTCATGCCTACCGCATGAATTGTTGACCGCACAGATCAACGCCAGGTGTTAATATTTTAAAAGTACTACCTCAATATCAGTCGACCGCTAGTAATCAACCGCATAGTGTATCGACCGCACAAACGGTAAAGTTTTTTTACTTACCGCACGCATGGATTCCAGGCAAGTGTTCTAACCTTAGAGATATTTAGGGGTGATATTTTCTTTACATCAAGGGCATTAAGGTAATTTTCATTATTCCCTCGCTTTTATTTATTTCATATCATTATAATATTTTTGCTCCGCCGTCATTGGCTCTCATTTGAAAACAAAAAGGACTCTTTTCTCTGTCATATCTGATCTGCAGAGTTAACTTCCCACTTTTCCACCTCTCCACATCCCCATAACCGCCTATATACTCCTTTCCACTTAAACCATTTCCACTCTCTCTGCTCCACTCTCTCCTTGACTTTCTCTCTCTAATTTTTCTCTCTCTAAAACACTCTCTCTCAAGCGCCATTTTTTTTGTCCATCTCTCCCTCTCCATTTACTCTATAAATTCATGGGTCCAACTGAGAAATCCCTCAAGAAATCATCCTCTCTCCATCCCTCACCTTATCAATCGCGAATGGTATGATTTCCGACCCTAAATATATACATATTTGATGATTTTCGAATTTTTGGTATTTTTTTTGTGGGTTTCTTAGAAACTTTTTATATTCTCATTCCTCTCATGAGTTTTAATGTTTCTATGTTTGAATGTTGTTAAATTCATGCAAAATTATCATCTTTCATCTAAATGTGTATATTTTCGTGTTTCTTAAGGCTATTTGGTGATTTTTTTAAAACTGGGTTTCCGGGTTTCAGACCCCCCATTCTGTTCTCATCGATTTCGTGCATTTTGAATGTTTACTTCTTAAAATTGATGTGATTTTCGGCTTTAATCGGTTTTTTCGAGGCATTCTACATAATTTTTAAATTTTTTTTGGCACTATTCGTCATTTCTGGGTTTTAGCTACAGTGGTTGTTCTTCATGTTCTTATGAATGTTCTTGATGTTTTTGAGCTTTTACCTTTTTGATCCGTTTCTTTTGAGCACACACATTCAAAAGGTGTTTGTGTGTGTGTTTTGATTTTCTTAGATAAGTTTCATTCATGTCTGTCGACCGCTTTTATTCCATTCAATGATTATCAACCTCATGGTTTACCATAATATTGACCGCATATATTTCTCTTACCGTGTTGTTGACCGTATAACATGTTTGTTGTCGACCGCATGTATTACCGTCATTTACTTACCGCATGATAAGTTCTTGCCGCATCCTTAGTTGCCGTGATATGCTCACCTCATGGTTTCCCTTACCGTGAATCTCTTACCTTTATTCGCCTACCGCTGGTCCCTTGCCGTTTCATTAAGCAAGTGACCGCACGTACCATTCTTTTTCCTAACTTCTCGTTTTTGTTTCAGGATACCAAACATTTCTTACCTGGTCTTCTAATGGACCTTGAAGACTTAAAAGAGGATGCTATTGGCAGAAATCTCATCAAGAGATTTGAGAAGACAGGGATTCTACCATTCTTTACCTTTGACCAAGACTTTCATGCACCAGCTTTGGTCGATCAATTCTTTGCGACCGCTACTGAAGAGACCGGTCGCTCCAAGCACGGCAAATTAGTGAAGTTTATTCATGCTGAAATTGAAGGTCATGAGATGACCTTAGATGTGGTTAATATTGGTGAAGTGTTGGGAATCAAAAAGAAGTCTGGTGTTGTATATGCCACGACCGTGGCTGATGATGAATTGAAAGCTCTTGCAACGCGCTTGGTTGGTCATACTCATGTCACCAAAGTTCTCGTAAGGAATTTGATGAGGTCATGTACCATATCGGTCACCTAGTTGGACACTCTATTCATTGCAAGACAGGTAATCAGGCAAACTTCAATACCTCCCAATGGACTCTGTCTGCCGCGATTTATTTATGTAAGGACATAGACTGGTGTCAGGTCATCTATGATGCCCTGAAGGAGAACATCATTGCTTACAATAAAGCAAAGGACAAGGGCACTATCAAGTACCGCACTCACAGCAGATTCATCACCTTTCTCATGACCCACATTAAGGAGATTCGGAAAATCATGGCGAAGAATCGCGAACTTCTGCTGTCCATTTCCAAGAACAAGCTTTTTACCATCTCTACCATGAAAACAAATTTCCGGTCTCGATTTGGAAATCGTCTTTATAAGACCTATCTTGCTAAGGATCCTCATGAGCCATATGAGTCTCCTTCCAAACACAGACCTTCTCAACCGTCTGCTAGTGATGATGACGATGATGAAGAAGAATATCTCCCTGCCGCCCCGGTCAAAGGAAAAGGCAAGGGTATTGCTGTTGAGCCTACCGCAAAGAAATCGTCAGTTGCTACAGGTATCAAATTCAAGGAACCGACCGCCAAGTCTACTTACTCCACTTCCCCTCCTCGCAAGTCGACCGCATCATTAAAGTCACTTGCCGCACCATCTCGCCGCACCATCTCTCAAACCCTCAAAAACTCCTTCGACCGCAACAGTTCAGGGGGAGAAAAAGAGAATTCACTCCCTCAGTCCGGTCAAGGTTGTCAAGAAAGCAAAGGTTGCTGCATCTCCAGTCTTTACTCCAACTGGGTCTCCTCCTCTTACCACTGCAGATGTAGTTGATGTTGCTCCTACATTGAAAAAGGTTGCACGACAAGTCTACTCTCTAAGGGATGAATCAGATAGTGAGGAAACTGAAGATGAAGTTTTAAGTGGTTCAAAAGTTGAAATTGTTGGAAGTGGTGAAGAAGGTGATAACATTGATGGTGATAAACAAGTTGCTGTTGGTAGTGAACAAGGTTATAGTGATGAGAAGGACAGGGATATCAATGTTGATAGCCCCACTTTTGACCGTCCTGATGCTGCCGCTCAGAAAGGAAGCACGGTCGCTGACGTCGACCGCACTGAGCTGCCCATTGACGTCGACCGTCCTGTTGACCGCACACCAGTTGCCTCTCCTACTCAGTCTCCTGTTCCAACCCCTCCTTCTCCGGTCAAAAACGTTGACATTCCGGCGACCGCAGGACAAGTTGCCGCCCTCCTTACCGCTGTTCAATCCTTGACCAAAATTCAGTCTGATAACCAAACAGCCATTGCTCAGCTGACCGCAGAGGTTGTTGATTTGAAGTCCTCTCAAGCCACTCTTCAGCAAGAGTTGCACTCCCTACCCTCCAAGATGATTGGTACCATTAAGGGGGAGACAGTGGCTATAACAAAGACTGTTAAGGATGTGGTTCTTGGAAAAACCAGTTCGAGTTCTGCTACCGCACAACCCATTCCGACCGCTTCAACATCAACAGTACTGTCAACTGATCTCTTGGTTACTCCTCGATTCATGAAGGAGGCTCTGACCATTCAGACAAATGCTCTTAACCGTGGACTCTCTCGTGAGGTCGTTGATGCCTCTATTGAAATTTCCAAACAGCTGGATTTGGTTAAAACTGACTTGACTCATGAACTGAAGAAAATCAAATTCAGTTTGGAAAACAGTGTTGATGTTGCTATCAAGGCCTCTCTTGAAGCTCTAACTGAAAATCAAGCGAAAAAGCTTGAAGCAATCAAGGCTGCATATGCTACTCTTAAAGCGCCACTTGAGTACCAGGGCTCCAGAATTGAGGAACTGACCAACACGGTCGTTGGATCGTTTCAGGTCGTTGAAAGGAAATTGGAGTCTTTAGAAGAATCTGTTCAGAGATCGGCTGGAAGTGCAGTCACTGAAGGATCCATCCAGGTTGCTGATGCCGGTCACGGTAATGTCCATTCACAGGCAGAAAATGATGAAGGCAATAGCATCGGTTTCCCGACCGTGAACAGCTTTGACTACATGCTTGCCAATGCATTCACTTGCCCCATTATTCCCGAGTATGAAGATGAAGTCAAGATCCCTGGTCTGAATATGTGAGCTGACCGCACCCCCCGACCGCATCTCTCTACCGCCCTTATGACCGCACTATTTTATGTTACCGTTGTGTTTTTGATTAGGCTGGTTGCCTCAAACAATTTTCATTTTCTGTTTAACTTATTTGGGTTTGTAACACAACATTTATTCTCTCTTTTGGATTCGTACTCTTACGCTTCACTGCCTTATTAATTCAGAGTACTTGCTATGATTGTGTTGTTTGATGCTATTCATTTCCCTCATATATTATCTCTTTGAATTGCATCAAAAATATTTCTATCTTCTAGGATTAGTCTTTTATTTTATTCTTTAGGATGATAGAAATCTATAACATTGACTTACTGTGTGTGCATTGACTTGGGGCATGAACTTAATAAAATTAATTTCTTGAAACATGTTATTACCAAGTACAATAAATTAGTCTTTGTTATAGTAGGTAATGGTCTCAATCAAATAGGGGGAGATTGTTGGGTATGCACATTATAAACCACTCCTATTACCTAGATTTGATTGATCCCATAACCTTATTTTACTTTTTATGGACTTTAGGTTTTATTGTAAGAAGTTTTATCACTTCATTAGTTAAGTCCATTTTTAGTTTAGCTAGGCTTAGTAGATCAGCCCCTCAAATTTTGAAGAAATGCTGCTGCTGAAAGACTTCTGCAAAATTGGCCAAGTCTGCCAACCTCACCTAGGCGACCGCACTTACTGACCGCACTAGTGACCACAGACCTTGGCGACCGCAAATCCAAGAAAAGACAAACTTGATTTGAACGTTGCAAATTCAAATTTGAATTTGGTCGTACAAGATAGTACATCTGGACCACTAACTTCTGCAACTACAAGACAACGATGTGAGCTCCAATCAGAATGCTCCAGCTCATCATCTTCCAACAGCTATTTCTCAACCCAAGGCTATAAATAGACCTTGAACTCTTCATTGAAGAGTGCTGAGATTCAAAGAGAGAAATTGCTGTCGAAATACTTGGTGATTGAAGATCATACTCAAGATTTTCAGAATCATTTGAATCTTCAAGCATTCGCCTTCAAATCTTCAAAGATCCCCAGCAAGCCTTCAAGAATATTAAATCTCAAGCCCAGCAACACTTAAAGATTCATTAGGCTCTCAATCATCTAGATTATATAGAGCTCTTGATTCTTTACACACACACACCTCGATTGATCAATCACATAGATTGCATCATTAGGGATACACCGGTCTAAGTCTAGGATTTGTTCTTCATAGAAAGTAGGTGTTGATTCAATACTTCATCTTTGTAATTTGTACTCAAGAAGAATCAATATAACCTCCATTCAAAATCCAAGACTGACCATTTTGGTAAAGGACGTATCTTTTAACAGATCGAACCTTTCCAAATCATTGTGTCTTTTACATTCTGCAAATTTACTTTCTGCAATTGTTCTTATTGTTCATATTGACTTTGTTTGTCGTTTAGTTTTTTGATCTTTCCAGATGCTCAAACGATTGTGAATTGTGTTTGTTGCTTGCCTATTGCCTAAGTTATTACTTCTGACTACTTATCATTTTGCCAAAACTCTAAGACACAAACTTTCATTTTCAACCTTTCTAGTCAGTAACCTTGCTTACCGCAAATAGCCGACCGCAAGGGTTACCGCAACTTGCTTGCCGCATTTTGCTTACCGCAAATTGAATCTTTCAAACCTCTATCTTTGCCGACCACAATATTGCCGACCGCAATATTGCTGACCGCACGTTTTGCTTATCTAGCAGTCTTCAACTTCAAAAACAACTCTACTTCGTTTTATCGAAAACTTCCGCTGTGCATTTTACTTTGAACTAGTGGTTTTTACTTGACCACAAAACTCAATAGTAAGCACAAGGTTGAATTTTGAAAAAGGGTTGATAATTTTAAATAGGCTATTCACCCCCCCTCTAGCCTCTTTTCATACCCTTGTTGTGTCTTTGGGACCAACAGCCTTTAATAACTAGGGTTTGATGGTTGTAAATTTGCTTAGTATGATGTTGACCATATTGAAGAGATAAACTATCCAAGTGACAAACATTTCATTTTTCCCCTCTTGAATCAGGGTATTGCACTGATTATAACCATCATCCAGATTATCAGAGTTCCTAATCTCAAGGTTCGAACCACTTGGTTTCTGCACAACATTTTTATTTCTGATTTATGTATATTTTGAAGCTGAATATGACTTGAGTAATATGGTCTTAAGTTTCTAAAGTAGCTTTTGTGCTAGTCTTAATTTAGCAATTGTATCTTATGTCACTTCTTGAAATACATTAACTATGAAGAGGAAGAAAACAATTCCACTCAATTGTTTCAGGCACGCTATTTAAAATACTTCTGGCAATTATTCGCCCTGGTTCTACCAAAAGTGAGCTAATAGTTGGGAACCTAATACTCCATCCATTCCACGTTAAAAGTCCACTATTCTTTTTTTGGACGCTACTCTTGAAGAGTCTACTCTCCATCAGTAAGCTATAAATATTTGGGTTTCTCAATTTTTCCTTTAATACTCGAAACATGAGATTTTTTTTTTTTTTTTTTTGTTGCATATTCTAGAAAAATAAAGTTACTCCTTCTGTCGCTAAATGAATGTCCATTTTTAAGAAATTTTTGTCCCACAATGAATGTCTTTTTTGGAAATAACTTTGCTCCTAATTGTTGTTTTACCAAAAAAAATCAATAGTCTCTTTACACTCGCAAAACTAAATGTTTGGAAAGAAGATTCTCAGATGAATCTTTGCCACTAAATTATATTAAACGTAGAGATTCTCAGATGTCCCTTAGAATGAAATTTGGACATTCATTTAGGGACATAGGGAGTACGAGTTAAGTACATAACATAACAACAACAACAACAACAACAACAAAGCCTTAATTTGGGGTCGGCTAACATGAATCCTCATATGTCATCGTGATAAAGAGAGAGAGAGAGAGAGAGAGAGAGAGAGAGAGAGAGAGGATGGAGAAAATAAAATAAAATAAATAAATAATAATAAAAAGTACGATCAACCCCCATCATTCACATGAATTTTCGCCCTCCACTCCGGTCTCTTCAACGCCACATCTTCACCCACTCTGAGTAAACTCATATCATTTTCAATCACCTTAATCCAAGTTTGCTTGGGTCTTCCCCTACCCCTCGCCATTTTATCACTTCTCCACTCTTCAGGCCTCCTAATCGGTGCATCACTCGGTCTCCGTCTCACATGACCAAACCACCTTAGACGATGCTCCCTCATTTTATCCTCAATGGGCGCAACTCCTACTTTACCCCTGATCACCTCATTTCTCAATCGATTTTTTCTTGTATGCCCACACATCCATCGTAGCATACACATCTCCGCTACATTCATCTTATGAATATGACACTGTTTCACGGCCCAACATTCAGTGCCATAAAGCAGTGCAGGCCTAATTGCCGTACGATAGAATTTTCCCTTTAATCTATTTGGCATGCCACGATCACAAAGAAACCCTGTGGCACTCTTCCACTTCAACCAACCTGCTTTAATCCTATGAGCCACATCTCCATCCAATTCTCCATCTTTTTGGATAATAGATCCAAGATAGCGAAAGAACTCGGAAGCTTGGACAATCTTTCCATCGAATGTGATCACTCCTGCCTCTCTGCTTCCAACTTTGCTAAATTTACATTCCATATATTCAGTCTTGCTTCTGCTTAACCTAAAACCTCGAGATTCCAAAGTGTGTCTCCACAACTCCAATTTACTTTCAACACCTTCTTTTGTCTCATCAATCAGCACAATATCATCTGCGAACAACATACACCATGGAATATCATCTTGGATTGACCTCGTCACTTCGTCCATTATCAGGGCAAAGAGAAAGGGACTAAGTGCAGAGCCTTGATGCACTCCAATCGTGATAGGGAACTCTTCTGTCTTCCCAACGCTTGTCCGTACACTAGTACTAACTCCATTATACATGTCCTTGATAATATCAATATATTTCTTTGAAACGCCTTTCTTTACTAAAGCCCACCAAAGTACCTCTCTTGGCACTTTATCATACGCCTTCTCCAAATCAATGAAAACCATATGCAAATCTTTCTTTTTATCTCGATATTTCTCCATGATTTGTCTCATAAGATAGATTGCGTCCATAGTCGATCTGCCGGGCATAAATCCAAATTGGTTATCCGAAATATTCACAATTTTTCTTAGCCGTTGTGCAATCACTCTTTCCCAAAGTTTCATAGTATGGCTCATTAGTTTGATCCCTCGATAGTTGGCACAATCTTGGACATCACCTTTGTTCTTATACAAAGGGATTAGAGTACTTTTTCTCCACTCTAATGGCATTGTGTTACTTCTCCATATCTTGTTGAATAGTGTTGTTAACCAATTTATTCCCCTCTCCCCAAAACATCTCCACACCTCAATTGGTATTCCATCCGGCCCTACGGCTTTCTTTAATCCCATCTTTTTCATAAGAGATAAAAAAACATAATTAAAAAAAATAAATTGACTTTCAAACATGGACTTTTAACATTGCATGGAGGGAATTGTTTACTTTATTTAGGGAATGTCAACGTAATATTCACAGTATACTAATATCTGTGCTGCTAATATCATCTTATTGTTGGTATAATCAGGTTGGAACAGTTCTCAGTTGCGCATTCATGTATGACATTTTCTGGGTGTTTGTTTCTAAATTGTGGTTTAAGGAGAGCGTGATGATAGTGGTGAGTAGTTCTCTATGGTTATTTACCTTTGGGAGTTGAACCTGTATATCTTCTTTCTCAATACTCCATTATTTATTTATACAGGTAGTCCGTGGGGATAAAAGTGGAGAAGATGGCATTCCTATGCTTCTCAAAATCCCACGGACAGTATCATTGGATTTGGTGATATCATCTTACCAGGATTATTGGTAGCATTTTCTCTAAGGTTTGGACATAGTAGTCGTAGAGCTACCTTGCAAGTTAATTGCCATCATTATGTCGTTTTAAGTTGGTTAGTGTCATTTTTCCATTAACAGTCCTTATTCTAATGCCAAGTAAAATTGTGAATATTATATTCCACTTCCCTTTTCAAGTTAAGAAATTACTAATCCTAAGGCAATTCAACCTTGTAGTTATGATTGGTTGTAACAAAAGTCTTCGAGCTGGGTACTTCTTGTGGGCAATGATCGCATATGGATTAGGTATGTAAATTATGTTGACTCATCTATCACATTTTTGTGAATCATAAGTTCCTTTTGGGCGTGGTCAATTCTGAAGCTCATTTGAGCGTTTCCTCCATCTAAGCACATTCTTATTATCCTATTATGTAATGTCATTTTGTATGTTTATTGGCATCTTGACCTATGTTCTTTCTTTCCCATTTGTTGGATATAGAATGGGTACGACTTTTATTTGAGTTTCATGATTTGGTTCAACGCTGGTTTAAGCTATTGTATTAGCCAAAGTCATGGTTAACACCCACTTTACTTATGATATACTCCCTCCGTCTCTTTTTTGGGATAATTCTAATGAAAGTCTAAAAATTCTTAATGGCCTACCAATAACAAGTTTTAAAACTTCATTAGGATCATCAACTTTTTCTAAATATTTGGTCCAAGTTCAGTCGAAACTAACCACTAAAATAGTGGGAATGTCATTCCTTGACGGAGGGAGCATAAGAAGACTTGTTTTAATCAGAATGAACTTGCACACACATGGTAGAAATATGCTTATGATTGCATGTCAGTTTCACTTGAATAGTATGTATTTCATTGCTGTAATTGTCACTATAGGTTGGACTGCCTATAATTCATTAATTGTCATATACAGGTCTCCTCATCACATGTGGCTTTGAACTTGATGGACGGACATGGCCAGCCAGCTTTGCTGTACATAGTTCCTTTCACACTGGGTAAGTTACGGAACAACATTTATTTTGAGCATCTAAATTTTACCAAGTATACCTTTCATTTGAATTTTTTTAAGGAACTTTCCATGGTAATTCATGAGTAAGAATTCTTGACCATACTATACGTAGGCTGCTGGTTGACTTGTTTCCAGCCTCCTCGCTCATAGGAATGTGCAACTTGTAATAGGTTCAAGGAGCCCACAACAAAATACTCCCTCCGTCCCGTTTGAAATTACAATTCTTTCCTCTTTGGTAGTCCAACTCAAAATTACACTTCTTACCCAAAGTACAAATTTCTAATTACTTCTTTATTCAATGGGGCCTCTTACTCGTACTCACAACAACTATCCCACTTACTATTCTCTACCTCACTTTCTATACTCAAAACACCTGCTCCAGTACCTACTTTTACTTAATTCCCCGTTTCTCCTTTTTAGTGTAACTTTAAATGGGACAGTGTGTGGGAGTATGTTTTATGTATACCTATGTTATTTGTGGTATTTATTAGGGGACGTTTCATTCTGTCACTACTAATCCATTTGGTAAAACTCGTGCAGGCACGTTACTGACATTGGGGAAGAAAAGAGGTGATCTTAAGAATCTGTGGACAAGAGGAGAACCACAGAGGCCTTGTCCCCCACCATGTTCAGCTTCTTGAGCCCTCTCAATCGGATTGTTCCCGGGATGACTGAAATCACTCTGTACTGTACTGTACTCTGTACTGTAATATGCAAATAAGTTAATATACCCTTTAGAACGCGTGTTTCACACGACATGAAACACCATATACTCCCTCCGTCCCACCTCACTTGAGACCTAAGAGGTGGGCACGGTAACTAAGGAAAAAGAATAAAATATGTAAAATGTGTGGTAGAAAATGAAGAGAGAGAATGAGTGGGGTTAAAAGTAGGTTGGTTGAATAAATTGTGTGGTGGAAAATGAAGGGAGAGAATGAGTGGGTGGAGTAGATTGAATATAAAATAATAAAATCATGGCTATTTTAGGGGGTCTCAAGTGAAGTGAGACGGCCCAAAATGGAATAAAGTCTCAAGTGAGGTGGGACGGAGGGAGTATATTACATGTGTAGGCTATAAGATAAGTTAGGCTGTATAATGAGAGCTAGTTAACTATAAGCCCAATCAAGGAAACAAATAGTACATAACTGTATCGTGATAAAAGAAAAAGGTTCCATGGGTTGTCTTTTTTTTTTAAATTGTAACTATGGCTAATGATAAATACTCTTCAAATACCCCCTCGGTCCCAAAATCGTCTCATGACTTGTTTTTGAGTATTCAAACTTTTTAAAGATATGAACACTTGATTCACTAGTCATGTTTTAGTTGTACATTTTTAAAGCCTAGATTGTAGAAATGAGAAGAACTTTTTGGGACAATGAAATGAAACATGGCAAATGAGAAGATCATTTTGGGACGGAGGGAGTATCTCTTTTTGGGACGGAGGGAGTATCTCTTTTTGGTCTTTACACTTTTAATCTTTCAAGAGAGCAAAATGAAAGGTTAGAACTTTTGATGTACTTAGGATTTTGCATTACAGTGAGCACTTACACTTTTAATCTTTCAAAAGAGCAAAATGAAAGGTTAGAACTTTTGATGTACTTAGGATTTTGCATTACAATGAGCAGCAGTTGTAGTGCCAACAGATTGGGTGACTGCAAATCCAATCTAGAAAGTTTAACTCCATTTTACACTTTCAACAAGATTTAACAGAGTTCAAAATTCTGCTATACATACCATTTATCTGCAACTATCTAATACGAACTATTTTTTTCCGTCCCAGTAGTCCATTTTGATTTTAGTGATCAACTCGATTCGATTGAATTTTGAACAGAAATTTATGAAAAAATTATAATCCGACCACCATAAATGGAGTAGGACTACAATAACCTAAACGTTCAATAGTTGGCGTAATACCAACTTCCTTGGGAGTCCTTTTCTCTCATTGGAAGAAACCCACCAAGAAGAATGGAGATGCAAGATTATTGTCAAATAAAACCAACACATATAGAGAGATTTATGCAAAACCGCCTCTTGAAGAACACATTTCTTTTTTTATCTTATTTTCTGTCGCTATTAGTTTACAAAAGATCTACCAACTACCTTTCAAAATTGAGATCACTGTTCAAAAATAAATAAAAGAGGTGGTTTCGAAGGATATCGCATTTTTCACTTCATTAATCGTTCCCTTTATCATATCGGGAATTTCAAATTTGTTCTTCACAAATCTATATGCATCAAAATTTGATTGCATATCAAATGGAAACGTAATCCATGGATTTGGGTCCTATCTTATCCTCCTTAGGTTTAGATACTTTTACTTTTGCTAGGTATATCCACATTAAGATGAGTAAGACGGAACTTAACAATAAGGAGTTCAACATCTCCTTATAAGTTCTACTCTTCCTTTTTCAAAGATTCAATTGATTTGGGTGTGTAAGGAGCATTCGTTTGATAAATAAGTGTTAGCGTCCCAACAATTATTTTCCAAACGATACTACATACTCTTCACCTCTATCCCTACGAACAATCTTAATTGTTAATGAATCATCACATTAAAACCACCAAGGTTTCATCTTTATTTTTTTATTTTTTTTTCAAAAGACATACTTTGCATTATCGAATGCAATCTTTGGTTTGAATTGATTTCTACAAAAGAAATCTCAATTGAAATGCGAAACAAAATTCATTTTAGGTAGTAATTTTAAGTTAACTCGTCGACTTAGTGAATTTAAATTTACAAGTCCTAATTGAACATGCCATAACAATTCAGAACACTTCAAACCAAGTAAATAAAATCTGAAATTTATTCTTCGCACTTAGGCGGATAACATTTATTACAAAATTAAGGAGTCCTTCAACAAGGTACCCTTTACAACATGATGACTACAATCGGTCAAAAGAAACTTATCCTTCTAGGTTAAGTTGATCAAAGTCCAATGGAATGTTCCGAACTTCATTCACATTGGCTTGAAGAGGGTTTCCATCTTGGTTGTTAGGATGTCGACATACCCTAGCCAAATGCCCGGGTTTGCCACAATTGAAGCAACTACCTTTGATCTTCTTGGCGCTTTTATTTCCCCTCTTTACTTTCCCGGTGTACTTCCTCTTGTTTCCGGTACTTGTTTCCGCCAAGTTTACTTGCGGTTCTTTTGCCATAATACACATAGTATTATGCATCTCAAGAGATTCCCAAAGTTCTCTTGCAGTCTTTATGCCACAATACATAAAGTATTGTGCATCATCCAAGCAATTAAGAACGTAATTGCGACACACGAAATCGCCATGAATCCATGTGACCAAGACAATCTTCTCTTGGGGTTCATCCTCATCGGATACCAAAGGTGGATATTCCAAAAGAAATCGCACCAACTTTAATGTTGTCAAGTAGACCAACATTTCCTGTTGCCATATCCCAAAGTCCATCCCGGTAAAGATACCCGGTCTTTCCGCATGCACGGAAGCATGAGACAGAGGGGGAACATTGGGAGAGGCAACAAAGGTATTCATACCTGAGCCAAAGTTAGAAGGTTTCTCATCAAGAACCGGATGAGACGGTGAAAAAACGGGTGCAATATTCGAGAGCGTTGCATCGCCTTGAGGGAGAGTGAGTCCGGATGACTCGGATGTGTCTTTGTCGTTCGTCATTGTAGTTAGGACTTTAGAAGCGTAAAAAATAACTCTTACGATTGTTGGATATTTTGTTTGGCTTCTAATACTTAACTGGAAAACTAACAAGAAATGTAACGGAGATTTGAAAACAAGGTTAACTAGTCGAGTCTTGTGTTGGACACAATCTCCGTAAGAGTTATTTGCCCCACACAGGTGCTAATGGCTGATTGGCAAAACTCTAGTAAGATAAAACGACTTTATAACCCGTTAAAAGGAGCACTCCAATTTAACGGTTCTAGCGAACAAACTATTGTTTAGAACTTTGGACTTGAACGGATTTGATGCAACAATATGACAAGGATTTGGATAAGATTTCTATCTTACTAGAGGGTAGGAAGGCTAAAATATCAGTAGTTAAATAATTGAAATCCGAAGGGAATATATATAAGAGAGTTAAGAGGTTCATGACTTTTCAATCCAAAAGTCACCAGCTTTCACTAAGCAGCGCAAGGGCACGACTCGTGCCCTAATGCACGACTCGTGCTCTCTTAGGGGCACGACTCGTGCCCTCTTGCACGACCTGGGCACGACCGATGCAGAAGGTTTCAAAACTGCTTAAAACGAAGAGAACGACTCGTGCTCTAATGCACGACTCGTGCCTTCCTGGAATGACGAAAAGCTGTCAGTCACACCTTTTGGCAAGTTTTGACCTAAATAAGTCCAAGTCAACTTTAACCCTTTATTTAACTCTCGTTAAGTTACAAAATACTCATCATTAATTCTCATTCACCCGGAAATGGTTTTGAGACATTAAATGAATTTCATAATCTACAACAAATGTTGATTATAGTTTGTAACACATTTTGTTAACACATAACAAATTCTTCGTTAACCATTTAACGAACTTCGTTAGAAACGTAGGTCAACGTTAAGTCAAACTTAACTTTCCGTTACCCATTTCCAACATACAATTTATCAAAGACACGGGGAAGTGTATGGTGCCAAATAATGTGACTGTTCATTATGTGAAGCGAAATTTCTTGAAAGCGCAGGAAAATATATGGTGCCAAATAATAATTGAGGTAGTATTGCAACTTTGCTTTGTGATTAATAAGTGAGAACAAGTATATGGTGGTTCACAAGAGGGTTTTTGCAACATGAAGAGCATAAGTTAATTCTAATCAAAAGGTAATATATAGACCTACATTTTGGGTTTCGATAAGATTTTTCATTTTTAATTTTTGAAAGTTTAACAATTCTTTCATACTTTCAATTAGTTATTGAGAATTGTTATTCGCCCCCGCATCATTACTGAATACCCCCGCATTGCTAAGTATACCAAGAAAAATAGACATTCAACATTATATGTACCACCATTATTCCCATTTTACCCCTTTCTTTCTACCTTCACTATCTCTCTCTTCCCACACACAAAATTAGGGTTCTTGAACTGATTTTCTTCATCCCCAAATCCCATCCTTATTCTCAGAATATCCTTCTTTTGAGATCTCTCTCTCTCTCTCGCATCAATCCCAAGAACACTGCCCCTCAACTCAATCCTAACACCTCCTAGGGTTAGGTTAAATCTCTTCTCAAATCAATCACTCTCATGGCTTCCCCTGGCAATCCTAATCAACCAGGTGGAGGACCATTCAGGTTGAAGATAGTGGAAAAAAAGCGTTGAATTCGGGTAAGAAAGAAGAATCAAAGGATTCGGCTGAGAAAGAAGAATCAAAGAAAGGAATAAAGATTGGGTGTACCGATTCAATGGAAAAGATTTGAATTGAGGTTGATTTGAGTAGGAGCTATGGATGGGTAGATTTGTAGGATTTTTTCAATAATAGAAGCTTTTAAAATGGGTTTGTACAGACGTGTTTGATTTTGTTTTGAATGTGTGTGTGTATTCGAATTTCATGAAGTTTATGGTAGTGGTGCTAGTCGGTGTTTATGGTGGTGGTAATGGTGGCTGCAATAGCTGTAGTGATGGAGATGGTTGGGGCAGTTATAGTGTTGAAGGTGAAGGATGTTGCGGTTACCAAGAGAAATGATTTGGAGTATCACCGGAGTTCAAAGTTGCCGGAATCTGAAAATGGTGACGATGCCCAGAGTAGGAGGCATGGTGGTGGGGCTGACTGATGGGTGGTGGGATGTGAAAAGGTTAATATTGTCATTTCATTTAATGGCATTTTTGTTACTCCCTCCGTCCCAAAATGTTTGTCCCATTTGACTTTTTTGTTGAACTTTGACCACAAATATATGACAATTTAATTATGTTCATGAAATTCTAAAAATTCCTATTGATTCACCATTAATAATATTATCAACAACAACTTTTAGAATTTCATGAACATGATTAATCTCTCATAAATTTGTGGTCAAAGTTCAACAAAAAAGTCAAATGGGACAAACATTTTGGGACGGAGGGAGTATAATATTATTGCGGGGTATTCAGTAATAATGTGGGGGCGAATAACAATTCTCTTAGTTATTCTAATTCTTTTGTATTTTAGTTTTCGTTATCAAGATTAACTTTTTGTCTAATTCACTCTGTTTGATACTTCATCCGTCTCTAATAAATTTAACAATTTTGAAGTTTGATGCCTGACAACAATTTCACAGTTTAAATCAACAATAAATAGATAGTGCCAACCTACCTCCTCAAACAAAGTCTACCATTTATTCAGGAAGTGTCCGGAGGAGATGACGGAGGAGACGCCGAAGGAGAAGAGGAGGAGACGATCGGGAGGGGCCGGAGGAGACGCCGTGCAAAGGGTTTCTTGGGAAATGTGGGAGAAACAAACAAATGTGAGATTTTGTGAATAGAAAGGTAAAATGTGAGATTTTGTGGATAGAGAGATACCAACCAGTATGAAGTAAATTTTTTTTGGAAAAAGTTAAAGACGCCGGAGGAGACGATCGGGAGGGGCCGGAGGAGACGCCGTGCAAAGGGTTTCTCGGGAAATGTGGGAGACTTTGGGAAATGTGGGAGAAACAAACAAATGTGAGATTTTGTAAATAGAAAGGTGTGAGATTTTGTGGATAGAGAGATACCAACTGAAGTAATTTTTTTTTGAAAAAATTATTATTATTTTTTTTTTCACTATGCACGCACAGAAAATCTTCCCTCTAATTTCTGGGGGGGATCGAACCCATGGAAGTCATGAGCTATAGCCGGCAGGCCAAATCCCCATGTGCTTTTTTTACATTAATCATATACTAGGGGCAAAAATCTTGTAAAAAACGCGTTTTTTTGTTAAGCTTAACAAAAAACGTGTTTTCCATCTGCGGTTCAATTTAACGGACGATTCATACGCTTTTCCGGTCCTGTTCAATTTCTCGCGGCGTAGTTGTTTGATTTGATTTTTCCTTTCGTCATTTGTGCTCTTCAATTCGATTTTTCGTCATTGTTCTTCATCAATTTCCACCGATTTACTTCATCTTCGAACTGTTTTCATTCGTATTTTTACTTCTTCTCCGACATTATGACCGGCCAAATCAAAGAAATCAGGAGCAAGCATCGTAACGAAGGTATGATTTTACTTGTTTTCAGTCATATTTTTCTTCGATTTCCATCTATTGTTATGGATTGATGCATTGACACATTATATTCGTGACACTGGTACTTTAGAAAACACAAGCAAACATAAGCAAATGTTGGCACTATTGAAACCCTAACAATGGCACTTTGAAACCGTTGCACTGTCACATTTACTTGCAATGGCACTATCGAAACAGTTGCACTGTCACATTTACTTGCAAACATAAGCAAATATTGGCACTATTGAAACCCTAATACTGGCATTTGAAACCATAACACTGGCACTTTGAAATCATAACACTGTCACTTTGAAATCATAACATTGGCCCTTTGAAATCATACTGCTGACACTGATGTAATGTTTTTTGATATTTATTTTCAGTTCTATCAAAGCGTAAATGAGTTGTGGATGATGATGATTTTGATATCACTAGTAAAAAACCTACATGGGTGATAAATTTGAGCATTCGTGTACTCCTAAAAGACTTGTTGAGCTTTGTTTAAGGAAGCACTAGAAGCCTACGTCGAAAAGAAAATATGGGTGAGTGCATCAATGCAAGCCTAACTGATTATGAATTTGTGACCCGTCTTAACCTATGTATTGTTGCAGGAAAAGCAAAAAAAGATTGTAATCAAATTTCTTCTAAGGCTACTTCTGCAACCAAATTCCTGCTGGATTATTTTAATGAGTGCATAGGTCGTGGGTTGCATAGACAATCCTGTTTCGAAATTTATTATTATTATTTATTTATTTATTTATTTATTTATTATTATTATTATTATTATTATTATTTTTTTTTTTTATTATTATTATTATTATTATTATTATTATTAGAATGAGGAAGTAGAATGTTGTACCTTGTGAAATATGAGTTGTACATGAAGGACACCATTTTCCGAAAAATGTTTTACTTAGGACAAGGTCAGTAAGTCGTTTTACTTAGGAAGGGCGTAAAAAGTTTTCCGGAAAACATTTTTTACATTTTCCGAAAAACAACCAAACACCGGAAAACGAGTTATTTTGCGGAAAACATTTTTGGAAAACAACCAAACACCGGAAAACGAGTTATTTTACGGAAAACATTTTCCGGAAAACAACCAAACAACGGAAAATGTTTTACTGTTTTTCGGAAAACAACCAAACAACGAAAAAGGAGTTATTTTAAGGAAAACATTTTCGGGAAAAGGTTTTATGGCGAAACAAACGGGGCCTTTTTAGTGCCTGAATTTGAGGGGTGTTTTTCAAACGGGGCTTCATATGTTTTTTTATAAAATCAGGGTTCAATATCTAAATTTTTTGCCAGTTAATGGCTTTTTGACAATTTTCGTTAAAAATACGGTTAAATAGCTATTCCGATACATCCTGAGCCATTCCGGTTCATCCCGTTAAAAATACAGTTAAGGGCCTGAACTCGAGGTGTGTTCTTCAAACGGGGCCCTGCCGTTCCATCCCGAGCCATTCCGGTCCATCCCGAGCCATTCGGTTACAACATTTCTTGATGAGTACAAGCACGGTCTACTCTCAAGCTCACAACATGCTAAAAGACAGCTTAATACATTTAACAAATAATGTGTCTGCAATGCAATGAATGGATACCTCACACCCGGACACCTACACGTCCACCTCACAACAGGACACCATCACGTCCACCTCACAACGGACATCGACACGTCCTCACATCTGACCAACACGGTCACCTTCTCTCTCCCGACAAGAGATCCAGACCGGGACCCTTATCTTTATCGACGGAAGCGTTGCCGAAGACGTATTCGACCTAGCGGAAGCGTTGCCGAAGACGTATTCGACCTAGCGGGAGCGTTGCCGAAGACGTATTCGACCTAGCGGGAGCGTTGCCGAAGACGTATTCGACCTAGCGGGAGCATTGCCGAAGACGTATTCGACCTAGCGGGAGCGTTGCTGAAGACGTACTCGACCTAGCGGGAGCATTGCCGAAGACGTAGTCGACCTAGCTGGAGCGTTGCCAAAGACGTAGTCGACCTAGCGGGAGATTGAAAAAATTGGAGGAAAGTTCTGTTTTCTCTTCGCTGGTGTTATACTGTTACCTTGTTTTTACTTGTGACCGTATATCACCAGTGAAGAGTAAAACAGGCACTGTCAAGAACATGGCTGTGATGTTTGAGATTCTTAGAGAGGAGGACAGTGAAACTGGAAAAACCTATATTAAACAGAAAATCCTTTGCTCAAACAGTCGAGAACTTGTTTGCTCTGTCTTTCTTGGTCTAAGCTGAGATAGGGTTTTGATAGTTGTGGATGATAACGACTCTCATCTTGTTTATAAATGTTAATTTAATTCATCATTGTAAAATTATATATTTTACAACAAAGAATTAAATATTAATATTTAAAATTATTCACAATAGTAATAATTTAGGTCTATGCAAAAGCCGAAATTTCTTTATTTTCGATTATAAAGCAAGTAGACAAAGTGATATTTGCATTTCATATAATCATGCATTTCGGGATGGGATAGGTTTATCAAACATGCACTTAAAGGACAGAGTAGGTGGTTAGGTAGGGACACCATTATCCTTTAGTTTAGTTTGAACTAGAGCTCAAGATTTGTTGATACTAAGAAGCCAACCCCAATTCTAAACCTAATTTTAAATATTAACAATTTACAATTATTCACAATATTAATAGGTAAAAAATCCCAGCAGCCCCAATTTAAGGCAGCATGGATCATTACAATGGAGAAATTGTTTCCCGAGAGTATCAATTTCAACAAGACATTCTTGAACTCTCGCGCTTTCACCAAAAACAACACCGGAAACTTATTGACAGGAGGTATAGCATGCCATGCATCTGGTCTCTAAAAGATTGGAAGATTGATTGGGATCTGCTCCGAGCTGCTTCGTGCTTTTGGGATTCGGAGCGACATGTGTTCACCCTATCGTACAACGATCTGATGCCAACGATGGAGGATTTTCGAGCACTGACTGGTGTGGCTGAGTCGAGGACTGTGGCATTTCCTCGAGACAGACGATCAGTTACGGAGCAACTATCTGAATTCTTGGGATTACCAGCAGACTGGGTATCGGGCATTGTCGTTGACGATAGATTCATAGACTTGACTCATATAGCCAGATTGAGTCGGACCAGCCCCGGATTGTTTGATCTATCCACTTCCTTAGATATATTCATGTTGCTCATTCTGTCTGCGCACTACTTCTGTGGCTACATCGGAGTGTGTCCAGCTACGCTGTTAGAGATCATCATGAAAAATTAAATAAGAGAGATAATGAGTGGGAGTAATAGTAAGTTGATTGGTGCTGTGAGTATAAAAGTAAATTAGTAGAGAGAATGTGTGGGAGATTAGTAAAGATTTTTTGCTATTTTAGGAATAAAGCAACTAGGAACCTTAAACTGAGACGGACCAAAAAGAAAAGTAGAAACCTTAAATCGAGACAGAGGGAGTATAATACTAATTCAAAATAAATAAAAGCAAATAAATGACTCATGTAAATAAGAATTTTATATTTGAATTTATAAATTATAGTTGGTGGGCTTTAGTTTGATATGATTTATTTTTTATTTTTCTTTTTCAAGTTTAATTATTTTTATATTTTTATTTTACTAATATTTGAAAATCCAAATATAAATTTTTATTTATTACATGAGTCATTTATTTGTTTAAATTTTTTATTAGTATCATTAAAATAAATAAATATGTTAATTGAAGGAAGTTTGAGAGTTAAAATGATGAAAATACCCCTCCAACTATCTACTCCCCGTCCCATAATAATTGTTCCAACACATAATAATTGTTCCAACAACCTCTCCTTACACAATGACAACACAATTTCTCTCACACTACTCAATCTTTTCACATTGAAATTTGTTCCACCCATTCAAGCAAATTTTGTCCCACTTTAATATTTTTTTTTCTTTTCTTATATTGAATTGAAATTACTACTTCCTCGCCCTCCGTCACAAAATAAATAATCAAATTTTTAATAAATAAATTTTGACCATTTATTTTAAATTGAAATTACTACTTCCTCCGTCCCAAAATGAATGATAAATTTTTTTACAAATAAATTTAAAACATTTATTTTGAGATTATACGTTTACCCCCTTCAAATATACTGAATCCCACATTGCACCCCAATGTGAAATTTGTGTCTAAAGTGATATCCAATGTTAAAATTATATCACTTTGCCCCGGGAATCTTACAAATGTTATAAATTTAACAAAATTGATCATATTTATGTCACATGATGGATATTTTCGTCATTTTAACTCTCAATCTTCCTTTAATTTATTTTTATAGTCCTCTTATGATAAAAATAAAAAAATATTTTTACACTATTTATTATATAAAAATTATAATACTAATAAAAAATAAATAAAAGCAAATAAATGACTCATGTAAAAATAAGAATTTTATATTTGAATTTAGAAATTATAGTTGGTGGGTTTTAGTTTGATATGATTTATGAAGTTGAGAGTTAAAATGATGAAAATACCCATGACATGACATGGACATGATCGATTTCGTTAAATTTCTAACATTATGATCGATTTCTTTAAATTTCTAACATTTGTTAGGATCCAGGGGACAAAGTAGGATAAGTTATAGTTGGTGGGTATCACTCACTTAACTCACTTAAATAAAGACAAATTGAACTGTAAAAATGGCAGATAGGTAGATGGGAATATTCAATACCCTACTCATTATTCGGCGCCTAGATCAGTGAGTGATGGATATATTCGGCGCCTATATCATTGATGGATATTTCCCCGGCGCCTATATCAGAGAGTGAGAGTGAGTGATGGATATTTCCCCGGCGCCTAAAAATGAGACAGAGGAGGGTGGAATTTCGTGTGTAGGGGTGAAATCAATTGAATTTGGCCATCATCAGGGTGAGTGATGCAAATTAAGCTGTAAATTGTTGTTGTTGTAAATTGTTATTGTTGTAAATTGTTCTTGATGCAAATCAATTGTTCTTTGTTTGCAGCCATCAGTGGAAAAAGGAAAAGAATTTGTGAAAGTGATTGTGAAAGTGATTGTGAAAGTGTTGGGAGCACTGGTTTGGTAATTTTTCTCGTCATATTTTTCTCGTCAATTTGTTAGCACCTAAATTTCTTCGTATCTGTCATTGCACATGGCTGAGATAAGGGCACTTCATGTGAGCAAACTTTTGATTTTTATCAATAAGACTATTATTCTTCTGTATGCAAAATTTGCTGTCAAAGCTCTGATTTGCTACTCCCTCCATTGCATTGTCAATAATGGCCTCATTATGATTCATGCAAATTTTTTATCTACAACAAATATAAAAAATGTGGCCAACTGGTTGTTGTTGCTGCAGCTTCGCGGCATATTCTTTGCGGATTTGGCCACGTTCCCCTGTTATTGAACTACACTAAATCACTGCACTTAATTTGTTTGCTGTAATGTTGATACGCTTTCCTTAAGGTGCTGCGAATAAGCCTTATGTACTAATTTCACTAGTTTAAGGATCATACATGAATCGCTTATCATCCTTATCATCTTTTTGCAGTCTCGTTCATATAAAATGTCATCTAGTCCTAGTATTCATGAATCTCTTTTTAGAGAATTAATGATGATGAGACATTCCCAAGGAGAAAATCCTATATATCAAGGTTGGGAAGATGAAAAGCTGTGGGTTGCTATTTCAAGAGCTGTAGAGCAAGCCTGTAATCAACAAATATCTCTTCCCGAGATGTTTAATATTATCTTGGAATATGAAAGGGTGTATAAAAATGACCCCACTTTGATGTCAGTTGATTGTTCTAACTATATGAAGCAATATATTATTGGTGTGTTCGGGAACTCGACAGACATGGGCCAACTAGAGTGTCAACGGCTTCATAGGTTGAGAGAAAAATTTAACAAAGCCATTGTTTGCTCGACAAGTCAAACCAATCAATATTTATCTCATTTAACTAGCCACACAGGTCTAGTTAAACCATTTAAGAAGGTTAAGAGCAAAAAGAGAAATGCTAACTCACAGTATGAAGGTAACGACTTGCAACTTACATCAGTCAAGGATATTTGTCATACATTTTTTTTAGTTCTAGATAGAGCTTTATCTAACTTGCTAAGTATATTTTCAGAGGTTGGGGAGGTTGGTCAGGAACTCGTTCGTCTTCGCGAAGCTGGGCATTTGTCTATGGGTCAGCTTATTGACGCTGGAGATTTGCTTCATAATGCTTGTTCGGAAAATGTTGTTGCCTGGTTAAAAATGAATGATGAGGGGAAGATTGAATGGATAAGAGAACACTTTGGTCGAGAGTCTTTGTTTTCATTGTAATCAGACAATTAGGTTATCTTTGAGTTTAGCCAAAGATGTGCTAGAGATGTTTCTTAAATTGGACTGAGTGTGGGTGCTTTTGTACTTTAATGATCCCTTTCTTTACAACTTGCAAAATGTTTGTATCTTTACAACTTTAATGATCCCTTTCTTTACATACTAACAGAACTTTATTACTATTGTTTGAGGGTATGTTGTACTTCTCTTCTTATACTACTAATGATCTCATGTCATTATCGCGAGTAGTTTCAGACTTTCAGTTTGTCATTTGGTATACTTCTATTCCTGATTGGTGGGCAAAGTGCAGGGCTTTGTTTCAGTTGGTGAGGTGAATACAAATGGTAGAGCTCGTAGACTACCTATTAAGGCTGATATTCGCAAGGCATTATCCTTTCCTGGCAGGTCAACCCTTATGGTTTCCCATCTGAATAATGAAAATCCAGCTAGCATTACAAGATCACACAATGGGGGGGGGGGGGATCGAATCGAATCAAGACCTATGTTTCCTGATTTTTGCTATATATCTGAATCAATTTAAATTTTATGATTATGTTGGTTCCCTATCAACTTGGACCAGTATGTGATTTTTCATTACCAAAATTACACTAAACTACCTCTAAAGAGTCATTGATTCCAAGGGATCATATACCCTTTCTTTCTTTTCCTTCTTCCATTCTATTTGGGGTTTCAAGGTTGCAAATTCAATTCTCTAGAAGAGATTGTAAATTTACTACTCTGTCATATGGCTACTTAGGGAAACATTTTATGGACCTTTCGGCTTTCTAGTCACCAAATAAAATCATCCCTTAGTAGACATGGCAAAATCCGGGTACGGGTACGACCCGCCGGGTCATGGGTCTGAAAATGGAGACCCGGAACCGAACCGTGAGATGCACGGATACGGGTACGGTTCCGGAACGGGTCCTACGGGTACGGGTACACGGTTCCACGGGTCCAAAATAATTATGTTTTTTTCAAAAAAAAATTTCAAATTTAGTTACCTATTTTTTTTTTTTTCAAATTTAGTTGTTACCTTTTTTTTTTTTTTTTTTTTTTTTTAATTTAGTTGTTACCTCTCACTGTCACTAGTACCGTCTAAAAGAACTAAAGAAAGAAGGACATAAATAAAGTTATACTACTAAGTCAATAAAGCATTAAATTTAAGTATTAAACTTGCCATCCGTTGCCCCCTGCCCCTAAGGCCCTAATCCACGGTCCCACAGTAACCCTCCTTGCCCCCTTGTCAATCCCTTGTCAATTTGTCATTGTCATTTGTCAGTACTTTTTCATTACCAATTTCAATAATAAATGATGTAAAGGGTTGCAGCGGAATAAAAGAATAAGAGTAACCGGATGTAATCTGGTTCCGAAGCAGGCGTGGAGATGGTTCTGGGCAGGTGGGCGGCCGCGCAAAGGATCATGGGCGACCGCGCAGGAGGAATTTTGGCGTAATAGTTTCTGTACGTGTGGGCGGCCGCGCAAGAAAGCTGGGCGACCGCGCAAGAGTCGGAATAAACAACAGTTTTATTTTAGTTTCCTTATTCTTGAACAATAAGCTAGGGGTATTTTTGTCAAGCTTAATTCCGTTTTTAATTAGGGTTTTCATTAGGGTTTTAGGTCTAGAATGTTCTTTCCTTTATTATAAATAGTTGCTAGGGCTTTTGTAATCATTAAGTTGAATTTTGATAAATTTATTTTGATTGCTTTGCAATTGTGAAGTCTCTATTGACTTGTTTGAAGGTTGAATCCCTTTTGGGGCTGATTTCTTCATATCTTCAAGAATCTCATCAACTTGGTGTTGTTCTTGCCAAACCCTAGTTCGTGGATTCGATCTAGGTCAAACAATACGTTTATTCGGTTGTTTGCCTATCCAGGTTATTTATTTTAATTTATTATTCCGCTGCGTTCATTCTATTTACATCAGTTGGTATCAGAGCGAGTTCGATCCATGGAGAAGATGACCAACAATGGTGGAGAAGAAAAATCGCTTCTTGAGAAGATCGAGATGCGTCTGAAGTTTGAACCAAATTGCAAATTACCCTATTAATAATAAACTTCAGGGACCAAATTGCAAATTACCCCAGCGAAATGACAAAAATGCCCATGAAAAACATGTGACTCGCACATGTCTTGGCCTTCAGTTAGTTTTTTAACCAAATGTTAGTTTCATAGCCCAATTGCAAAAAAATGACAACGTTAGGCTACCAATTTGCGAATCAGAAAGGTTGGGAACTAAATTGCAAAATTGAGTAAACGTTAGGAACCAAATTGCAAATTACCCTCCTGGAAATGGATATAAATGGGACTTTGTGACCTTGAACGTGAGTTCTCGATTTTCCCAACATTATTTAAGATTTGAACTGTTTCTCCTCCTATTCACTTTTTTTTTTAACTTCTATAGCACAAGAAACAAAGTGGATTCTGGGAATGTGGTTATTATGTCATGCTATACATGGAGAAACTAGCTTCTGCAAAGGGAACTGATATAGTACAGGTACAACAAATGTTACAAGTTCATATAGCAATATATTTTTTTTACTTTGGTTAAATAATATACATTTTTGTTAATTCATTCTTGTAGTACTTTCCTGTGGATGATGGACCGTTTTCACGAGAAGAACTTCTTAGTGTAACTACTAGATGGTGTAACACATTCGTTGAAGATTGCCTAGATGAAATGGAGGTCCAGTTTCGTCGTATGGAGAAACTTCGCTTTAGGAAATCTGCTTAAGTGAGTGACTGTTATTATTTTATTTTCATGTTTTTGCTATTATTTTCATGTTGTAATAGCTTTATATAAATAATTAATATTACTAAAACTGTAACTATTAGACAAAAAGGTATTTTAGTGAGGTCTTCTTTATCCTCTTTTGCACCAAGTAAATTCTAAGGGTCTAACCGGGCAATTGTTATTCAGGAAATGAAGCGGAGCCCACCACTGAAAATCGGCAAGGCAAGAAACCTGTCACAACTGATGAATATTTTCAGCGAGTTACTCATGCCCTTGTCATGCGTCTAAGACAACACGAGGAAACTGTAATGCAAGAAGGTACATATTTTCATAAGAGTAAATGCTACATAAACTACTAGTAGTAAATGCTACATAAACTAGTTGCAAGAAGGTACATATTTTCAGCGAGTTACTCATGCCCTTATTGTTACGGAGATATTATGAATAGTTACGCCAATAATTAAAAGGTTACGGAGATAACTTATAAGGCGTTACGTCGATATTGTTAATAAATTTATTACAAAATAATCACTTACATTCCCGAAGTGTTTACATTATAAGTCTTGATACGTAAAACTTACCTCCAAATTAGTGATCGAAAAGTTTTATTAAACGTCGTGGATCTAAAACAATGCGAATGAATTAGCCGACTGAAGTGAATGGGTTTGATGGAGAATTTTTTTCTCTCTCAAGACCTCTTGGAATTCTGCGATGACGATTGATCAGTGTACCAAACCTTTGATGAGATTGAGAATGGCACCATAACCGGAGCGCATTTTTCTTCGTTCATCAGCGCTCTGGTTATGAGTCGAGTCGAAAATACCATTGGTGATGCAGGTTAGAGGCTTCATTTCGATATCATTGCGCCGATGATCTTGCTTTTCGTTCTCCTTGGTAGTCGTAGCCGGCGATTTCATTGCTTCCGATTATGTTTAAACCCTCTGTTTGCGCCGATGATCTTGCTTTTCGTTCTTCTTGGTAGTCATAGCTGGCGATTTCATTGCTTCCGTGTGAGAGAGAGAGAGAGAGAGAGAGAGAGAGAGAGAGAGAGAGAGAGAGAGATATTTGAAATTTGAAGGAAGCTTTTGAAAGAAGCTAAAAGGTAAGGTGGTTGGTTTAGAAGACAAGATGTGTGTCTTGTCATTTAAATCTCCCGCCCTATTACCTAATTTGAATTCGTGTTTAAATAGTTTAATCCCCCTAAGGTCCCTAATATGATTTCCAATCTTTACTTATATAAAAGTTGGATAGTGGGATGAACAATATTGGCGCTCATTTTTCAGGGTAAATTGATAAATTAGTTTTCAATTATTTAATTTTTTTTTGGGAAGGGGGGACTGATTTTGGAACTTTCGAGGTTTTGATTTTAAAAAAAAAAAGAAATTGAAAAGCTTCTTTCCCAAGATGAACAAATTTTTTGGAGGTGCAGAATACCCGAGATTTTTGAAAACAACATATTGGCTTCTCCTTCTCTATAATCCCTTTCTTCCATTAACAAGGTGGTTGGTTTAGAGACAAATAGAAAATAGTTAGGGAACAGAACATCCTTTTTTCAGGTTACGGAGATAGAATAAAATGTTACGAAAGTAATTTGATATGTTACGCCAAAATTTCTACCATGTTACGGATATAATGTATTATTTGCCTAAACAACCTTATTGTTACGGAGATATTATGAATAGTTACGCCAATAATTAAAAGGTTACGGAGATAACTTATAAGGCGTTACGTCGATATTGTTAATAAATTTATTACAAAATAATCACTTACATTCCCGAAGTGTTTACATTATATGTCCGTTCCCATAGGGGAAGGGGGGATTCGAACCTGGGTTTACCTATTTATTTTTTCAAAATATTAATAGGGGAAGGGGGGATTGGAACCTGGGTTGTTTGAAGTGGAAATAGGAGGCTTACCACTGGACTAAGGATAACTTTGGTTGAAGAATCCAAATTTTATTATTAATTCAAGGAAATAAATCTGTCATGCTTATATTCGACAAACCAAATATATTGAACCTAACCACCGCCGCTGTTTAACCCATGAATTACCCATCCGTTCATCGTCTACTCTACCGATCCAAATCCGGCCCCAATTCATATACTTGTTCATCGTCTACTCTACCCTGCTAAGTAGACTTCAATTCACCAACTAAGTAGACTTCAATTCAAACCCTGCTCACCGATCCAAATCCGGCCCCAATTCACAAGGTTTGTGTCAAAAATATTCATTCAAAATCTGCTATTTCCTCTAAATTGTTATTGTTCTTTTATGCTCTCAAGGTTTAACTTTTGTTGCAAAGCTTTGGTTAATTTTCAAGTTTATGTCTCAAAATCGGCTCTTTGCTTCAGGTTTTTTTCCTCATCTAAATTGTTCTTTCTTCACAAGATTTAATTTGGTAATCTTAAGCTTGTTTCCTCGCAAGGTTCAATTTTTTATGTCTGCAGCAAAAAGAAAGCGTGAATGTGATAGTGAACGTGATTGTGCAGTCAAGAGAGCACGGCAAATAATATGGTAATCTTAAGCTTGTATATTACTGTAATTTTTATTTCAGCAAAAAATTGATTTTTACATACTATGCTTATGTTAAGCATACTACAGTTACTCCTCAGCATACTACAGTTACTCCTCAGAATTCGCCTCCACCTTGATTTGTGCTATTCATTATCTTGTAAATTCATCAGTTATTATTCTTAGTATCCTGTATTATCTTGTATTTAAATTTAAAATCACTTGTATAGTTTAGGAGATGGAGCAAATCCCATAGATAGAACTCTCTCAAATATCTGTATAAATACATCACAAGAATCAATAGAAAAATTATCTTTTGCAATTCTTTCATGGTACATATCTCGCCTGGGCTTCCCAACTCACTTCCATCCTTTTTGGATTGGACCTTCTCAAATATATTGATTATCACATCCCACCCGAAACCATCATCATCACAGACACCAACGAAACCAAAAACCCAGCACACACAACCTGGCAACGGCAAGACCGTCTCATCCTCGGTGCTCTTCTCGGTACCCTTGATGCAGCCGTTGCTCCGCTTGTCTATCAAGCAAAAACCTCCAATGATGCCTGGACCATACTAAAAACTACCTACGCCAACCCATCCCGCGGCCATATCCTTCAAGTCAAAGACCATCTTGCTTCCATCACCAAATCCACTCTTACCATTACCGATTACATGAACTCCATCAAAGCATGTACTGATAAACTTGCAATCCTTGGCAAACCAATGGTCCCTGAAGACATCATTGCCAAAGCTCTTCAGGGCCTCGACTATGAACCCTACAAATCCATCATTGACTCCGTCCGTGCCCGTGACAACCCCATTACATTTGAAGCCCTACATGAAAAACTCATACACCATGAACTAACCCTCAAACACAATACTCCTCCTCCTTCTGTCCCTATACCGGCTCACCTTATACACTCCCAAAATCGTGGTCACCCTCCTCGATCACCATCCCAACCCCTCCTTCCCACGCCACCATATCCGCCCAAACCCACCTCTGCTGCCTCTTACTCCAAAACCTTTAAGGGAAAATGTCAATATTGTCGCTTCGTTGGTCATGTCATATCTGAATGTCGTCAATTCAGTCGAGACTATCCTAATGTCACCTTCCCGCCTCCCCCTTCCTTCGACCGTAACCCTCGCCACTCTAATACTACCCCACCACAAGCCCACACTGCCACTGTCCCCATCCAAACTCCTCCACCCTCTTGGCTAATGGACAGTGGTGCCATCAATCACATCACAAATGACCTCTCCAACCTCTCTCTTCATCACCCTTATGATGGTAGCGATGATGTTATCATTGGAGATGGTTCCACTCTTCCTATTGCAAACATAGGTTCATTCTCTATCTCTCTCTCTCCCTCGCCCATTGTTTTCAATAACGTCTTACATGTCCCTCGTATTTCTCGAAATATTCTTTCTATTTCTCAATTCTGTAGGGATAATAATGCAACTGTTGAATTCTCACAATCTTCCTTTCTTATCAAGGCCAATCATACCAACCGGACCCTTCTCCACGGCAAGCTTGAAAATGGTGTCTACATCTAGACTCCACCCTCTACTCAAGCTCATGTCGCCACTACCTCAACTCTTCAATCATGGCATCACAAACTAGGACACCCTGCTCCTCCAATTATTTCCCTTTTAAATAAACAGTTTTCATTATCAATTCATTTGCTTTCTTTCTCCCATTGTAACTCCTGCAAAATCAATAAGAGTCATAAACTCCCGTTTGATATGTCTACTCTTGAATCTCATGCACCTCTTGATATTATTTTCTCTGATGTATGGACGTCCCCTATTCACTCTTATGATCATTACAAGTACTATGTTATCTTCGTGGACCATTATACAAAATATACTTGGCTATATCCGCTAAAACAAAAATCTAACACCTTTGCTACATTTAACCGTTTCAAACTACTTGTTGAGAAATATTTTTCACGTCCCATTCGTCAATTCTTTTCTGACAATGGTGGAGAATACCTCAAGCTCACACCATCTCTCCTCCAAAATGGAATTTCCCACCTCACCTCTCCTCCTCATACACCCGAGCATAATGGCTTTGCCGAACGCCGTCATCGACATATTGTTGAAACCGGCCTCACTCTTCTTTCTCAATCTCAACTTCCTCTCATATTCTGGTCACATGCCTTACTACTGCTACATATCTCATCAACCGAATGCCTACAACGACCCTCAATAATGAGTCCCCATTCTTCCGTCTCTTCAAAACACAACCCAACTATCATAAACTTCCGTCCTTTTCGTGCCTCTGTTATCCTTGGTTACGACCTTACTCCATTCACAAACTAGCACCTAAATCTACTCCTTGCATTTTTGTCGGCTACTCTCCATCTCAAAGTGCTTACCATTGTCTCGACCCTATAAACCATCGCCTCTATACCTCTCGACATGTCACCTTTGTCGAAACTGTTTTTCCTTATACATCCCTCACTAACACCACCTCTCCCTCTACTCCAATCTCCCCTTCCCAATGGTGCACTTTCTCCCTTCCCATTATTCCCACATCTAGTTCTGTTACTGCCCCTCCCTCGCCCAACATTGTTCCGCCTTCTCCCCTACGTGATGAACCAGCTCCTGTTTCTGTTCATGTGGGCGACCGCCCATCTTGAGCGACCGCCCATCCACATATCCCAACAATTCTGAATCGCCTGTACACTTGGGCGACCGCCCATCCCATAGTGAGCGACCGCCCATACCTCCTGATTCTGGCACATCAGTTTCCACACCTGAACCGCTCACCACTACTATTCCCTCCCGCTCCATTTTAACTCGCCTAACCAACAACATTGTCAAACAAAATATGTAGTGATGATTGTTATATGGATACTTACCTGCTTCAATTCATAGACTAAGAAGGTTCTCAAATTCAACTTCATTTCAGTTCTAATAACCAATGTTTTTTTTTTCACATCATCTTAATACTCCATCCGTCCCAAAAAGATAGTCTGATTTGGTTTTAATGGTTAATGCAAGTAAAATTTGACTGAATGTGAATGCCAATTTAATCATCTAAATGAAATTTTAAAAATTGGTATTGGTAAATCATTAAATATCAATAACAATTTTTTAAATTTCATTTGGTCAAATTTCCACTAGTGCTGACCATCAAAAATGAAAATAAGACTATCTTTTTGAAACGGAGGTAGTATAACATGGGTAATATATGGAAAGAAACTCGGTTGAAATGCATGGTGCAAGTCAAAGTTGTAACAGAGGGACAAACAAGATATCTGAAGAATGTTGTAAAGAAATGGACCTTCAACCCCTGAGTAAGGATTCTGTCACAGGGCATCCTTTGCATAATTTACACATGCAGTGCCTCCACCCGTGCTCTTCATTTCAATTAAACAGAAACAAATACCAAGGAAAAAAAGAGTCAGAATATATAGTAACCAAACCATACTCAAGTGGATTGATCCAAAAATCTTGATTTTTAGAACGCATTTCAGATTAAAAATTAATGATTATTTACTCCACTGCTGCCCGATCCCTTGTAGGCTGAGTTATATTTCAAACTCACTTATTTCTTAACTACAAAAAGAGTGTTTGAACATATGAGGCTTCTTGGTTCAAAATCTATCCCAACTTCAACTCCGAATATATAGTGATTATTGCTTTATAGATACTTACCTGCATCAATTCATAGACCAAGAAGGTTCACAAATTCAACTTCAGCTCAGTTAGGCTTGCATTGATACATTGTACAACACGTAAATTACGTGCTTCATATCAAATAGGAACGTAAATAATGTAACTAATGTAATTAGGAAGATAACAGATCATAAATATGTATGACACGTAAATAACGTTCCTTAGATTCACTAGGTAACATAAATATAGAAGTAACGTAACTAAACACTTGACACAATATATTACCAACACAGTATACTATCTACACAATGTACAAC
Organism: Campanula takesimana; assembly: GCA_026119855.1. Classification (NCBI taxonomy): domain Eukaryota; kingdom Viridiplantae; phylum Streptophyta; class Magnoliopsida; order Asterales; family Campanulaceae; genus Campanula; species Campanula takesimana. The sequence goes on from JAOWBW010000283.1 coordinate 1,259,162, forward strand.
ACGTAAATTACATTCCTTATATTCACTTGGTAACGTAAAACATAGAACTAACGTAACTAAACATTTGACACAATATATGACGCTACTTGGTTCAATATCCATCCCAACTTCACCTCCAAATATAAAGTGATGATTGCTTTATAGATACTTGGCTTGCCTTGATGCACTCACCCCTATCATCTCTTGGACAATTACTCGTTAAGATTGTTATAATCCCTCAGTCCCAAAATGAATGCCCTAAAATTTTCAATTTTGCTTTCATCAAGATCAAATCTGAAATTCTAGCAGCTGAAATTCTGAATGTTTTCTTCTTTGCAGTCTCATTCAGGCAGTATAGAAGATGTAGATACTGAAGAGCTTTTGCGACAAATGTCACTTATTAAGTTTGCAATCCATCCATCAACTCAATTTAAAGGTTGGGATAATGAAGCAATGTGGTGCCAAATTATAGAAGATATGAGGGAAAAGAATGGTCGAAATCCACCTTTGATCACAGTACTTGAGACTGTCATGCGTTGTCATGATAGCTATACCTCTCACCCATCAATGTCATCGGACTTAGCTAAACTTTTGTTTGGGAAGGAGGACATGGGTTTCGATATCGAATGCATCGAGAAAATGTTAGGTTGTCGTGGTAAACAAATGACCGGCGGCAAGAGAAAAAAGGAAATTTCTGAAAACAATAGTGCCAGCGTCAGTACTGCTACCGACATTTGCTCATTTGATTTTAGCATAACAGAGTTATGGATGTTGTTGGAGAAGCTCAAACGTGCAGTATCAGCAAACAAAATTGGATATGAAACGTGCAGAGTTAAGAAGGATGTTGCTGGAGAAGCTATTAAAAATTTAGAATCAGCATACCGACTTGCAGAAAGATCAATTTTTATTGCATTATCATCCCAAATGGAAGCAGGAGCGGCAAAGAGAGGTAACAGCTTGCAACATCAGTGTTTGTCATACATTATTTTTATTTCTTGATAGAGCTTATCTTGTTATGTATATTTTCAGAAGTGGAGGCTATGGCTAGAACGCTCAGTTACCTTAACTCTATTGATAAGATTACTGCGGAAGAAATGGCGGTAGCTGCTCATATTTTTAAAAATGATCGTTCTGCAGCTTGTGCTTTTTTACAGGTCATGCAACAGGACGCACAGGTTAAGCATATTAAAAAAATGATCAATAAGTGGAACCCCCCCCCCAGCGATTTGCCTAGGACGGGTGGGGTCAATCTGCTATGTTCTAGAGACTATCCAGACTATGTTCCAAGGAAGAATGTGGATATGCAGCTGTGTGCCGGTGATTCTGTTCGTTCTATTATGAGTTTGTCGTTGTAATAAAAGCCATTGAATGAACTTATGAGATTATGCTTGGCAGTTTGTGATTGTGATTGAATTGTTTCTTTGTCGTAATCAAACAGTGATTTGTTCTAGTTTTATTGTAATCCATGTTGCACATTTATAACTAATTTATTTCATTTCCTCTTGTGGGGAGTAGAGAAATTGAGAGGGATAGGTTTAGAAATGGGTTAGATGTTTTTGAGATTGATGAGTGAAAGGCTTGATGAGAAGATTAGGAAGTAATTTTATTATTATTATAGATGGGTTGAAGTTGTACTGGTGGGAGTAGTAGAAGTGTGGTCGATAAGAAACATTCTTATCTCGATAGCACGAGTATTGTGTCGAGCGCAACGAGTAAGAGTAATTATGGAAGTGAGAACAGGTATAAGACCCATGATGATGAAGCTCATTTACCAATTTTGTATTATAGATAGTAGAATTTCAAAATCATAGATACATGTTCCGGACAAGACTATCCTGAGATTATAATTATTTTCCATACTAACCAAGTGAAAAGAAAAATGCTCTTTTACCTGAAGGGCAGTCGGGTGAGGGGCAGAACCGGTAATTTCCTCCACTTGAGGCCACAAAAGCCCCCAAAGAAGCCTTGAGGAGCTCTTCCAGCTTCTCACTTGACAGTAAAGACTTCAACTCCATGATTAGAATGAAGGCCCCACAACCCTCCTGGGCACAACGGATTGGGAAGGTATCTTGGCTCCTGATTGCCGATTCACACTGTTCTTTTAAACATGATGCACAGAACTCGTGTCCGCAAGTTTCGAAAGCAGATGAATATGATTTTTAAATATATATATTCATCAAACTTGCCCTTAAAGCTTTCCTATGAAAGAGCTTGTCACAGTACTTTGTATTCCCCCCTAAAAAAATTTATTCTCACCAGTTAACAAAAGCAGCCATTAAATATATAGATATACTGTAAATAAAAAGACTCTTACCTTTGAGTCTACAAGAATGAATTCAGAAGCAGTAACTTCATTTAGTTACTATGATCAAGATTCCAGAGCAACCATAGTTTTAATGGTCCAGTCCGACCTTCCTCTTTTGAGACCACAGAAGAGTGTATTGCTTAATTGTCATTGTTGCTTAGTAAGGTACTCTGAATATGGACTGGAAAGAGAAGTTTTTATAGAACTGAGAAGGTTTACTTAGACTCTATATCATATCAAAGCAACCTTTCATATACCAAGATGCATTGGCGTCCAACCATTACTTTGATGGTCCAGTCGGACCTTCCTCTCAGAATGTCACCGAAAAGAGAGAATGATTTTCATCATTTGTATGGTCTGCTCAAAAAAATTGCAAAGGAAAAGTTTTTTTTTTTTTTTTTTCTTCAGAAATGTGAAGTGTTATCAGTTTATGGGATGGTGGGTGTACTTTAAACTTCCATCTTAATGAAAAATTTATTTTTGTGTGGATGCAGCTCCAGCAGCTTTGAGGAGGTCAACTAGGATACGAACGCCGCGTGAACCACTTTCACCGTCTCCCTTGCCGACAAAAAATCCACGCCCGAAAAAAGGATGTTGATGCTTGTATAAGATCAAAACTTTCTGGCTTTTGGCTGTTGATCTAATTACTTTGGTGGATACTTTTTTTTTTTTTTTTGTCCTTGTCTCATTTAGAAATTGTCTCAATTACATTTATTCTGCTGGAATTCAGATTTAGCTGGCAACATTCATGATGGTAGATCTCTATTTACTAGTATGCCAAGGAATGAGACGTACTTGGAGTTTCAAAGTAGTATTAGGATTGTATTTATATTTTATGAAGTTTCCATTATTACTCTCTCCCTTCCTGATATTCCGATAGTTTCTAGAATAAATAGGATTTGTTACGTCAAAAATTACACACGCTAGATTTTTTCTAGATGAATGTAGTATTTGATCCTGAGGGCCCTCTCATGCTTTACGTGTCAAGGTGGTTTTACACTACATATTTATCAAGTCTTCGAGCTATGCTGAGTGTGAATCCCATATTTGAAAGATGTAAACACACAAGTGTACTGTACACACCTTCTTGTAAAGGAGTCCTCAAGAACGACATTGAAGTCAAAGATCTTGCCAGGGAGAAGCCTAACGGTGTACAAACTACTTTCACCGTCGTAAGCAAATTTCTTCCCATCAAGTAGAGAAGAATATGTTTTGTATAGTGTATCCATAATTCTCCCACCAAAAACCTTGTTAACTATAACCTGTTTGGTTTCAGATTCAATAATAACCTGCAAAGAGTTTTTTTAACACTTTAATATATTTCAAGCCAATATATGCAGACAACCCCCCCTCCAAAAAAAATAAAAATAAAATAAAAAACCATACATTGTACTGGTAAAATGTTTCGTTCGAAGACTCGGAACTTTGAAATGATTAGTGAGTAAAGGGATTCGCCGCCCTACAGTCCCTTGCCTTGCAGGTCTTGTAGCCACTGCATGCTTGGGTTGGTCCATTGCCTGAGAATTCAATTTCTTCATCATGGATTTTTCCATTGCCATAGTATCTGCTTACTTCAACATTCAACATTTAGTTAAATACTTTCTCTAACATTACATATAAACAAAATTCACCAATTTCAATGATATTCAATAATCTTGTTACAAAAATAACCATCGTCGTAAAATTATGGAGATTAAAACAAGATTGTATTTTATGTCATAAAGAACTTCGATCATACTTATCCCGAAACCCTAAAACCTCGACTTGCTAAACCCTTGTAATTTGTTCAGTTCATTGTAATTGGGTGTGACCCCCAACTCATAAGTAAAGGTTTACAAGTTGTAATTCATCATTTTATCAATAAAAGCACATTTATTCAAGTCTTGTTTACATTATTGCTCATTTACTCTACTCTTGTTGATTGATCAATTGTCTAAAATGGTGTGAAAGTCTCGTAAAGAGATGTGTTGGGAGTCACCCTGAAATTATGGAGATGTGACTGTGTGGGAGTCATCCGAAAATGGGAAGATGTGACTATATGGGAGTCACCCGGAATTTATGGAGATGTGACTATGTGGGAGTCACCCGACAATGTGAAGATGTGACTATATGGGAGTCATCCTGAAATTATGGAGATGTGACTGTGTGGGAGTCACCCGACAAAGTGAAGATGTGACTATGTGGGAGTCACCCTGAAAATTATGGAGATGTGACTGTGTGGGAGTCACCCTACAATATGAAGATGTGACTATGTCAGAGTAACACTGAAAATTATTGAGATGTGACTGTGTGGGATTCACCCGACAATGTGAATATGTGACTATATGGGAGTCACCCTGAAATTATGGAAATGTGACTGTGTGGGATGAAGATGTGACTATGTGGGAGTCACCCTAAAAATTATGGAGATGTGACTGAGTCGGAGTCATCCGACAATGAGAAGATGTGACTATGTGGGAGTCACCCTGAAAATTATGGAGATGTGATTGTTTGGGAGTCACCCGATAATGTGAAAATGTGACTATATGGGAGTCATCCTGAAATTATGGAGATGTGACTGTGTGGGATTCACCCGACAATGTGAAGATGTGACTATGTGGGAGTCACCCTGAAATTATGGAGATGTGACTGTGAGGGAGTCACCTGACAATGTGAAGATGTGATTATGTGGGAGTCACCCTGAAAATTATGGAGATGTGATTGTGTGGGAGTCACCCGACAATGTGAAGATGTGACTATGTGGGAGTCATACCCTGAAATTATGGAGATGTGATTGTGTGGGAGTCACCCGACAATGTGAAGATGTGACTATGTGGGAGTCACCCTAAAAATTATGGAGATGTGACTATGTGGGAGTCACCCGATAATGTGAAGATGTGACTATATGGGAGTTATCCAGAAATTATGGAGATATGACTGTGTGGGGGTCACCCGACAATGTGAAGGTGTGACTATGTCGGAGTCACCCTGAAATTATGGAGATGTGACTGTGTGGGATTCACCTGACAATGTGAAGATGTGACTATGTGGGAGTCACCCTGAAATTATGGAGATGTGACTGTGTGGGAGTCACCCGACAATGTGAAGATGTGACTATGTGGGAGTCACCCTGAAATTAAGGAGATGTGATTGTGTGGGAGTCACCCAACAATGTAAAGATGTGACTATGTGGGAGTCACCCTGAGTGGGAGTCATCCGACAATAAGAAGATGTGACTATGTGGGAGTCACCCTGAAATTATGAAAAGACGAAAACGGAATAGAGGTAGTAAGGAAAAGGGAAAATGGGGGGTGTCTGTCGGCTTAAACCAGGCAAAGACCATCAATCGATTCATATCATCTTTACTTTATTATTCATAGTATCTTCTTCTTCTTCTTCTTCTTCTTCTTCTTCTTCAAAACCCTAATTCAATTATTATTCATAGTATCTCCATTGAAAATCACTTGAAGAGACTTTAGACATAGTTTCTAACAAACTACACAAACAATGGAGGAACATTGAATTGTGAGACAGACACGATATTTATCAAATTATGATTACTTGACACACCGTAGAAGTGTAAAGTTAGTGACCAATTTGTTAAAATAATATTGTAAAATAATATTAGTAACTTACGTTAATTATTCCAGTATTTCACGTTATATTTAAGTAAGTAGAATTATGTCAATTTACAATTTTTACGTGAAATATTGGAATAATTAACGTACGTTACGTAATGAATTTGCTGATATGGCATTATGTGGACTACTTCTCGGGACGCGGGAGTATAAGCAGGACTTTTAGAATAGAATACGGAATAGAGGTAGTAAGGAAAAGGGAAAATGGGGGTGTCTGTCGGCTTAAACCAGGCAAAGACCATCAATCGATTCGTATCATCTTTACTTTATTATTCACTAGTAAAAGTCCGTGTCCAAGGACACGTGGTATATATTTTTTTAATTAAAATAAATATTATTAAATGAGAAGTGGTAGAAATTACTCCCTCAGTCTCGATATAAGGTTCCTAGCCATATATTTAAACAGAGAAATCGCGATCGAACACCAACCTGCAAAAATTCATGAACAGTAATAGTTTGAGACGGACACCAATTTTACAACTAACACAGGGGACCATACAATGAATATCATTTTCATTTTTTTTATAAACAAAAATTTTTATTCAATAGAGGGAGTATAAAGTAAATAAATCATGAATTGAAATAATACCTTCAGATGGATCAAGTTGATACATAAGAGGGAGGATGTTTGAACGGTGCTTGATTTTTTTCAAGTTTGAAATTGACGCAAGTGAAATTCATGGGTTTGGGAGATGTCAATTGGAGAGAAGGGGTTACTAAATAAGTGGAGATTTTAACGACAAAATATAGAGAGAGAACTGGATTTCATTTCAGGGCAAATTGAAAACATTTCAAAGTACAAAACTGACCCTACATGCGTGTGCATTAGTAGGGGATGTAGGTAAAGCTACTTCTATAGTCTATAACTTATACTTGTCAATGAAGGTGATATTTTTTCTTTTATGATTATGTCTTTTTTTTTTTTTTTTAAGATTGTTCTTTGGGAGTTACAATTTTACACAGTATCATTATTCTATATGCTGACTGAGTAATACTTACATCTCCATTTGGTAATTTTGGAATAATTATTATGGGATGAGGAGTAGATAGTTGGAGGGGTATTTTCATCATTTTAACTCTCAAACTTCCTTCAATTAACATATTTATTTATTTTAATGATACTAATAAAAATTTTAAACAAATAAATGACTCATGTAATAAATAAAAAAATTATATTTGGATTTTCAAATATTAGTAAAATAAAAATAATTAAACTTGAAAAAGAAAAATAAAAAATAAATCATATATCAAACTAAAACCCACCAACTATAATTTATAAATTCAAATATAAAATTCTTATTTTACATGAGTCATTTATTTGCTTTTATTTATTTTTTTGTTAGTATTATACTCTCTCCTTCTCGATTTAAGGTTTCAAAAAAAAAAATAAAAAAATACTATTCTTCCACTCATTCTCTCTACTACTTTACTTTTATACTCACAACACCAATCAACTTACTATTCTCTGCCTCACTTCCTCTTTCTTATCTCAATTTTAATACTTACAATACATACTCTACTAACATTTTTCTTATTAATTCTTGTTTAAAAAGTAACTGTGAACTATTTCTCGGGATGTGGGAGTATAAGCAGGACTTTTAGAATAGAATACAGAATAGAGGTAGTAAGGAAAAGGGAAAATGGGGGGTGTCTGTCGGCTTAAACCAGGCAAAGACCATCAATCGATTCGTATCATCTTTACTTTATTATTCATAGTATCTTCTTCTTCTTCTTCTTCTTCAAAACCCTAATTCAATTATTATTCATAGTATCTCAATTGAAAATCACTTGAAGAGACTTTAGACATAGTTTCTAACAAACTACACAAACAATGGAGGAACATTGAATTGTGAGACAGACAAGATATTTATCAAATTATGATTACTTGAGACACCATAGAAGTGTAAAGTTAGTGACCAATTTGTTAAAATAATATTGTAAAATAATATTAGTAACATGCCTTAATGTGGAGAACAACCTTCTTTACCATGGACTTTGCGAAACAAATTCTACTCTATGTGATCTAAGGGATCAGAATTCATAGTCAAGAAGGGAGCTAGAAATGTGTCAACTCCTTAAAGGAAAGTTACTCTCTGACATCAAGAATAATTTTGATCGCATTTCAAGGAAAGAAGATGAAACGGGGAAGCTCACCCTTAAGGTAGCCGATTTTGAGAAGAGAATACAGGATATACAGCTTCTAGAAGAGGAAATGTTGAAAAGATCTAATTACATGGGATCTGAGCTAACTATGCTAATGAAGGAGTTGATTTTGAGTAACTTTCCTTTAAGGTGTTGACACATTTCTAGCTCCCTTCTTGACTTTGAATTCTGATCCCTTAGATCAGATAGAGCAGAATTTGTTTCGCAAAGTCCATGGTAAAGAAGGTTGTTCTCCACATTAAGGCATGTTACTAATATTATTTTACAATATTATTTTAACAAATTGGTCACTAACTTTACACTTCTACGGTGTGTCAAGTAATCATAATTTGATAAATATCTTGTCTGTCTCACAATTCAATGTTCCTCCATTGTTTGTGTAGTTTGTTAGAAACTATGTCTAAAGTCTCTTCAAGTGATTTTCAATGGAGATACTATGAATAATAATTGAATTAGGGTTTTGAAGAAGAAGAAGAAGAAGATACTATGAATAATAAAGTAAAGATGATACGAATCGATTGATGGTCTTTGCCTGGTTTAAGCCGACAGACACCCCCTATTTTCCCTTTTCCTTACTACCTCTATTCCGTATTCTATTCTAAAAGTCCTGCTTATACTCCCATAACCCGAGAAATAGTTCACAGTTACTTTTTAAACAAGAATTAATAAGAAAAATGTTAGTAGAGTATGTATTGTAAGTATTAAAATTGAGATAAGAAAGAGGAAGTGGGGCAGAGAATAGTAAGTTGATTGGTGTTGCGAGTATAAAAGTAAAGTAGTAGAGAGAATGAGTGGAAGAATAGTATTTTTTTTTTTTTTTTTTGAAACCTTAAATCGAGAAGGAGAGAGTATAATACTAACAAAAAAAATAAATAAAAGCAAATAAATGACTAATGTAAAATAAGAATTTTATATTTGAATTTATAAATTATAGTTGGTGGGTTTTAGTTTGATATATGATTTATTTTTTATTTTTCTTTTTCAAGTTTAATTATTTTTATATTTTTATTTTAATAATATTTGAAAATCCAAATATAATTTTTTTATTTATTACATGAGTCATTTATTTGTTTAAAATTTTTATTAGTATCATTAAAATAAATAAATATGTTAATTGAAGGAAGTTTGAGAGTTAAAATGATGAAAATACCCCTCCAACTATCTACTCCTCATCCCATAATAATTATTCCAAAATTACCAAATGGAGATGTAAGTATTACTCAGCCAGCATATAGAATAATGATACTGTGTAAAATTGTAACTCCCAAAGAACAATCTTAAAAAAAAAAAAAAAAAAAAAAATACATAATCATAAAAGAAAAAATATCACCTTCATTGACAAGTATAAGTTATAGACTATAAAAGTAGCTTTACCTACATCCCCTACTAATGCACACGCATGTAGGGTCAGTTTTGTACTTTGAAATGTTTTCAATTTGCCCTGAAATGAAATCCAGTTCTCTCTCTATATTCTGCCGTTAAAATCTCCACTTATTTAGTAACACCTTCTCTCCAATTGACATCTCCCAAACCCATGAATTTCACTTGCGTCAATTTCAAACTTGAAAAAAATCAAGCACCGTTCAAACATCCTCCCTCTTATGTATCAACTTGATCCATCTGAAGGTATTCTTTCAATTCATGATTTATTTACTTTATACTCCCTCTATTGAATAAAAATTTTTGTTTATAAAAAAAATGAAAATGATATTCATTGTATGGTCCCCTGTGTTAGTTGTAAAATTGGTGTCCGTCTCAAACTATTACTGTTCATGAATTTTATTGGTGTTCGATCGCGATTTCTCTGTTTAAATATATGGCTAGGAACCTTATATTGAGACTGAGGGAGTAATTTCTACCACTTCTCATTTAATGATATTTATTTTAATTAAAAAAATATATACCACGTGTCCTTGGACACGGACTTTTACTAGTGAATAATAAAGTAAAGATGATACGAATCGATTGATGGTCTTTGCCTGGTTTAAGCCGACAGACACCCCCATTTTCCCTTTTCCTTACTACCTCTATTCCGTATTCTATTCTAAAAGTCCTGCTTATACTCCCGCGTCCCGAGAAGTAGTCCACATACACTACATATTTATCAAGTCTTCGAGCTATGCCGAGTGTAAATCCCATGGTCCACCGAAACTCATTTAATCCAGACGAAAATGATCCAACTCGTGTCGATTCGACACCGAGAACCAAGTTGACCCACCCGAAATGGGAAGCCGGGTAAAGTGGACCCAAGGCGTCCCTTAGATCCCGCACAAAGGTCTGACGCCTGGTCGAGAATGTCTTTGATGGGACAAGGGTTGGTGCCGAGGTAGCGCCGAACGTCACGCAACAGTATTAAATGTTTTAGTAGAGGTTGAATATTTAGTAGGGGTTGTGTATTTAGTAGGGGTTGTTGAATATTAAGTAAGGGTTGTGTAGTTTTAGTAGGGGTTGAATATTTGGTAGGGGTTATGTATTTAGTAGGGGTTATGAATTTAGTAGGGGTTGTGTATTTAGTAGGGATTGTGTAATTTTAGTAAGGGTTGAATATTAGTAGGGGTTGTGTATTTTGTAGGGGTTGAATTAAACATAACCCCTACAAAATACTCAACCCCTAGTAAATAACCCCTACGAAAACTACACAACCCCTACTAATTTTAGTAGGGGTTGTGTTTTTAATAGGGGTTATGTAATTTTAGTAGGGGTTATGTATTTTGCGTAATTTTAGTAGGGGTTGTATATTTAGTAGGGGTTATGTTTAATTCAACCCCTACTAAATACTCAACCCCTACTAAATACGAAACCCCAACTAATATTCAACCCCTACATTACCCTACAAAAATTAGTAGGGGTTATGTATTTAGTAGGGGTTGACTATTTCGTATGGGTTGAATTAAACATAACCCATATTAAATATACAACCCCTACTAAAATTACGCAAAATACATAGCCACTACTAAAATTACAGAGGTTGAATATTTAGTAGGGGTTATGTATTTAGTAGGGGTTGAGTATTTTGGAGGGGTTATGTTTAATTCAACCCCTACTAAATACATAACCCCTACTAAATAAATAACCCCTACTAAATATTCAACCCCTACGAATTTTAGTAGGGGTTGTGTTTTTAAAGGGGTTATGTAATTTTAGTAGGGGTTGAATATTAGTAGGGGTTGAATATTAGTAGGGGTTATGTATTTACTAGGGGTTGCATATTAGTAGGGGTTGTATATAACCCCTACTAATTTTAGTAGGGGTTATGTATTTAGTAGGGGTTATGTATTAGTAGGGGTTGACTATTAGTAGAGGTTGACTATTAGTAGGGGTTATGTAAGTAGTAGGGGTTATGTATTTAGTAGGGGTTGACTATTAGTAGGGGTTGACTATTAGTAGGGGTTGTGAACCCCGAAAAACAGTGAACCACCTGTTTAAATATGCTGAACTTATGCGCCAGGCGCGCGCCCCCCGACATACTCATCCGAGGCGCGCACATCCCATAACGAGGCCCGGACGCGCGCTCTTCCCATCATCAGGCAGGTTCAGAAGCAGTCTCCCATGCAAGAAACCATGCACCGTATTTCCCCACGGATTCCAAACTCCCTAAGTTCTGTCACGGGTGCCATACCCCCCTCAAGGGTCAATCTCAACATTTCATCCCCAGCAGGAACATTTTTCTGGTCGCGGTCAACTGTGCCCGCACCCCACAATTCAAAAGGTCAAGTGTGACTCCAAGTTGCACAAGACTTCAAAGCAATACCTCATCAACGGATTTCACTAACGGATTCGTCAACAAAGGTTCACTAACGGCCTCTCCAAAGGTTCACTAACGGCCTCCTCAAAGGTTCACTAACGGCCTCTCCGAAGGTTCACCAACGGCCTCATCAACGAATTTCACTAACGGATTCGTCAATAAAGGTTCACCAGCGGCCTCCTCAAAGGTTCGCTAATGGCCTCCTCAAAGGTTCACCAACGACCTCCTCAAAGGTTCACCAACGGCCTCTTCAAAGGTTCACTAACGGCCTCTCCAAAGGTTCACTAACGGCCTCCTCAAAGGTTCACTAACGGCCTCTCCAAAGGTTCACCAACGGCCTCATCAACGGATTTCACTAACGGATTCGTCAATAAAACGGCCTCTCCAAAGGTTCACTAACGGGCTCCTCAAAGGTTCACTAACGGCCTCTCTGAAGGTTCACTAACGGCCTCCTCAAAGGTTCACTAACGGCCTCTCCAAAGGTTCACCAACGGCCTCATCAACGGATTTCACTAACGGATTCGTCAATAAAGGTTCACTAACGGCCTCTCCAAAGGTTCACTAACGGCCTCTCCAAAGGTTCACTAACGGCCACTCCAAAGGTTCACCAACGGCCTCTCCAAAGGTTCACCAACGGCCTCCTCAAAGGTTCACTAACGGCCTCGTTCAAAAGGTTCACTAACAGCCTCATTCAAATATTCAGCCGGCAGGTTCACCTAACGGATCATGCCACCCCCTCTATCAACAAAAGCCGCTCACACAGGGAGCGTACCACTATCTCTCGCAATTTCAAATTCCTGCTTTCATTGAGTCTTTGCTTTTTTCTTGGTGATGTCCTCGGCGGGTGTTTTTAACTTTCGTCGACGCGTTTTGCTTTGCAATCCACGTCGCCGAGGGGCTCTGTAGACACCCCGCCTTGGACCGCTCACCCCGATTGCACATTTGATCTTGTGTTTCTCCCCATTTTAAGTGTTTCTCGTTAGTTTCTGTCACTTCCATTAAGTTCTGACTGACTTCGTTAAGTCCAGGGACTAAACTGAATGACAGGGCTGGCTTTCTAGTCCATTCTGTCAAAATTGCCTTCTCTGAGTCGCGCACCTCTGACAGGAGGAGCCAGACGTGCGCGCCTCCCGCCCCCAAAGCAGGAAGCGCGCGCCTCTGGGCGTCAGTTACAGATTTCTGGCCAGGATTCCCTCCCTTGCTCAATTTACAGGATTTTGCCCAGGAAGGATTTCTTGGTGACTGAGTTTTGGCACCAAAAACACCTCTCTTTCACCTATAAAAACCTCCATTTACCTCCATTTTCAAGGACCTTGAACCTTGGACCTTTTGCTCTCAATCTCACACTTTCAATAAGAAACCAAATTTCTTACTTTCAAAGAATTTTCCAAAGGATTTCTCCATGTAATTCAACAAGAAGTGTTTGAAGTCTCTTGAAGTCTAGGTAAATCTATTTCTTTCCCCTTCTCAACTTCATCTCTTTTCTCTTTCTTTTTGTTTTATCAAAGTGCAATCACCCAAATCATTTTGGGACATGACTCTAATGATCACCTCATCTCATTAAGGTCGGTTAAAGAGTTGTCTCCCACATTCCAAACTCTATTTTAAAACCCCTTTTTATGATTTAAAGAAGAAGAAGAAGAACGTTTATTATTCATGTAGATTTGATCAAGCAAGACCAACTTTAGTTGGGCGAGATGGGTGTTTCGGTACTTCCCATCTCGTAATCTAACCCCCGAACCTCAAAACAAAGAATCTCTGTTTTCGTAATCAAACTTAGGCTATTATCGATAGGTTTTTCTTATGTTCCTCAAAACATAGGTGGCGACTCTAAACAATCTAAAACAAGTTAGACATCCTAGGATAATTCACGCGCTCTAGCCAAGCCGTGGTCCCCCCGGGGTATCTACAGTCCTACGCTGTCTTTTCTGGAGAGTCAGTGTTTTAACCGGAATCTGCAGCAATCGGTGTGTTTCTATTGTCACCTACGTAATTAGTTCGTTAAAATGCTAACTTTGATTATTACTTTTTCGAAGCCAGCTTAATAGCTTTAATTTGATAATCAATCATTTCTAGAGCTCTTTAATACCCACTAAGATCCCGAAGGCCGAGCGAAGCGAGTAGAGGATCGAACTACGTTTTAACCCACCGTTAGCCCAAAAAAGCGATAGGTGGGTCAAAGAGATAGAGAGAAATGAGAGGAGGGAAGGGTGCAACCTTTATGGTAGGTTGCAGCCTTTCTGACGACTTAGAAATGTTATAGGTTTTTATCTGTGTCTTTTAATAATCCCTTAGGAGTACCAAAAGCTATGATAAACATATGCGTTGACATATCAATAAGGTATAAGATCCGTTTCTTTAAGTATCCCTAAGGAGTTCTTAAAGCCCCAGCAAGTTGTGGGCAACGATGAGCCTCAACTAAAAAAACAATTCAAAAATGGAACTCAACTTAACACTGGGCATCTTCATCTTGTCATCCCTTTTCCATGTTCTTTCTATATCATTTAATTAGTCCTCCCATGAGTCAATACCTCTTATTTTACTTTCCTTGTTCTTTCTATAGTATTTTCTTAGTCCTCCAATGAGTCAACGCATATTTATGAACTTTAAGAACTCCTTAGGGATACTTAAAGAGCCGGATCTTATACCTTATTGATATGTCAACGCATATGTTTATCAGAGCTTTCGGTACTCCTAAGGGATTATTAAAAGACACGGATAAAAACCTATAACATTTCTAAGTCGTCAGAAAGGCTGCAACCTACCATAAAGATTGCACCCTTCCCTCATCTCATTTCTCTCTATCTCTATGACCCAGCGTTTAACCCTGCCTTGTTAACCAACTAAACTAATGCTGCCAAAAACATACCGGATCAGCCTTCGTCTAGCGGTTCGGATAAATCCAGGGATGAGAACTTCCCCGTTTGGATCTGCACACAATGAGCAAACGTAAACTACGCCGGGGCTTCACCGGCGAAGGCCCTCCGGCGTGAGAATAAGAATACGGATTGTGTATGAAATGAAGAGAAATCAATTGACTATAGTTTTGAGCTAAAAGAGTTCATTACACATTTCCTGTGTAGAGGACCTGTTTATATAGGCATGAGTGAATGAGTCCTGACTTGTCAAGTAAGCCAGAATGCCCGTGTTGATCTAGGACTCGTATTCCTTGGAGATAGATTCCTGATAAGGATGATGATATCCAAGTTATCTTGTAGAAGAGATATCCTTATTTAGATAAGGATTCTTAGTGTTAGAGTTTGGGGACTCCCTATGATACTAGGAGGATTCTGATATAACTCGGCCCGTTATCTAGCCCGGCTCGTTATTGAGGCCGACTAGGGATTAGGCTTCTTGAACTCGGCCTAGGCAAGGGCTGCCTACTCGACCTAATTGATGTCGGCCCTAGCTCCCATCTTTATGGGTTTCTTTGTGAATGGGCTTCTCGGTATTTGGCCTTAAGGTGAGTGGGCCCAGAGTGTATGTGTCCCATTTAACCAAGTCGGTTTATGTTGCTCAGTGGCCCCTGAGTTTCTATCTCGGCACGCCGAGTAGGAACTGGACTGATCATTTATTGCAGCTTCATTTATTGTTGATTTGATAGACAGCCGCCAATCCTTATTCCTTTAGATTTGCTAACATCATATTGATTTATTTCAGGTGAAATCATTATTCGCCTTGGAAAATGAAACCCTTCATTAATTGCTCCTCCCTTATGACTGAAGTAAATGTCCCAACCCCTCATATTCTGGGGATATATAAGGTCCGCCCCTTGGTATTTTTCTCTTTGAATTTTTTTCTTTCTTTTCTCTTCAAGATCCTTCAAGAAAATAAATGGCCCCGAAAAGAGCTTATGACGATGCATTCCCAGAAGAGGTAGATTCAGATGCAGAGAAACAAACTGACGGTTCGAGTTCATCAAGTGGCAGTGATTCCAGATTTCCCTCGAAGAAACGCTCACCCTTCCCGTCAGAGGAATCGCCGTCCGATAGTAATGAAGAGTTTTCAGAACCAGATCCTATCTTTAGCGAGAATGAGTTCTCAGATGATGGCGATAGTGGCGAAGGTGATGGTGAAGACAATGATGAAGAATCGGATGAGGGTGATGATGAAGACGCCAATGACGATATTGATGCTGATGATCAGGGTTATGATGGAGATTAAGAATGGGGGGGGGGAGATGATGAAGACCAAGGTCAAGATTGTGACCTTTCTTGAATCTTGGCTAGTACAACCATCTAGTTTTCCTTTTTGACTTTGTACAGGTTAGGCCCCTGACCAGTTGTGGGGGTATTTTGTTTGTCTATATTAGTAATGGAATCATCTTTTATGCTTTCATCATTGTCTTGGAACTGTTTGCTTCATAGCTCTTTATCCTTAATTCGGTTCGTAATGAACCCGTTTATCGATCGACCTCGGCATGACCTAAGTCTTTTTTCATCTCGGCCTCATCTTATTCCTCAAGGTTTAGGGGGGATGTCGGTTCATTATCGTAATGTCGGTTGCGTCCATATACTGAGCCCTTCCAAGTCGACTTAGCCCCTCGGCGTGCTTATCCTTATGATGTCGGCCTAGACGCTCCCGCTGTATTCTTTATCAACGTTGGTATCGACATAACACATGTCAGCGTGGTGTTTGTAGTCTGTTCATACTATCAAACGGCGGTTGAGTCACTTCAATCGTTCATCTTTCCCCCTTATTTTGAACGGCGCACGTGTTTTAATGATGTGACATTCACCTTAAAAATGTGGCCCATTTAATGTGGGACATGATGGGTTCCCGGATATACGTGCAGCCCATGGATCGTGGGTTAGGGCCGGGTCATACCCGAACCGTGACTTTTCGACCCGTCCTATATACACGCCAGAAAGCCCTCGAAATTCCACATTTTCAAATTTTTACCCAAGAGAACAGTGCATCCATTGCCGGCGAGTCTTCGAAGATATTGATTTCCGTTTCAAGTCTCATCATTCCGTTTTGATCGTCTTCATTTGCACCGTCGGCTGAACCTTTTTCTCCGATTACATTTCCGATAAAGGTACCGTTCCGACCTTCTTCACCTTTTCTGCAGTTTCTGCCATTGTTAGGGTTTTAGCAGCTGTAAATATTCATTTTTTACCTTTTTGCACTTTGATTCTGAGCGGATCTGCCTTTAGGATAGCTTTATGTTATGTCGGGTACCCCAAATTTCGATCCCGATGTCATGTACGGCTTCTATGAATGAAATAATAGGATATATATGTTGTCGGAGGGGATATGGAAGATGCTGTCTTTAATGGCAATTGGTGACCTGTTGTTTCTGAATAACACCCCCAGGGACGACATTAGGTACCCCTTAGGTCTGCTTTCCCCCAGGGCTCTTAGTGGTAGTGCAAATGGTGTTGTTCTCCTTAATACCTTCAAAGCCATTGTGCAACACATTTTTCTTCACTATGTTAAGGATAAGTCGGCCTTTCGATCTCGTTTTAAGGGTGAAACCTCCTCGGCCCCATTAGTAGATTTTGGGGGGGGGGATATGGCCTTATCTCGGCTTCTTGATGGGTCTAACCCCTCTGTTTCTTCTACAGGTATGGCCGGGGAGAGCACGTCTGAAAGGATAGTGGATCACTTTGATGACAGTGCTGCCAGACCAAGACGAGAGGCTGGTGCTGAGAAGGCAAGTAAGAGTAAGCGTAATTCAGGCCCTGTTATAGATAAACATCCCAAATCGGGGAATGAGATGCTTAAAGTTCTTTATTCTCGGTACGGCATAGACCTTGAGGAGTATCATCTATATTATAGTAAGGCCGTCCCCAAAGTCAATGTTCTGAGGGGGAATAGGTTTCCAGAATAGATTGTTCACCCAAATTTTGTTTTCCTTCATGAGTGCGTACGTTGCAAGGAGCAGAACAACGTTTGTCTTAAAAATACTGACACCATAGGCTGTAATTCTCGAACCTTATGCTTTTTTTTTATGTTTTTGCTGTTCTGTCTCGGTCTGATATTTGTCTTTTGTGCAGTTTTGACTATGGAGCAAATAAAAGAGATTGAGATGGAGGAAGTTGATCCTGTTGAGGTGGCTAGGCTGAAGAAGCAAAGGTCTAGGATTGCTGCTCTGGAAAGGCGTTATACTGATATGGAAGATAGGCAGATCTGTCTTCAGAATAAGGAAGATTCAGCGGTCCCTTTGGCAGACCGAGTTGTAGGAGGGAGTGATGGGGGCATTGAGAATGTGGCCCTCGAGACTAAGAAAAGTACTCCGGATAGCCAGAGTCAGAGCCAGGACCAAAGTCAGAGTGCTCATGCTACCACCGAGGTAGATCAGAGAGATGTCCATGGTCGTCAGAAAAGAGCCAGGGAAGAAACCAGGGAGACCCATGGTCACCCCTTAAAAAGAACTATTCACTCTGTTCGTGAGTCGGCCTCTGCCTTAGTTTTGCCAGACGACGAGGTGAAACATTGGGTGTAGCAGTTCAGTGGGGTTCCCATCTTGTCAGGCTTAGATGTGTCGGTCCGCTCTGGCCTTTCTTTGAAGAAGGGTGGACCGGTGATAAAACGTGCCATGAATGCTGACACTATTGACCAGGTGGCTGCCGAGAGACCTACTTCTCTTCAGATGTTGAATCGTAAAGGCTTAATCTTGAGTGAGGTAGCGTTTTCTCGATATCTTGGAGTTTTCTCTATTTTTTCCCTTGCTTATCTTTTTCTCTTTTGCAGCTTGCCTCTCTTGTCCAGATCGACTATACATGTACCGGCAAGCTTATGAAACTTTAGGTGAAAAGAAAGCCGAGGTGACGAAGCTTGCAGATATTAATGCTAACCTTGATGGTAAGGTGATCGCCTTGGGGAAGGAGAAAGCTTCTCTTGATGCGTTGTATCATCAGTCTCAGTCTGAGGTGGTAAAGCTAAAAGAGTCCCTGCTAGCTTCGAAAACTGATGTCGAGGAGGAGAGAAAACATGCCGAGATGGCTGTGGGGGGGAAAAAGCTACTGCTGAGGAGAAGCTTGCCCTCCTTGAAGATAAGTATGCTCATTTGGAGGAGAGCGTGTTGGAGAGGGAGAAAGCCGCCGTTGAAGCCTATAAAAAGGGGCCCCAGTTTAGGGAAGATTTGAGCGATAAGGTCAGCACGATCTATAATAATACCTGGTCCAACTTAACTCGTCTGCTGTACATTGAACCGAAAGTCGACGTGCCATTGGAGAAATGTGCTCGTCTTTTTTAGCAAGATGCCTACAGTGTTGAGCCCAGGGCGGCACACTCTTTGGTTCCGTTTTCTGAAGGGGCCCTCAGGATCATCATGGCCCGAGACCGGAAAGCAAACATGCCTGTTTGGGACCCCCCTGTGTTGGAGCCGGATAACTTTGAGAAACTCCTGAAAAGAGCCGAGGTCGAGGCTAAAGCTGGTATGGATTAGATTATCTTGTCGTCTTTTTGGTACCTGTTGGTTTGTAAAGCCAAGTGGGCGGTTAGACAATTTGTTTTTTATGCCTGTAAGCCGGATTGGCTGAAACAATTTAATTTTGTTTAGTATTCGTATGCCTGGGCCCAGCGTAGTCTGGGGGGCGTAAACACTGTTATTTTTAAAGTATCTGTATGCCTTAGTCCAGTATTTGACTGGGAGGCGTAAACACTTGTTATTGTATGGATTTGTCTACCTCGGTTTGAGGTGTAAATTAACCCTTGTTATCTCTTTGAATGTCATTGTCAGTTAGGGGATCTCGGTTTGAGATGCCTACCTTGGTTTTAAATGACGCGAGATTGTAAGGCCAGTTAAGGTTGTTTTTTGTAGGCCGTGGCCGTTTTACCGTTTATTGGCCACGACGAGTGTTAAAGGCTCGTGTTTTATCAAATTTGAAAGAACTAATTGTCATAACTTATCTCAAATTGTCGTGGGAATTTGGATTTTATAATCTTACCCAAATTTGAGAGGACTAGCTGTTGTGATTCGGTTCAAATTGTTAGGAGTCGAGACGTTTTAGCCGTAACTCAAGTAGACCCTGTATGTCACGTATACCGTGGTTGTGCTAGTTATTGAAACTAGGCTTTAAGTGATCAGGCGTAAGTGTTAGGTTTATTCCGCAAGTGCACGGGTGTATGTAGTATAGATAGTGCAAGAGCGAGTCGATCCCACGAGGACAACTTTACTTACAAAATATCTTTGCTTAGAATAAGAAAATAAAGGAAAGAAAATGATTGGGGGTTATAAAATTGTTTGTCACTAAACTAGAAATGAAATTGCAATTACTATAACTTAGATAAAAACTCTTATATTTTAAGGAATCCTCGGGATTGGAACATCAACAACATATATTCATCAACTATCCATGCTCTATTTAGATTAAAGTTTCATTTTAAAACAAGGATGGTATGCTTGGCCTACACTACTTCTCACGATCAAGCAAATAGCGTTTGTATTCTCATACTAATTATGCCCTATCTCTCGATGGCCCATAATTAGTAAGAATCCATTAAGTTTTCTTTTATGAAAATCAGCATACTTTCCACTCAAGGAGCATCCCTAAGCCATTACACTACTCTCGTGAGTAATGAACTTAGTTCTGACTATATGGATCCGCTAATCAAGGTTCTCTGATCAGTACTTCCCTTGATTAACTAAGATTCATACAAATCATGGACGTCATCATGGTTGTAGGCGTTAGAGTTTGATATAGTAGAATTGTTTAAGATGAAGAGAAGAATTTCAGATCATGACTACTTAATAAACATGAATGTTATTGAGTTTCCAACCCCAAGAAAATGGGGGATTACTCACAAGCCATATAAATAACAACAAGAATAAGATAAAGAAGAAAAGATAGAAGAAGAGATACTTATTCTGAATTGAAATGAAGATAAAGGACTTGAAAAGAACCTCTGAATATTATTGATAAAGAACTCAGAATATTGCTTAAGAAAAGTTGAATATCTTTCACAAATTCTGAGAATCTATTGATGTTTGAGAGTACAAATTTCACTATAGTAAGTTTACAATATTTCTAGCTCTCTCAATCACTGATTTCTACTTCTATATATAAGCCTTGGAGGAGGGGAGGCAATCTTTCCCGGATGGGTGTTTGGAGAGGTCTTCATTTGAAAAGGCACCTTTTGCTGATTCAGGGGGTGCTCGGCCGAGTCAAGGAAAAGTGCTCGGCCGAGCAAGCCTTTGAAAATAACTCTGCCTTTCTGATTCCTTATGCTCGGCCGAGTCAACGGTACTGCTCGGCCGAGCAGACCTTGCTTTGACTGGACTTTTGACTTTTAATGGACTAGCTTATTTCCTTCTTTTCCAAGCGTTCTTCCTTCGCAAAGATGATGCCTTAGCTCCCTTTTTCCTCAAGAATGTACTAAAAACCTGTTTGCATCATAAAAACATTCTCCAAGTGCATTATATCAAATAAAGAGTAGAAAATAAGTAATTTAAGTGGAATAAAAGCTAATAAACTATATTTTTAGACCTTAAATGACTATAAAATAGACATTTATCAAACTCCCCCACACTAGAATCTTTGCTTGTCCTCGAGCAAGTTAAATGTTCAAAAAGAGAGGAGTGCAAATGATACTAGTAGAAAAACAAGAAAGGTCTTCAATGCTCCCTCAGAATATTGTTATATAATATTACCTTTATAAAATTTCTTCCTTTTAAGTTTTTCATCTCAAAGAGATTTGTAAAGAAGAAGGTAGGATGATATTGAAGTGCAAATAGAAAAGTTTGAATGTTAATATAACATGAATAAATACCATTGAATAAGAGCATATAGAGATAACCAAATGAATTTGTGGGGCATAAGTATGAATTAAGAATTATATTCACTCTTTCAGAATGCTTTGTGAATAAATTTTTCATGCTTGAATATACATTTCTTAAACTATGATCTTTATTCTTTAACAAAGATGTCCATATGTCGTTATGCATTTTGAATCACAAAAATTGATGAAAGGCGAAGGATGATAGTGGAATAAGGTTCGAGATTTGATTAGTTAGACGTGGCAATTGAGTTTCTTGCTTCTAAATTGTCACACTCTATAATGATATATTCATTTAGATATTTGAATGGACAATCAAAAGAAGAATAAATTGATTAATTAGCCTCTTAAAAGTGGGAATGGAAAGATGGATTAAAGCGAAAATTTTTGTGATTCATAAGCATAACAAGGATGAAAAAACCTTTGAAAAAGAGTAGAAATGAAAGTTTTTGAGATGCATATACAAAAATGTTTTAAAAGTTTCACAAGTATGTTGTATCCAAACTTAATGCCCACAAACTCATTAATAATGTAATGCTTCTATTCAATAGGATTTAAAAGTTCATATTAATTTTGAAAATTTTCCATTTATAATCCAATACAATCCTATGTTGTTATTATCAAATTTCTTAAGAAGTAAAAGTTAGAAGGAAAAAGTTTTACATAGGCAAATGATAATAAAGATAACATTCTCATCAACGGGAGCATTGGCTAAATATTTTTTTTTTTTGAAAAAAATCGGGAACATTGCCCTTACATTTTCTTTGAAAAGAAAAACATAGAAAGAAGAAAAAGAAATTTTGAAAGAAAAGAAATAAAAAAAAAAAAAAAAAAGATAGATACTAGATACTACCCCCCCACACTTAAATGAAACATTG
Source organism: Campanula takesimana (assembly GCA_026119855.1). Classification (NCBI taxonomy): domain Eukaryota; kingdom Viridiplantae; phylum Streptophyta; class Magnoliopsida; order Asterales; family Campanulaceae; genus Campanula; species Campanula takesimana. The sequence goes on from JAOWBW010000283.1 coordinate 1,281,572, forward strand.
TCCCTAATGTTTGAAAAGTAGGAATGAAAATTGGGACAAGAATAATTTAAAGGAGAGGGAGAAAGAGGTACCGACTAGAATGGTGGCGGTGGTGGCGGTGGTTGCTGATTTGGAGGCCTGAAATTCATCCAAAAGAGATGGTTGATACTACCCCTATAGGGTCACCAACCATATAATGCTTTAGTCTTTGCCCGTTGACCTTAAATTCACCTTTTTGCTCGTTCCAAATATTGATGGCTCCGTAAGGATATACTCTCCGGACTTGGAACGGACCTGACCACCTAGACTTCAATTTTCCCGGAAAAAGCTTTAACCGAGAATTGTAGAGCAAAACCATATCCCCTTCCTTGAATTCTTTCCGTATGATATGATTGTCGTGCCATTTCTTTGTTTTCTCTTTATATAACTTGGCACTCTCGTATGCATCATAACGAAGTTCATCAAGCTCTTGCAATTGTAATCTTCGCTTTTCACAGGCGTTTACCAAATCATAGTTCAGTGCTTTAATTGCCCAATATGCCTTGTGCTCAAGTTCTACGGGTAAATGACACGGCTTCCCATATACCAAACAGAAAGGTGTGGTTCCGATGGGTGTTTTGAAAGCGGTGCGATAAGCCCATAAAGCGTCATTCAACTTGATTGACCAATCCTTCCTTGAGCCTGTAACTGTCTTTTCGAGGATCCACTTAAGTTCCCGGTTCGACACTTCCACTTGACCGCTAGTTTGAGGGTGATATCCGGTGCCTGTTTTATGATGGACACCATATTTCTTTAGAAGAGCCTCAAATTGACGGTGTGAGAAGTGAGAACCGCCGTCGCTTATGACCACCCTTGGTACCCCAAACCTTGGAAAGATGATGTTCTTGAAGAGTTTCATGACAACCTTTGAGTCGTTTGTTGGAGATGCTATGGCTTCTACCCATTTGGACACATAGTCCACTGCTACAAGAATATATTTGTTATTGTAGGATGACGGAAATGGTCCCATGAAATCTATGCCCCAAACATCAAAAATCTCGACCTCTAGGATGTTGTTAAGAGGCATTTCATTCCTCCTTGAGATGTTTCCGGTACGTTGGCAACGATCACAAGTAAGAACAAAATTTCGAGAATCTTTAAATAGAGTCGGCCAATAGAAACCTGATTGAAGAACCTTGGTGGCGGTTTTGAACGAACTTGCATGCCCACCATAAGGAGAAGAATGATAATGATGAAGGATGTCATTTATCTCCTCATTAGGCACACATCGCCTAATGATTCCATCTGCGCAATGTTTGAAGAGGAGGGGGTCTTCCCAAAAATAGTTTTTGATTTCGGAAAAGAATTTCTTCCTTTGTTGGTAATTCATTTCCGGAGGAATAATTTTGCAAGCCAAATAATTAACAATGTCCGCAAACCAAGGGGTATCGACATTGTTAACGGCTAGTAAATATTCATCTGGGAATGAATCGTCAATAGGGAGATTTTCTTTATCGGAGTCAATAATATTTTTGGGGAGACGAGATAAATGATCCGCTACCAAGTTTTCCGTCCCCTTCTTATCACGGATCTCCAAGTCAAACTCTTGGAGAAGAAGGATCCATCTTATGAGTCTTGGTTTGGCATCCTTCTTGGCCAATAGGTATCTTATTGCTGCGTGATCCGTGTATATAATCACTTTCGATCCCACCAAATACGACCGGAATTTGTCTATTGCAAATACCACGGCCAATAACTCTTTTTCTGTGGTGGCATAATTTACTTGTGCTTCATCTAGTGTCCGACTTGCATAATAAATGGCATGTAATTTCTTGTCCTTCCGCTGTCCCAAAACTGCTCCTACTGCATAGTCACTTGCATCGCACATAATCTCGAAAGGGAGATCCCAATCGGGTGGTTGGACAATAGGAGCGGACACCAATTCCTTTTTTAACCTGTCAAAAGCCTCAAGACAAGAATTGTCGAACAAAAATGGAGCATCTTTTAAAAGTAGATTGGTTAAAGGTTTAGAAATTTTAGAAAAATCTTTTATAAATCTCCTGTAAAAACCGGCATGGCCTAAAAAGCTTCTCACGCCCTTAACATTGGTGGGTGGAGGTAATTTTTCAATGACTTCAACCTTTGCCCTATCTACTTCAATCCCTTTTTCGGACACCATGTGTCCAAGAACAATTCCTTCATTGACCATGAAATGGCATTTTTCCCAATTAAGAACAAGGTTTACCTCTTCACATCTTTGTAAAACTTTAGATAAATTTTTTAAACATTCGTCGTAGGAGGAACCATAAACTGAAAAATCGTCCATAAAGACTTCCATTATATTTTCTATAAAATCTGAAAATATTGCCATCATGCAACATTGAAAGGTGGCGGGAGCATTACAGAGTCCAAATGGCATTCTCCTATGAGCGAAGGTACCATAAGGACAAGTAAAAGTTGTTTTTTCTTGGTCATCCGGATGTATGGGAATTTGAAAAAATCCGGAGTAACCATCTAAGTAACAAAAATGCGAATGCTTCGCTAACCTTTCAAGCATTTGGTCAATGAAAGGTAAAGGAAAATGATCTTTTCGGGTGACTTTGTTTAATTTTCTGTAATCTATACACATTCGCCATCCCGTGACGGTCCTAGTAGGGATTAATTTATCCTTATCATTTTTTATTACCGTTATTCCTCCTTTTTTAGGGACAACTTGCACGGGGCTTACCCATTTACTATCCGAGATTGGATAAATAATGCCCGCATCAAGTAACTTAAGGACTTCTTTCTTCACGACCTCTTTCATATTAGGATTTAATCTTCTTTGATGTTCTATGGAGGGTTTATGGTCCTCCTCTAAATCAATCCTATGCATACAAATCTTAGGGTGAATCCCTTGTAAATCATCAATTGTATATCCAATAGCTTTTTGATGTATTCTAAGTTCTCTTAATAACTTTTCGGTCTCAAGAGGACTTAGACTCGCGTTAATAATTACTGGATAAGTAGAATTAGGTCCAAGAAATTCATACCTTAGATTCAAAGGGAGAGGTTTTAATTCAACTTGAGGTGCCTTATATACCTCATTGTTAGAAGGCTCCGCTTTAGCTTCTAACTTTTCAAATGTAATGCTTCCTTTCTTTGCTGCAGCGTTAGCATCAAGATACATAGCATAATTTGAAGCTTCAACATCGCTATCTAAGAATTTCTCATCTACAAGACATCTTTCAAGCGGGTCTTTAGATTGAGGTTTTTCAAACTCCTTGCTTAAGGATTCCAGCATGTTAATATTGGAGCAAGGGTTCTCAAGATTGGGGTTTTTCATTAATTTTGTCAAATTAAATTCTACCTTCTCATTCTCTACGTTTAAATAAAGGTTACCATTTCTAACATCTATAATTGCCCCAGCTGTGGCAAGGAATGGTCTACCTAATATAATAGGAATGTGATGGTCCTCTTCCATCTCAAGAACAACAAAATCAAACGGGATGATTAATTTCCCGATTTTACAAGGGACATCTTCCATAATCCCTATTGGATACTTGATTGAGCGATCCGCTAATTGTAATGATATGGTGGTGGGTTTGAGTTCCCCGACACCTATTTTCTTACTAACCGAAAGCGGAATGAGGCTTACACTAGCCCCAAGATCAAGCATAGCATTATCTACATCAAATTTCCCTATATTGCAAGGAATAGAAAAAGTGCCGGGATCTTTTAATTTGGGAGGCAATTTCCTTTGCAAAACAGCACTTACTTCTTCATTTAATGCAACTGTCTCATATTCCTCTAGTTTCCTTTTATTTGAAAGAATATCTTTTAAAAATTTAGCATAAGAGGGCATTTGTTGCAAAGCATCCGTAAAAGGGACATTGATGTAAATAGATTTTAAAACTTCTAAAAATTTTGCAAATTGTTTATCAAGTTTTGCCTTTACCAACCTTTGGGGGTAGGGTATTGGTGGGTCAAAATTTCTAGAAACTTTAGGGGATTCCGTCCCCTTTTCTACTTTTTCATTAGTCTCAACCAACGGTGGGGTTGGACTAACGTTCTCCTCATTAGATTTGATGATTTCTTTAGGAGGGGGATCTATTAGTTCTTTACCACTCCTAAGTACTACCGCCTTAGCATCAAAAACGTGTTGTTTCTCTAGCATTTTATTATGGGCGGCTAGACTATCAAACCTATTATTCAAAACTTTAAAGTTTTCCCTAAATTCATTATTAATCTTCTCCTGATTTTTATTATTTTCGACCATATAGTCTATAAGAAGATCTAATTTAGATTTAGGGGGAGGGAAAGAATTATTGTTGAAATTCTTGGGTACAAATCCCGGTGGTTGTGAGGAAGGTTGTGGGTTTAAAACATTATTACTTCTATAGGAAAAATTGGGGTGATTCTTCCATTCGGAATTGTATGTGTTAGAATACATACCCCCTCTTTGTCCATTAGAATTAACAAAATTGACTTGTTCACTAGAATTAGTGTCAAGCAAATCACAACTTTCGCTACTATGTGAGTTTGACCCACATAGTTCACAAATAACGTTAACGTTAGCCACGGAATTTGTATTCAAGTTATCAATCTTCTTAAAAAGCATATCAAATTTCGAAGATAGAAGAGTAACAACATCAACATTAAACTTACCTGCTGTTCCTTGCGGTTGGTCCCTTTCATTAGACCATTGGTAGTGGTTCAAGGCGATGCTCTCGATCAAGTCATATGCCTCATCCACTCCTTTGTTCATTAATGCTCCTCCCGCGGCAGCATCGATGGTCTCTCTAGTCTTGAATGTGAGACCATTGTAGAAGGTGTGCACTATCAACCACTTTTCAAGCCCGTGGTGTGGACACGTCCTTAAAAGCTCCTTGAAGCGCTCCCAAGCATCATATAACGACTCATCTCCATTTTGACTGAAATTTGTTATCTTGGTCCGGATTTGAGCGGTCTTGGATGGTGGGAAGAAGCGTCCAAGAAAAGCTTCTTGAACTTGGTCCCATGTTGTTAATGAATTGTGGGGGACCGCGTTCAACCATTGTTTCGCCTTATCCCTTAGTGAGAATGGGAAAAGGCGCATCCGAATAGCTTCTGGAGTGACACATATGATTCGGGTGGTGTCACAATATTCCAAGAAGGATTGGATGTGAAGGTGGGGATCTTCAAGTGCCGAGCCACCGAATTGGTTATTCATAACCATGTGCAAAAGTTGTGGCTTGATCTCAAAGTGGGCTGCGTCGGCATTTGGCACCATAATTGGTGTCCTAGTTCCCGGGGTACTTGGGTTAACAAACTCCCGAAGGGTTCTAGGTGGTGGCGTGGCAGGTATTCCGTCACCGTCTCCATTTTGGTCACCATTTTGTGCCATTTCTGCTTTTAGGAATTCTCTAAATCTTCTTAACCTTTCGTGAAAGGTCCTTTCTGGCTCCGGATCAAACTCTTCAAGAGGCTTCCGGGCTCTTTTCATATACTCCGAGAGTACCTAAATGAAAAAAAATTTAAAGACACAAATTCTTTGACGGGATGTTAGATAATAAAAAATAAAACTAAAAACTAAAAACAGAAAGCAAAAGAAAATTTTTGAAAGTAAACCGTTGTCCCCGGCAACGGCGCCAAAAACTTGTTAGGTTTATTCCGCAAGTGCACGGGTGTATGTAGTATAGATAGTGCAAGAGCGAGTCGATCCCACGAGGACAACTTTACTTACAAAATATCTTTGCTTAGAATAAGAAAATAAAGAAAAGAAAATGATTGGGGGTTATAAAATTGTTTGTCACTAAACAAGAAATGAAATTGCAATTACTATAACTTAGATAAAAACTCTTATATTTTAAGGAATCCTCGGGATTGGAACATCAACAACATATATTCATCAACTATCCATGCTCTATTTAGATTAAAGTTTCATTTTAAAACAAGGATGGTATGCTTGGCCTACACTACTTCTCACGATCAAGCAAATAGCGTTTGTATTCTCATACTAATTATGACCTATCTCTCGATGGCCCATAATTAGTAAGAATCCATTAAGTTTTCTTTTATGAAAATCAGCATACTTTCCACTCAAGGAGCATCCCTAAGCCATTACACTACTCTCGTGAGTAATGAACTTAGTTCTGACTATATGGATCCGCTAATCAAGGTTCTCCGATCAGTACTTCCCTTGATTAACTAAGATTCATACAAATCATGGACGTCATCATGGTTGTAGGCGTTAGAGTTTGATATAGTAGAATTGTTTAAGATGAATAGAAGAATTTCAGAGCATGACTACTTAATAAACATGAGTGTTATTGAGTTTCCAACCCCAAGAAAATGGGGGATTACTCACAAGCCATATAAATAACAACAAGAATAAGATAAAGAAGAAAAGATAGAAGAAGAGATACTTATTCTGAATTGAAATGAAGATAAAGGACTTGAAAAGAACCTCTGAATATTATTGATAAAGAACTCAGAATATTGCTTAAGAAAAGTTGAATATCTTTCACAAATTCTGAGAATCTATTGATGTTTGAGAGTACAAATTTCACTATAGTAAGTTTACAATATTTCTAGCTCTCTCAATCACTGATTTCTACTTCTATATATAAGCCTTGGAGGAGGGGAGGCAATCTTTCCCGGATGGGTGTTTGGAGAGGTCTTCATTTGAAAAGGCACCTTTTGCTGATTCAGGGGGTGCTCGGCCGAGTCAAGGAAAAGTGCTCGGCCGAGCAAGCCTTTGAAAATAACTCTGCCTTTCTGATTCCTTATGCTCGGCCGAGTCAAGGGTACTGCTCGGCCGAGCAGACCTTGCTTTGACTGGACTTTTGACTTTTAATGGACTAGCTTATTTCCTTCTTTTCCAAGCGTTCTTCTTTCACAAAGATGATGCCTTAGCTCCCTTTTTCCTCAAGAATGTACTAAAAACCTGTTTGCATCATAAAAACATTCTCCAAGTGCATTATATCAAATAAAGAGTAGAAAATAAGTAATTTAAGTGGAATAAAAGCTAATAAACTATATTTTTAGACCTTAAATGACTATAAAATAGTCATTTATCAGTAAGCGCTCAACTTTGAATGACGATCTCGACATTATTAGGTAATGCCTTAACCGTGTTTTAATGTTATGTATCAGTGATATAAACTCCACAGTGTGAAGGAAAAAGAACTCTTATTGATAAACCAAACTAGACAAATGTCTTGAACTAGAAGTAGCTAAAAAGACCAAAAATCTAACTAGAAAACTTTAGAAAGATACGTAGGGTGCCGAGATGTTACTGATAATGTTTTCTCAAGTGTTCGGAATGCCATGGGTGCTCATCTCTTTTCCTTCTGAAGTTTTGAGCATGTAAGTCCCTTCTCGGATAACGAGAGTAACAATGTAGGGGCCTTCCCAATTCGGAAAGAGCTTATTTTGTTGAGCCTTCAAGTGTGTTGACTCTATTTTTCTGAGCACCCAGTCACCGACTATAAAGACTCTCTTCTTTACTTTGCTGTCGTGATAGGCCTTGGTTCTTTGCTTGAAGTTAATCATTCTGAGCTGAGCGGTCAGCCTTTTTTGCTTCAACCAGGTCTAGATCCAGCAATCGGTTGTATTCATTGATGACCTCGTCGTAATTGGTCACTCTGAAGGTAGGTAAGGCCATCTCGGCTGGCGCCATAGCTTCAGATCCATAAGTTAGTGCAAAGGGAGTTTCCCCAGTCGGCCCCGAGTGGTTGTACGAACTGCCCATAAAGCAAGGGGAAGGTCGTCCAACTACTTTCTTTGACTTCCTTCCAAATTCTTGGTTAAGGCTCTCAGTATCAACTTGTTAGCTGCCTCGGCTTGCCCGTTACCTTGAGGATGACTGACCGATGACTTTTTGTGCTTGACTCTTAGTCTGTTTAATTCCTCAGTAAAACCGTCTGAGAACTGGAGCCCATTGTCGGTTACAATAGAGTGTAGGACGCCGAAGCGACACCATATGTAGTTGTGGATGAAGTTGATGGCGTTCTCTTCTGTAATCCTTTCCAAGGGTTTAGCTTCCACCCAACTGTGTCTCCGAAGGTGGGGCAGTCGTGACTTTGACGAAGAATGTAGATCTTGCTGATTCTGGGAGCGTCTGGACTTTATTTCTGCATGATTTCTTCTTCTGACAAGGGCCGGCTGAGGCACTTCTGAAGTAGGAGGCGGGTGCCTCAGATGGTGGATGTGGGACGCGCGTGCTTCCTAAGTGGGTGTCGGGAGGCGCGCGCTTCTGGGGAGCGAATTTTGGGGCTTGACATTTGCTGGCCAAAAGATCCCCAACAGCTATAATATCAGCCTCTGTTTGAGCACATTCTCCCAACAGCTCTTTTCTGCCATTCTTGAACATCTTTTCTTTGCTCAATTTAGCTTGTAATCCACTTTTGCCATGGCCTCCAATTCTTTCACCCTTTATACCAAGGTTATTGGTGAATATGAGAAGGATTTGTCCACTTTTGTGTACTCTTTCAAGACCCACCCCAAGAAGGCTTTTGTCAAAGACTTCGGATTCCGCATTCTCTTTACATTACGGACGTTGAAGCCGGACTGGGATTTGTTGAAGGCCGCTGCAGCTTTTTAGGATTGTGACAGTCACACCTTTAATTTTTTGGCAAATGAAATGGTGCCGACCGTTGAAGACTTTGGTGCCATTCTAGGTATGCCGCTGGCGGGTCAAATTGTCGTCCCCAAATATCATCGTGGAGTGATCAATTCTTGGTCTGACTTGTTGAACCTTCCCATCGGAGATATGAGGAAGATGTTGCATGGTACCATGGTAGATATAACTGAGTTGCCAATGTTCTTCAGTGTGCATTCGGAGGACATGGAGGTTCAGTCTTTCAAGAGGAGTGCCATGGCGGCTTGCCTTTTCAGTGAAGTTCTTTTTGTTACACCCTTCGGGACAGCGGATGCGCAGTTGACTGAGATTATCTTGCAGGCCAAGGAGCAACAATTCAGTGTAATCCCTCTTATAGTAGGGGAGACCCTGCACGGCCTTGATGAGTTGCATCAAACGGGCGAGATGTGTCGGGGGAGCCCCTTGCTTTTGACCATATGGCTCCGGGAACACTTCAGGATTTATTCTCCGGAGGGTGGTCTGTCTCCTTTTGCTGTTCACAGGAGAAAATTGTTGATCCGGGATTTGGCTGAAGATGGTTGGAAGAAATTCTTTGCTTCCCGGTCGTCGACTGACATTGAGTGGTACCCTCCCTCTTGGGGTCTTCGTCCTTTTGTGGAATGGGTTCCGGGTTTTGAACATGTGGTCCTACCCGGCCTGAGAGATTCTTTATTTTACCAGCCGGAGCGAGTTCTGAAGCAGTTCGGTCGTCAGCAGATAATTCCCTTCCCTAGGAGTGGGACGTTTCGCCCTGTCTCGTATATGGGTCCATATTTTTCAAAGGAGCTCCAATTGGCTTGGGGAGATGACCGTCATCGGTGGGCTTTAGCCCCCCTTCATCGGGGTAGTATCTTTCTTCCCGAGAGTTATTTGGACTATCTGTTTGGCACTCTTTACCACGGCATTACTTGGGTTGACGTGCTTCGCGCTGAGTTGTTAGGAAAGGACTTTGAGCCTAGCAGTGCTTTGCGTTATAAGGAAGCTGCTGCTGATTCGCACAATATTTTGGCTGACCCTTTCGGTACCCCTTTGGATAGCTTCTATGCTCGGAGGCGCGTTGATGCGCAGAAGGTTTCGGTCCGCCTCAGTGTTCCTAGGCCTCCCAAGAAGAATAGGATTGAGAGCCGTTCGGGTGGCCCTTCAAAGGCTAAGAGAAAATTAGATTTTTCCTGGTACCCCAAGATTGCAATTAATAGACCACTTGTTTAGGATTTAATGTTTTTTATGTCCTTTATTGCTCAACATATCCGTTGTAATGGTTGAAATAGTTCAAGAGATGAATAAAAATTGCATTTTGTTATGACATGATTGGGTAAAAATTATTGTTTTAGACCGCACCCGAAGGTTGCCTACATTCCACTTGTAGAGAGGCTCAGGTCTCCGTAGTTCAAACAAATGAAGACCATTTTTTTGTGCACCCTGTTTTTTGCCTAGACCGCCCTTTCGGGTTTTCCATCTAGCGGGCTTCTTTTTTGCACGTGCTCTAATTTTTGCCTAGGCCGCCCTTGCGGGTTTTCAACCTTGCGAGCGTTTTTTTTTTTTTTTTTTTTTTTTTAATGGTCTTTATTTGTTAAGCGTAGAACTTCTTGAGCTTGTCGAGGTTGACCTCCTTTGGCAATTGATCACTATCCAAGTCTACGAGTCGGACTACACCGCCGCTTAGTATCTTTTTGACCACATAAGGACCGATCCATCGGGGTCCCCACTTCCCAAGGGATTCATGGCATTGGGAGGATGTTGTCTTAGGACCAAATCTCCCATTTTGATATTTCGAGGCTTCACCTTCTTGTTGAAAGCCCTTGCCATTCTTTGTTGATAAGCCCTTGTGCGTTCAAACGCTCTTTACTTCTTTTCGCCGAGTAGGACTAGTTGCTCGTATTGACTTTGCATCCAATCAACCTCGTTGACTTGGTTCTCATGTAAAACCCGTAGAGAAGTGTAGACACCCCGCCTCAGACCGCTCACCCCGATTGCACACTTGGTTTTGTGTTTCTCCCTCTTCTAAGTGTTTTCTGTTAGTTTCTGTTACTTTGGTTAAGTTCCAGACGGACTCCGTTAAGTCCCGGGACTAAACTGAATAACAGTTCTAACTTTCTAGTCCATTCTGTCAAAAATTGCTTCTCAGAGTCGCGCGCCTCCGCCCCTTGAGGCCAGACGCGCGCGCCTTCCGCCGCCTAGGTGGGATGCGCGCGCTTCTGGGGCGTGTCAGTTACAGATTCTGCCCAAGAATCTCTCCCTTGCTTATTATACATGATTTTGCCCGGGAAAGATTTCTTGGAGACTCCGTTTTGCTCCAAAAACAGTCACTTTTCAACTATAAAAACCCCTCCAATCCATCATTGGAGGAGGACCTTGAAAAATCATCACTTTAGACTTTTTACTCACTCTTTGCCTAGACCTTTCCTTTGGGATTTCTTCAACAAAAGTACTCAACCTCTTCTTCAAGGCTTTACAAGAGGTTCTCTTTTGAAGGATACTATAGGTAAATGTCTTAAGCACTTATCTTCTTCTTCTTCTTCTGCAATCAAATGTGCAATCACCAAAAACCATTTGGGACATGACACCAATAGTCCTTTCATTACATTGAATTGGCCTAGGAGTCATCTCCCTATATTTTAACTCTAAAACCCCCTTTTAATCATCATTTTAATAGGAAGAACACATTTATCTTTAAAAGTGAATTATGAACAAACAAGACCGACCTTGCTCGGGCGAAATGGGTGTTTAAGTACTTCCCATTTCGTAACCTAACCCCCGAACCCCTCATCCCAAAGAATCTCTGTTTTCGTAAATCAAACTTAGGCTCATAAACATTAGGTTTTCTTACGTTCCTAAAAAACATGGGTGGCGACTCTAAAAACAATTAGACATCCTAGGTAACTCACGCGCTCTAGCCTAAAGCCGTGGTGTCCACCCCGGGGTATCTACAGTGGCGACTCCACTGGGGATGCTTGAGGGTTAAACTTGTGTTTCTGTTCGTAATTCACTTTTTTGGTCATTCTGGAAATTGACATAGGAAGCGCGCGCCTCGGACCTTCATGGTCCAAACCGCGCGCATCCCGCGTCAAATTCCAGAATCGCCCACCTTCCATGTGTTCTTCCTATTCTTCCTACTATTTCGTGCTGACAAACATTGCAGGGGTTTCATCGCACAATCAGGACCAGGGCAATCCCCTGAGTCCATAAGTTTCTGATAATCTGACAGGTGAGCCTAGAAGCGGGCGCCTCCCAGGTACAATGCGCCAAGCGCGCGCTTCCCACAACACTAGCCAGAGGCGCGCGCTTCTGGGTCAATTTCCAAGGCAAGAACAGGTTTCAGTGACTAGACAGAACAGTGGGGTGTGGGCACAGTTGCCTGCATCAGGACAGAATTGAACCCTTGGACTGTTTAATTTTATGTTTTATTTACCGGTCACACGGGTGATTTGGGAGTTGTAATTTACGTGCTTATGTGTTTTTTATCTTTTCTTTTCAAAAAAAAAAATAATAACAAAATTTTGTCACGTGATGGACCTCACACTACGCGCACAATTCTTATCAACTGCTCACTATCGAGTCGCACAAGTCCAACCCCAAACCTGTCGAGGCCCGTCCTAGAAAGTTTCAAGCTCCACTCGACCTTGGCTCTTTCGAAGCGGTAAACCTCAGCCCGTGGCGTAGTTCATGACTACATGTCGGGGGTGACCTTTAAGCCTCATATTCAAGCCGAGCACAAACCACACAATTCTAGTCTAGGGTCTAACACTCCGTGACTCAAGTCGGTTTCCATGTACCGAGATTTCCCTAAACTAATGTTTTCAAATCATACATGTCAACTTGTTGAAACAGACGCAATAAAAATCCATCCCCAAAAGTGGTTATCTTGGACGAAAATAAAAAATCCGTCCCCGCATGTATGCTTTACTACATTAATTTAGTTTAATCCCGACACATGTAGGATTCACAAACGCGATGGAATCCGATGAGTATATGGGACCGCGAGATGGTCTATATACTAGTGTGACGATTCCATTATCTTCTTAGAAACCCCAAAAGGGACCCATTCCCTCCGACTTATAAAATAATAAAAAAAAAGAGTCTTTTTCCTTATGTGGTTCGAGTCGTGTGCCCAACTGTGTGTTCTTAACCTCTTCATGGACCGAAAGTGTGAACCGAGACTGACAAGGGCTACTTCTCCAATTATAGGTCCGATTGGTACTCTCCGCATCTACAGGGATTCATCCAACAGGCTTGTCCGTGAACCGATCACTCCAACAGCTTCTAGATCATCAATGGCCGGCGACTCCAGCACCAACAACGCCATGACTCTCGAACAGCTTTCTGCCATGGTTCAAACACTCCAACAACAAGTCTCTACCCTTAACCAAGAGGCTCAAACCAAAGAAGCCTTGTGGCAAGCTCATGTCGACAGTCAAAGGGAGGCCCACGAGGCCGAGGTTGACCAACTGAAAGCCAAGCTCCTCAAGATCTCTAAGAATAAGGGGGTTAATGACAATGAGGAATCCGAGTGGACAGAGGGTTTGTTTGAAATCCCATATGTCAGCACCCGCACCAAAAAAGTGGGGAAACCAAGCACCGACAACAGCGACCCCAAAATGGTCGATTCCATCATGGCCTACATTGATCAGAAATTCGACGGCCTCAACATGGGAAAAGGCTCCAACACAAGCCTTTATCAGTCATCCATCCTCATGAGCACGATGGCCGCTCTCCCTGACAAATTCAAGATGCCCAACATTAGCAAGTTTAAGGGCAACTCATGCCCGATGGCTCACATCGAGATTTACATTTGGGCTATGGTTCCGAAGAAGGTCTCCCCAAAAGTTATGGCTCAATGCTTTCCTCTCACTCTCGAGGGGGCGGAAAAGGATTGGTATGCAACTCTCCCGCTCACCGTCCATCTTGATTGGGATGCCGCTATGCTTGCCTTCAAAAATCAATATCAAGGCAACACCACTCACCGGCCCACAAGGAAAGAGCTCGAGAACACCACTAAAAAAGACAACGAGTCCTTCATTGACTTCACAAGGAGATGGAATGACAAGCTCTCTAAAATCGTTGAGAGGCCAAACACAAAAGAGCAAATGGACATCTTTCTCAAGTGTCTCAAGATTGATCACCGCACCCACCTAAGTGGGGCTTGCTACTCCGACTTCTCCCAAATGTATGAGGCGGGGGTACGCATGGATGACTTTCTCAAGGAGATTAAAAAGGCCACTCCCACTTACCGATACAAGGCCGCCTCTAGTTCAAATAAAGAGGCTTCTGTCACGACCCGAAAACCCGTCTCTATTTTCAAATAATAAATATTTAATTATTTAGTTATGACTTAATTAATTATTTGATTTATTTATTTTTTTGAATATTTATGTGCGCATTTTATAGCTCATAATATTAATTTGTGTCTAGCATTATTTGGTTGACATTGTGTTAAGTGGGTAGTAGGGAATTATTGGTTAGAGGGGTTAATTGGGTTATTTGTTAGTAGAGTGAGGGGGCCTAAGTGTAAGGTTTTAAATAATCTTTCTCCTACTCCCTCCCTACTCCCCTCTTCTCCCTCACCCTCTCCCTCATTTCCCAGCACACACTCAATCTCTCTCTCTTCCATAGCTCAAGAAAGGGGTAAGTTTTCTTCCCTCCCTTCTCTCTTCATTTTCATCCTCTTCCTCTCATCTTTCCTTATTTCTCATTTTATGAAATGTGTTTAGATCGTCGATAGGATCGCATAGAACCAAAAATATTTGAATTCCGTCATCTTTGAGAAATTCCAAGTAAGTTGCTTTTCCCCCATTTTTATGCTAAAGTGTTCATTTCATGTTTATATAATGCTTTAGTTGATACATTTGATGTTTGATTGAGTTTGGAATTTATTTGGAATTTATTGTGGTTTTTGGTTTAAATGGTGATTGTTATGAATGTTGGTTTGAATCTTGGTTTGGGGAGTTTAGATGATGTTATTTTAGTCCCCCTTAAGCTTAAATGTTGTTTGGGTACCTTATTAAACTTGTTGGGAGTGTGGATTTTGGGTCTTGTGTAAATGGTATGAAAATGGTATGGAAAAATGGAAGAACCCAGCTGAAATCCCTCCCAGCCGTCGACCAGGCGCCCGCCCGTGTTGAGCCAGGCGCCCGCCCTCATGGCTTTTTCCAGCGGCCATACCTTCTGGTCAAATAAGCGCGCGCCCGACCCCCTCCAGGCGCCCGCCCGCCCCCTGTTCCAGAAATCTTCCTTTTTGCTTGTTTAAGACAAATTGGCTTCCTAGTTTAAGTTTATTTACTCAAATTAACTTAAGTTAACATTGTGGAACACTTTATTAATGGGAATTTGTTCTTTTGTGAATAAAAATGTTATGGAATTTGATTGAGTATCGTTTTAGGAATGTGGGCCATCTTTGATGTGTTGTTTGGATTGGTTTACCTTTGTGGCATGGCTCCCGCCCCTTGTGGCATGTTACTTTGTTATTGGTTCCGGTACCGGAGGTTTTCTCTTCAAGCTTTCATGCTACTTTAAAGATGTTGAGTGTTGATTATTGAAGCTGCGCAGCGACCTTTATTTGGTTCTATCAGTTGGGAAACCTTGGCTAATATCCTTTGTTACTTGTTTATTTCCGTTGCTATCTGTTAAATGATAATTGCTATGTGCTATGTGATTTATTATTGATTATTGCATCATAGCATGTCATGTAGTTGCATTAGTGACTTATTGAGATTTATCTCACCCCCTTTCTTTTATCTTTGTTTTTCCTTAACCCCCCCCAGGAGGAAAGGATTAGACTCGCTGATCACGAGGAGGACGTCGCGAGGGTTGAGCTTTTGGGGCAAGTTATTATTGGTGGGTTTACATTACATAAATGTGTAACCTTTTTGGGAATAGTTGTACCAAACTTGACGTCATTAGAATTTGTATATTTTATTATTTTGGGTGTAAGCTTATGGAGCTTACACTAGTTTATATTTTGTTGTTCAAGTTGGATTTCAAAACTTGGTGTTATCATCTTTTGGTATAAAAAGAAATTTTTATCTTCATTATTTTAGAGTTCATTGTTTAAGTCAACGACGTCCAGCTCGCGTACTCCGGGCCCGCGGGGTCGGGGTCGCGACAGTTGGTATCAGATCCTGGTTTAGCTCTAAGTATAAGTCTAGGTGGACTAGTATGACCTAGGAGGGTAGTTGTGTTCAGAGTGAGTAACGGTTGATGTTTTATGCAGGTAATTATTCACAATGGCTAGAAGAAGAACGGGTGAAGGTTCTAGTGGGGCTCAGAATCAGAATGATCTTCGGGAAGAGAACCGTGCTATGTTCCAAGGCATGTTTGAGGCGGCCATGAAGGCAATTCATGACCAAGGACCGAGAGTAGAGCAGGCACCACCACCCCGATATGGTTTGGAGCAATTCTTGAAACTGAAACCAACAGAGTTCGATGGTGAGCCCGATGTGAAGAAGGCCGAACTATGGGTTGAGTCTATGGAGAAAAATTATGATGTGTTTGGGTGCACGGACGAGGATAGGGTCCGGTTTGTGGCTTATAAATTGGTTGGGGCCGCCGAGCATTGGTGGAAAGGAGTCAAGGCGAGTTGGGATGATACCCATACAGTGTATGCATGGGTTTTGTTTGTGCGGAAGAAAGACGGTTCTTTGAGATTGTGTATCGATTACCGAAAGTTGAATCAGGTTACAGTGAAGAACAAGTATCCTCTACCTCACATTGATGATTTATTTGATCAGCTTCAAGGGTCCGTGGTGTTTTCTAAACTTGATTTAAGGAGTGGGTACCATCAGTTGAAGATTCGATCGGAGGATATTCCGAAGACTGCCTTTCGCACTCGGTATGGTCATTATGAATTCTTGGTTATGCCGTTTGGGTTGACTAACGGGCCTGCCGTGTTTATGGATTTGATGAACCGGGTTTTCCATCCTTATCTTGATTCGTTCGTGGTGGTCTTCATCGACGACATTCTTGTCTACTCTAAATCTCGAGAGGAGCACGAGCAACACTTGAGGACAGTTTTATCCATTCTTGCGAGGGAGCAGTTGTTTGCGAAGTTTAGTAAATGCGAATTTTGGCTCGAGAAGGTTTCATTTCTGGGTCATGTTATTTCTAAAGACGGGATTTCTGTGGATCCTTCAAAGATAGAAGCCATAGTGGATTGGAAGAGACCCGAGTCAGTGACCGAGATCAGAAGTTCTCTGGGTTTAGCCGGGTATTACAGAAGGTTCATAGAAGGGTTTTCGAGGATTGCTACTCCGATGACTCAGTTGACCCGGAAGGATGTACCGTTTGTGTGGAGTGAAAAATGTCAAAGTAGCTTCGATGAATTAAAGAAGAGATTAACTACGGCTCCGATTCTTGCGTTACCAAATGGAAATGACGACTTATTAATTTACAGTGATGCTTCGAAAGAGGGTTTGGGTTGTGTTTTGATGAAGAATGGGAAAGTAATTGCTTATGCTTCGAAGAAGTTAACCCCTAGTGAACAGAATTACCCTACTCATGATATGGAGTTGGCGGCGATAGTCTTTGCGTTGCATAAGTGGAAGCATTACCTATATGGAGCGAAGTTTGAGATTTTTACCGATCACAAGAGTTTGAAATACCTCTTCTCTCAAAAGGAATTGAATAACCGTCAGCGTAGGTGGATGGAGCTTTTAAAAGATTATGATTGCACTATTTCGTACCATCCGGGCAAAGCAAATGTGGTAGCTGATGCGATCAGTCGAAAGTCTTATGTGGCATCAATTATGATTCGTGAATGGAAATTGCTAGAGGATGTTCGAGATTGGTGTCCTCGCGAATCGAGACGTGGGGCGATTTTTGCGAATATTAGGGTATCTCCTACCCTAATTCAACAAATAAAAGATACTCAGAAGGATGAGCCAGAGTTGAAGAAGATTATGGATAATGCTCGGGATAGACAGTATGTGGACTTCCAGCTTGACTCCGAGGGAGTGTTGACTTACCGTAGCAGATTGTGTGTGCCGAATATCAGTGGGATTAAATAGCGAGTTCTTGATGAGGGTCACAAATCCAGGTATACCATTCATCCCGGGAGTACGAAGATGTATCAGGATTTAAAACAACAATTTTGGTGGATTAACATGAAGAGGGAGATTGCAGATTATGTATCGAAGTGTTTGACCTGTCAACAAGTTAAAGCAGAGCATCAGAGACCCGCAGGTCTACTTCAGCCTCTTGAGATACCCGAGTGGAAGTGGGAACACATTACGATGGATTTTGTAACCGGACTACCCAGGACTCGAAGGAGGCTCAATGCAGTTTGGGTGATTGTGGACAGATTGACTAAATCATCTCATTTCTTACCCATTGACATTTCCTATTCGATGGAGAAACTTGCGAATTTGTATATTCATGAGATTGTCAGATTGCATGGTGTTCCAGTTAGTATTGTGTCAGACAGAGATCCCAGGTTTACATCCCAGTTTTGGCAAGCGTTGCAGAAGGCTTTGGGTACCGAATTGAGGTTTAGCACAGCATTTCATCCTAAGACTGACGGTCAGTCTGAAAGAACCATTCAGATTCTCGAGGATATGTTACGGGCTTGCACAGTTGACTTTCCAGATTCGTGGGATACGCACCTACCGCTTGCAGAGTTTGCCTACAATAATAGTTATCAGTCGAGTATACAGATGGCACCGTATGAGGCTTTGTATGGGAGGAAATGTCGATCGCCTATTTGTTGGGACGAGGTTGGGGAAGCAAAACTTTGGGGTGTTGACATGATTCAGGACTCGGTGGAAAAGGTTAAAATTATTCGGGATCGACTGAAAACGGCCCAGAGTCGACAGAAGAGCTACGCCGATCATCGGAGACGAGATCTTAGTTTTCAGACCGGAGACTTCGTGTTCTTAAAGGTATCTCCGAAAGTGGGTATCCGAAGGTTCGGGAAGAAAGGTAAATTAGCTCCGAGGTTTGTTGGACCGTTTGAGATTTTGGGGAAAGTGGGACTCCTAGCATATCGTCTTGCGTTACCATCTTCTTTGGACCGGTTACATAATGTTTTTCACGTTTCTATGCTTCGGAAGTATGTTCATGATCCTTCTCATGTTTTACCGAGGGTACCGGAGGATATAGAGCCCGACATGACTTACGAGGAACGACCGGTTCGGATTCTTGATTCCAAAGTCCAAGAGTTGAGGAACAAGAGCATTGCGTTGGTTAGAGTCCTTTGGAAGAATCATAATGTTGAGGAATCGACTTGGGAGCTTCAAGAGGAGATGGAGCGTAGATATCCGTGGCTTTTTAATTCGGGCAAGTCTCGTTAAAATTCGGGTCGAATTTTCTTTAAGGGGGAGTGAATGTCACGACCCGAAAACCCGTCTCTATTTTCAAATAATAAATATTTAATTATTTAGTTATGACTTAATTAATTATTTGATTTATTTATTTATTTGAATATTTATGTGCGCATTTTATAGCTCATAATATTAATTTGTGTCTAGCATTATTTGGTTTACATTGTGTTAAGTGGGTAGTAGGGAGTTATTGGTTAGAGGGGTTAATTGGGTTATTTGTTAGTAGAGTGAGGGGGCCTAAGTGTATGTTTTTAAATAATCTTTCTCCCACTCCCTCCCTACTCCCCTCTTCTCCCTCACCCTCTCCCTCATTTCCCAGCACACACTCAATCTCTCTCTCTTCCATAGCTCAAGAAAGGGGTAAGTTTTCTTCTCTCCCTTCTATCTTCATTTTCATCCTCTTCCTCTCATCTTTCCTTATTTCTCATTTTATGAAATGTGTTTAGATCGTCGATAGGATCGCGTAGAACCAAAAATATTTGAATTCCGTCATCTTTGAGAAATTCCAACTAAGTTGCTTTTCCACCATTTTTATGCTAAAGTGTTCATTTCATGTTTATATAATGCTTTAGTTGATACATTTGATGTTTGATTGAGTTTGGAATTTATTTGGAATTTATTGTGGTTTTTGGTTTAAATGGTGATTGTTATGAATGTTGGTTTGAATCTTGGTTTGGGGAGTTTAGATGATGTTATTTTAGTCCCCCTTAAGCTTAAATGTTGTTTGGGTACCTTATTAAACTTGTTGGGAGTGTGGATTTTGGGTCTTGTGTAAATGGTATGAAAATGGTATGGAAAAATGGAAGAACCCAGCTGAAATCCCTCCCAGCCGTCGACCAGGCGCCCGCCCGCGCTGAGCCAGGCGCCCGCCCTCATGGCTTTTTCCAGCGGCCAGACCTTCTGGTCAAATAAGCGCGCGCCCGACCCCCTCCAGGCGCCCGCCCTCCCACTGTTCCAGAAATCTTCCTTTTTGCTTGTTTAAGACAAAGTGGCTTCCTAGTTTAAGTTTATTTACTCAAATTAACTTAAGTTAACATTGTGGAACACTTTATTAATGGGAATTTGTTCTTTTGTGAATAAAAATGTTATGGAATTTGATTGAGTATCGTTTTGGGAATGTGGGCCATCTTTGATGTGTTGTTTGGATTGGTTTACCTTTGTGGTGATTTATTTGGAATGGTTCCCTACTTTGGAATCGTGAGTTGTTTATTTAAGCTAGTAATTATTACTTAGCATTTATTTGAAAGTCCAGCTGGTTATTTGTGTATCGAGTCAGGCAATGGATAATGCTATAATGGCACAAGCCAAGTCCAGTATAGCATCGCCCATTGGTCCTTCTTTCCTCATCCAGATTGGCCTTGGATGGGATGAGCTAGCTCCTTTTGTGAGTATTCTAGCTAGACGTTTTGGAGCATGGCTTTGTGGCATGGCTCCCGCCCCTTGTGGCATGTTACTTTGTTATTGGTTCCGGTATCGGGGGTTTTCTCTTCAAGCTTTCATGCTACTTTGAAGATGTTGAGTGTTGATTATTGAAGCTACGCAGCGACCTTTATTTGGTTCCATCAGTTGGGAAACCTTGGCTAATATCCTTTGTTACTTGTTTATTTCCGCTGCTATCTGTTAAATGATAATTGCTATTTGCTATGTGATTTATTATTGATTATTGCATCATAGCATGTCATGTAGTTGCATTAGTGACTTATTGAGATTTATCTCACCCCCTTTCTTTTATCTTTGTTTTTCCTTAACCCCCCCAAGAGGAAAGGATTAGACTCGCTGATCACGAGGAGGACGTCGCGAGGGTTGAGCTTTTGGGGCAAGTTATTATTGGTGGGTTTACATTACATAAATGTGTAACCTTTTTGGGAATAGTTGTACCAAACTTGACGTCATTAGAATTTGTATATTTTATTATTTTGGGTGTAAGCTTATGGAGCTTACACTAGTTTATATTTTGTTGTTCAAGTTGGATTTCAAAACTTGGTGTTATCATCTTTTGGTATAAAAGGAAATTTTTATCTTCTTTTTTTTAGAGTTCATTGTTTAAGTCGACGTCCAGCTCGCGTACTCCGGGCCCGCGGGGACGGGGTCGCGGCAAAATCCCTGACTTGAGACCTTACCGCTACACACTAAACGGTTACTTCGTTCGCCAAGGGGAAGATGTTCCGTACATGATCTTTCCCGAACCGTGGGTTAACGACAAGGGTGTCAGAAAACCCGGTCTCGAGATCTTTACTGATTGTGAAATACGGACACATGAAAGGGAGCCTACTCCAATGTCACCCCGAGAGTGGTGGGGTAAGAAAGTGACTATAGAGTCCGAGGTAGAGATTACCGTGGGGGAAGAACTGTCCGATCTAGCCTCCATGTTCGAAGAATTTGCCATCGTGGACGATTGTCAAGTCAACGCCATCTGCGACACCGTTGTCAGAAAGGAAACCATCAGTGAGATCCCGCCAAGCTCCGAGCCAATCAACAACTGGTATTCAACGAAGGGGCCCTTAGTGTCCGAAGATTTCTTGGTCCGAGAAATGGGTTGCATACCCTGTACAGTAACAAAGGAAGAGCGGCTCACACTTACTTTCGAATCCGAGAGTGTTTCTAATGCCCTCACCCAAGAGGATATGGAGGCAATAGCCGAGCGTGTGTTTCCTTTCTTTGCTAATGAAAAATTCGATATTTCTGAGTACCCCGAGATTGCAAACATCATAAATGATGAATTAACTAATAACAAATTTAATGAACAAGTTAATAACGATTCAAATTATGATGAAATTGACCACGAAAACATAACATACCTAAATGAACTAGCTCAACAGGTTCGTTGTCGTGGTGAAAATGGTCCATCTGATGAGGAATTGCATGTTGTTAATCTGGGTACCGACGAAGAGCCGAAAGAAACAAAGATTGGCAGCTTCTTCAAGGGGAACGACAGAGACAGATTGACTGCACTACTACGGGATTTCGTGGATGTGTTCGTATGGTCATACAAAGACATGCCGGGTTTGGATAGAAAGGTAGCAGAGCACAGGATTCCGATCAGAGAAGATGCCAGGCCCGTAAAGCAGAAGCTCAGAAAGATCAAGCCAGAATGGTCTCTGCAGGTCAAAGAAGAGATTGAGAAGCTCCTCAGTGTGGGTTTCATCAAGGTTATCGAGTATCCGACATGGTTAGCCAACATTGTGACAGTCAGAAAGGCAAACGGCAAGGTTCGAGTTTGGGGCTTCATCATTGACAGTGAGATAGAGCAAGAGAGGCTTCTCTTTGTGCGGTGGAACCAAAACTGGAGGGTATGTCAAGTAATGCTTCACTTGGTCGAAGGCTTCTTGGCACCCATCGGTCCATTCTAGAGCCACATTTTTCTTGAGTAGCTTGAAGATCGGTTCACACATGGAGGTGAGTTAGTGCCCAAACCGACTGATGTATTGAAGTCTGCCCATGAAACCTTTGATTTCTTTCTGCGTCTTTGGGGGAGGCATGTCAATGATTGCCTTGATCTTGGAGGGATCGGCTTCAATTCCTCTTTCAGTGACCATGTAACCTAGAACCTTTCCTCTGATGACCCCAAAAGTGCACTTTGCGGGATTGAGTCTCATGTTGTGTTGTCGAAGCCTTTCAATGAACTTGTGAAGGTCGATCAAATGTTGACCATTGGTTCCCTTCGAATGGATGATCATGTTGTCTACATAGACCTCGATCTCTTTATGAATCATGTCAAACAGATCAGTAACAGCCCTCTGGTAAGTAGCCCCAGCGTTCCTTAGTCCGAACGGCATGACTGTGTAGCAGAAAGTGCCCCACGGAGTTGTGAAAGCTGTCTTGTGTTGATCCTCTTCGGACATGAGAATCTGATTGTAATCGGCAAAACCGTCCACAAATGAGCGGACTTCATAGTTGGCAGTTGAATCGACGAGCATGTCGATGTTTGGTAGTGGAAAATCATCTTTCGCTTCTAATGTCAGAGCAGATGCCACTCAAGATTTTCTGGATAGTGACTTTTACGAGAAGAGAGCAAACGGACTTCCCGGCAAATTCCAAGCTCTGGATAGGCCTCATGTGTTTGCGAGACTGACTCCCTCGGTGTTCCATCGACTTGATGTTCCTCCTGGTTTCGAGATACCTTTGCACAAGAGGAAGAGGAATGACAAGGCGGATCGTGGTCAAGCCCTTACTAAGTCAAGGAAGAAATAGATCCTTAGGAGTATCGAGAGATTGCCATAGATAGACCAATGTTTAGGCTATTAGTATTTCATTTATTTTTCTTTCGCAAGTTGGTATTCATGTTAGAAATTTTCTTATTGCTTTCTTGAAATGCATTCAATTAATAAGAAGACAAGATTTTGATTTTATTTATTGAATAGACCGGACCAAAAGGCTGCCTACGTTTTCTTTTTACATCAATTAAATAAGGAGCTCAGGTCATCGTAGTTCTTGTTTAAGAAAGAGAAAAATTATGTGACTGTCCCCTATATATATATATATATATATATATATATATATATATATATATTATTTTATTTTTATGCACACCCTGATTTTTGCCTGGACCGCCTTTTCAGGTTTTCAATCTAGCGGGCTTCTTTTCTCGTGCTCTCTGCTCTAATTTTTGCCTAGGTCACCCTCGCGGGTTTTCAACCTAGCGAGCCTCTTTTTTTTTTTTTTTTTTTACAATAGGGGATGTAGTTATGAATAGTACTTATTCAGCTTGTCCATGTTGATGGGCTTCGGCAGTTGATCTCCATCTAGGTCCGCGAGTTGTACCGCTCCTCCAGAGAATACCTTCTTGACGATGTAGGGGCCTATCCATCTTGGTCCCCAGTTTCCTATAGGATTGAATGGTCCAGGACGATGTTCACGTAGGACAAGGTCCCCTTCTTTGATGTGTCTGGACTTGACTTTCTTATTGAATGCTCGGGCCATTCTCTGTTGGTACGCTTGGATATGCTCGGCGGATCAAAGTCATCGTTCATCTAGCAGGGCTAGTTGTTCATAACGGCTGTCTAACCATGCGACTTCATTCACTTGGTTTTCTAGGGGAACCCTTAGTGATGGTACTTCTAATTCTATTGGTAGCACTGCTTCCATCCCATAAGCTAGGGCGTAGGGAGTCTCACCAGTAGCGGTACGGATTGAAGTACGGTAGCCCCAGAGTGCAAAAGGTAACTTCTCGAGCCAGTCTTAGCCATACCAAGGTTTATCGTCCAAGGTATTTACGGAAATAGAGTCACACTCTTCTTTGCAGTCGCGCAAGTCTATGATTGGGTAATAAGCGGGAGTCATTCGCCTCATGACTTTGAAGGTTGTAACCTCAGTCCATTCGGGGATCTACACAAGTGATGCTAGCATGGCTAGCGAGTCTTCTAAGCGGTTCTTATCTATAGGAAGGTAGTAGAAAGTGACCTCTTTGAACTATTTGACCATGTCTTGGAGATGGTCGTTATATTTTTGGAGTGTAAGATCTTGTACCTTCCACTTCTTGAGTGACTGATAGATTATAAGTTGTGAATCTCCGTACACTTCTAGTTTGGTCACATTTCTTTCTAAGGCTTCTTCAAGCCCCGCTATGCAAGCTTCGTACTCGGCAATATTGTTAGTGGCCTCAAAGTCAAGGCGGATTGCGAGTGGAGTGTAGAAATCTGAGGGATCTACTAGTAACATGCCAATGCCATATCCCCGTTTATTGGCTGCGCCATCGAAAAATAATTGCCATTTATTTTCTGCTATTGTCATGATGTCCTCATCAGGGAATCGCGGGTCTTCCCCCTTCGCTTCATCACATGGAAATTCGGCTAAATGATCTGTGAAGAATCTTCCTTTCACGGATTTCTGTGTGATGTAAGTGATATCGTATCCCGCGAGCATAAAGTACCACTTGGCTATTCTAGAGGAGACATGCGACTTCTTAAAGATATATTTCATTGGGTCCATTCGGGCAATCAGTTGTATAGGGAACGCTTCCATGTACGGCTTTAGTCTCTCAGCTACCCATACCAGTGCAGCACACGACTTTTCTAATGCAGAGTAATTCAATTCAGCCCCTTGGAAGCGACGGCTGACAAAGTACACGTCGTTCTCTTTCTTCGAATCGGGTTGCTCTTGTGCTAGCATAGCCCCTAATGCAGTATCATTGACTGTGAGGTACAAGGTCAATGGTTTCTCTTTATATGGTGGGACCAATACTGGCGGATTCACTAAGTACTCCTTGACCTTTTCAAAGGCTTTTTGGCATTCTTCGGTCCATTCTAGGGATGCATTCTTCGTGAGAATCTTCAAAATGGGTTCACACATCATCGTGAGTTGATTAATGAAACGACTAATGTACTGAAGGCGACCCATAAATCCCTTGACTTCTTTTTGTGTCTTAGGTGGAGGCATGTCAATGATGGCTTTGATCTTGGCGGGGTCTGCTTCTATACCACGCTCGGTGACCATGTACCCAAGAACTTTTCCTTTTACTACCCCAAATGTGCACTTAACCGGATTAAGTCTCATCTTGTGGTGTCTCAACCTCTCAAATAACTTTCTGAGGTCGAAAAGTGCTTCCCATCGGAGCCTTTGGAGTGTATGATCATATCATCAACGTACACCTCCATCTCTTTATGTATCATGTCATGGAACAATGCAGTTACAGCTCTCTGGTAAGTGGCTCAGGCATTTTTGAGTCCGAATAGCATGACTGTATAGCAGAACGTCCCCCAAGGTGTGGTGAACGCTGTTTTGTGTTGGTCCTCCTCGGCCATGAGGATCTGATTGTGTAGATACCCCGAGGGGACCACGGCTTGGCTAGAGCGCGTGAATTACCTAGGATGTCTACTTGATTTTAAGAGTCGCCACCCACGTTTTTGAGGAACGTAAGAAAACCTAAGAAAATAGCCTTTTTTATTGATTACGAAACCAAAGATTCTTGAGATGAGGGGTTTGGGGGTTAGGTTACGAAATGGGAAGTACTTAAACACCCATTTCGCCCGAGCAAAGTCGGTCTTGTTTGTTCATAATTCACTTTTAAAGATAAATGTGTTCTTCCTATTAAAATGATGATAAAAAGGGGTTTTAGAGTTAAAATGTAGGGAGATGACTCCTAGGCCAATTCAATGTAATGAAAGGACCATTGGTGTCATGTCCCAAATGGTTTTGGGTGATTGCACATTTGATTGAAGGAAGAAGAAGAAGGAGAAGAAGAGAAATGTTTAAGACATTTACATATAGTATCCTTCAAAAGAGAACCTCTTGTAAAGCCTTGAAGAAGAGGTTGAATACTTTGTTGAAGAAATCCCAAAGGAGAGGTCTAGGAAAGAAGTGAGTAAAAGGTGATTGGAGGGGTTTTTATAGTTGAAAAATGACTGTTTTTGGAGACAAACGGAGTTTCCAAGAATTTTTTCCCGGGCAAAATCATGTATAATGAGCAAGGGAGAGATTCTTGGGCAGAATCTGTAACTGACACGCCCCAGAAGCGCGCGCATCCCACCTAGGCGGCGGAAGGCGCGCGCTTCTGGCCTTAAGGGGCGGAGGCGCGCGACTCTGAGAAGCAATTTTTGACAGAATGGACTAGAAAGTTAGAACTGTTATTCAGTTTAGTCCCGGGACTTAACGGAGTCCGTCTGGAACTTAACCAAAGTAACAGAAACTAACAGAAAACACTTAGAAGAAGGAGAAACACAAAACCAAGTGTGCAATCGGGGTGAGAGGTCCGAGGCGGGGTGTCTACAGAGCCCCTCGGCGGCGTGGATTGCGAAGCAAACGTGCCGACGAAAGATAGACATCCACCTAGGACATCACTAAGAAAAGGAAAAGACTCGATAAAAACAGGAATTTGAAATTGCGGAGGATAGAGGTGCGCTCCCTGTGTGAGCGGCTTTGAGAGATAAGGGTGCGCTCCCTGTGTGAGCGGCTTTCCCAATAGCGGGATCCGTTTGCTGAGAGCGGGATCCGTTTGCTGGAAGTGGGACCTGTTTGCTGATAGCGAGATCTGTTTGCTGGAAGCGGGACCTGTTTGCTGATAGCGAGATCCGTTTGCTGGAAGCGGGACCCAGAGGACCGTTTGCTGAAGTACGGGACCTAGAGGACCGCTTGCTGAAGTGCGGGACCCGGAGGACCGTCTGCTGAAGTGCGGGACCCGCAGGACCGTCTGCTGAAGTGCGGGACCCGGAGGACCGTTTGCTGAAGTGCGGGACCTGGAGGACCGTTTGCTGAAGTGCGGGACCCGGAGGACCGTCTGCTGAAGTGCGGGACCCGGAGGACCGTCTGCTGAAGTGCGGGACCCGGAGGACCGTTTGCTGAAGAGCGGGACCCGGAGGACCGTCTACTGAAGTGCGGGACCTAGAGGACCGTCTGCTGAAGTGCGGGACCCGGAGGACCGTTTGCTGAAGTGCGGGACCCAGAGGACCGTTTGCTGAAGTGCGGGACCCAGAGGACCGTTTGCTGAAGTGCGGGACCTAGAGGACCGTTTGCTGGAGTGTGGGACCTAGAGGACCGTTTGCTGAAGTGTGGGACCTAGAGGACCGTTTGTTGGAGTGCGGGACCTAGAGGACCGTTTTTTAAAGTGCGGGACCTGGTGTAGACACCCCGCCTTGGACCGCTCACCCCGATTGCACACTTGATTTTGTGTTTCTCCCTCTTTTAAGTGTTTTCTGTTAGTTTCTGTTACTTTGGTTAAGTTCTAGACGAGCTCCGTTAAGTCCAGGGACTAAACTGAATAACGGTTCTAACTTTCTAGTCCATTCTGTCAGAAATCGCCACTCAGAGTCGCGCGCCTCCGCCCCTTGAGGCCATACGCGCACGCCTTCTGCCGCCTAGGTTTGATGCGCGCGCTTCTGGGGCGTGTCAGTTACAGATTCTGCCCAAGAATCTCTCCCTTGCTCATTATACCTGATTTTGCCCGGGAAAGATTTCTTGGAGACTCCGTTTGGCTCCAAAAACAGTGACTTTACAACTATAAAAACCCCTCCAATCCATCATTGGAGGACGACCTTGGACATCATTACTTTCAAACCTTTTTATTCACTTCTTTCATAGACTCTTCTTGGTACGTCTTCAACAAAGCAATCAATCTCTTCTTCAAGGCTTCACAAGAGATTCTTTTTAAGGATACTATAGGTAAAGATCTTAAACATTTCTCCTCTCCTTCATATTCTTCTTCTTATTCAATCAAACGTGCAATCACCCAAAACCATTTGGGACATAACACCAACGGTCCTTTCATTACATTGAATTGGCCTAGGAGTCATCTCCCTACATTTCAAACTCTAAAACCCCTTTTTATCATCATTTTAGTAGGAAGAACACATTTATCTTAAAAAGTGAATTATGAACAAACAAGACCGACTTTGCTCGGGCGAAATGGGTGTTTAAGTACTTCCCATTTCGTAACCTAACCCCCGAACCCCTCATCCCAAAGAATCTCTGTTTTCGTAAATCAAACTTAGGCTCATAAACATTAGGTTTTCTTACGTTCCTCAAAAACGTGGGTGGCGACTCTAAAACACAATTAGACATCCTAGGATAATTCACGCGCTCTAGCCAAGCCGTGTTTCCCCGGGGTATCTACAGTGGCGACTCCGCTGGGGACATTTGAGGGTTAAACTTGTGTTTCTGTTCATAATTCACTTTTCTGGGCATTCTGGAAATTGACATGGGAAGCGCGCGCCTCGGACCTTCATGGTCCAAAGCGCGCGCTTCCCGAGTCAAATTCCAGTATCGCCCGCCTTCCATGTGTTCTTCCTATTCTTTCTATTATTTCGTGCTAACAAACACTGCAGGGGTTCCATCACACAATCAGGACCAGGGCAATCCCCTGAGTCCATAAGTTTTTGATAATCTGACAGGTGAGCCCAGAAGCGGGCGCCTCCCAGTTTCTATGGGCCAGTGTAAGGATCTCGCCCCGCGCGCGGAAAACGCGATTGGAATGTATGGGGGCGAAACGCCAAACACGGGAACCGGTCAATTTTAACGGAGTCGCCACATTTTGTTAATTTTAAACCCAACAAAATGACAAAGGTTTGAGTTCAAAGGTTCAGAGGTCAGGTTACAACTTGGGAGGAGTTTTTACGTCCTCTCAAATTGCCTCGGACAAAGCCGAGTCTCCCTAAGTTAGTTAAAATGTGCATATTGTGTGTGTGTGTATTTAACGGAAAAAATTTCTGTCGTTGATTTTATTTGAGAAAACTTGACTGAAAAGGGGCCTTGAGTGATAAGATAAAGGTCAGATGGCAAAACAGGCAATTTTTCCCTCCCACCTAAAGTAGCCGTACGGCTAGAGGAGGCAATTCTGGGGTTTTACAGTTTGCTCAAGAACAGTCTAGTTCAGAACAGAAACAGGGCATTCTGTCTGAAGCTGGACAAACTGTTTGTGATCCCAGTTTGCAAGAAATCATTTTACAAGTTTTATAACATCATTCCTATGCTAAATGATCATCACTTGGTCCCCAAAAAAAAGTATTTGGGTGTGATCATGAGCAATCATAGGAGAAAATCAAGAAAGTTGATGAATGTCCCCTTTGGACCAAAGTTGGTCATTTGGTGAATAAAGATTGGAACTTTATCACTAAGATGACATCTTTATGACTTAAAATCCTTCCAAGAGTCAAAATAACACATAAAGATTGAATCTTTATGACCCAAAAGTGGGATTTTGAGGCTAAACCAAAGAGGAAAATGATGGACACTAAGGTTCCACCACCCTCATGATTATCATGGCCAAACAAGCATAACATTTAAATGAATAAGGAATGTAAATGACAATCAACAAGTCTATGAGTGTCTAGGTTTAGAACCTCTTCCATACAAGGTATGGAGGGCACCTTTGAACTTCTCATAGCTTGGACAAGATAGTAATGTAATAGATAGGTATATAGTGCTTGATAATGGACAAGTCTTGCAAGAAATAAAAGGTGCTTGAAATGGACAAGTCTTTGCATGAATGAAGAGTAAATACATGTATAACCAAGATATAAGAAAGAAAATAGGAGTAAGATGAAGAGAAAGGAGGGGGGAGGTGGCTTTACCTATGATGGTTATGGCCAATCTTCCTTTCTTCTCTCCTTTTTTGTTTGTGATCACTCTCACTCTTACTCTGTGGTAATTCCAGCAGAGTGACCTCTCTAATGTGTATTTCTCCCCCCTCTGAAATGATCAACAAGGGGTTCTATTTATAGGGACTGAGGGTGCCCAAACCAGCCGTACGGCTAGGACCCTCTAGTACCCAAAGCATCCGTACGGCTCAGCCTGGCGAGCTTCTGGATTTTTCCAATTTTATACCAGAGTAGTCCTGGAATTTATAGCTTATCCTAGGGAGGTCCTGGCCTATTAGCTTATCCCTGAAACGGTGCTAAGGCTACCTCTAAGATAGGTTGGTTTCAGATTGGGGTACTTACAGCCAGGCGCGCGCTTCCCACAACACTAGACCGAGGCGCGCGCTTCTGGGCCAATTTCCAGGGCAATAACAGGTTTCAGTGACTGGACAGAACAGTGGGGTGTGGGCACAGTTGCCTGCATCAGAACAGAATTGAACCCTTAGACTGTTTAATTTCATGTTTTTATTTACCGGTCACATGGGTGATTCGGGAGTTGTAATTTACGTGCTTATGTGGTTTTTATCTTTTCTTTTCAAAAAAAAAATAAATTTTTTTTTTGTCACGTGATAGACCTCACACTACGTGCACATTACTCCTATAAACTGCTCACTATCGAGTCGCACAAGTCCAACCCCAAACCCGTCGAGGCCCGTCCTAGAAAGTTTCAAGCTCCACTCGACCTTGTCTCTTTCGAAGCAGTAAACCTCAGCCCGTGGCGTAGTTCATGACTACATGCCGGGGGTGACCTTTGAGCCTCATATTCAAGCCGAGCACAAGCCACACAATTCTAGTTAGGGTCTAACACTCCGTGACTCAAGTCGGTTTCCATGTACCGAGATTTCCCTAAACTAATGTCTTCAAAACATACATGCCAACTTGTTGAAACGGACGCAATAAAAATCCGTCCCCAAAAGTGGTTATTTTGGACGAAAATAAAAATCCGTCCCAGCATGTATGCTTTACTACATTAATTTAGTTTAATCCCGATACATGTAGGATTCACAAACGTGATGGAATCCGATGAGTATATGGGACCGCGAGATGGTCTATATACTAGTGTGACGATTCCATTATCTTCTTAGAAACCCCAAAAGGGACCCATTCCCTCCGACTTATAAAAAAAAAAGAGTCTATTTTCTTATATGGTTCGAGTCGTGTGCCCAACTGTGTGTTCTCAACCTCTTCATGGACCGAAAGTGTGAACCGAGACTGACAAGGGCTACTTCTCCAATTATAGGTCCGATTGGTACTCTCCGCATCTACAGGGATTCATCCAACAGGCTTGTCCGTGAACCGATCACTCCAACAGCTTCTACATCATCAATGGCCGGCGACTCTAACACCAACAACGCCATGACTCTCGAACAGCTTTCTGCCATGGTTCAAACACTCCAACAACAAGTCTCCACCCTTAACCAAGAGGCTCAAACCAAAGAAGCCTTGTGGCAAGCTCATGTCGACAGTCAAAGGGAGGCCCACGAGGCCGAGGTTGACCAACTGAAAGCCAAGCTCCTCAAACTCTCCAAGAACAAGGGGGTTAATGACAACGAGGAATCCGAGTGGACCAAGGGTTTGTTTGAAAGCCCGTATGTCAGTGCCTGTACCAAAAAAGTGGGGGGACCAAGCACCGACAACAACGACTCCAAAATGGTCGATTCCATCATGGCCTACATTGATCAGAAATTTGACGGCCTCAACATGGGAAAAGGCTCCAACACAAGCCTTTATCAGTCATCCATCCTCATGAGCACGATGGCCGCCCTTCTCGACAAATTCAAGATGCCCGACATTAGCAAGTTTAAGGGCAACTCATGCCCGATGGCTCACATCGAGACTTACATTTGGGCTATGGTTCCGAAGAAGGTCTCCCCAAAAGTTATGGCTCAATGATTTCCTCTCACCCTCGAGGGGGCGGCCAAGGATTGGTATGCAACTCTCCCGCTCACTGTCCGTCTTGATTGGGATGCCGCCATGCTTGCCTTCAAGAATCAATATCAAGGCAACACCACTCACCGGCCCACAAGGAAAGAGCTCGAGAATACCACTCAAAGAGACAACGAGTCCTTCATTGACTTCACAAGGAGATGGAATGACAAACTCTCTGAAATTGTTGAGAGGCCAAACACAAAAGAGCAAATGGACATCTTTCTCAAATGTCTCAAGATTGATCTCCGCACCCACCTAAGTGGGGCTTGCTACTCCGACTTCTCCCAAATATATGAGGCGGGGGTACGCATGGATGACTTGCTCAAGGAGATTAAGAAGGCCACTCCTACTTATCGATACAAGGCCGCCTCTAGTTCAAACAAAGAGGCTTCTGTAAATGCCGTTACTACTGACAAGGGGAATTACAAGAAGGTTCCCCCACCACAAGGCAAGCGGTTCCAAAACGACCGCGTCTACACTCCTCTCAACGGCATGACCATCACCGAGGCCTATGAAGCTCTAAAGGCTAAGGGACAAATCACCCCTCTTCAAGGGTACAAGCAACCACAACCGCTCCGTGCCAATCATGCTCACCACAAATGGTGTGACTACCATCAATGCACCGGCCACCTCACCGAGGATTGCTTCTCCATCCGCAACACCATCCAAGACCTCATAGACAAGAAGGAATTCATAATCCCTAATGAGGGTGGTGTCAATGTAATAGAGGTAGGAGAGTTTGAAGGAACCACTCATTCGATCCCAATTGTGAATGAGGGCTCCGATGATATGAATAAACTTGATAATTCTTGCTATGTTGTGACTTATGATGAGGTTATGAGGGAAGTCTTAGAGAATAGGAAGAAGAAGCTACAAGGGACCGTGAACGTGCTCACTCGCAGTGGCCGAGTAACAACGAGCGCAATCCCTCCCAATACTGCAGCAACCAGCACCTCTTCTCAAAGATCGCAAGCACGCGACATACCCGAAGATCCTTTGTTAACACAACTCAAGAAGACGCAAGCCAACATATCCATCTGGGACCTTATTGCATCATCAAAGAAACACCGAGACCTTGTCATCAAGAACTTGGATGACACATCAGTCTCTCCCGACACGACACCCGAGGACCTCACAGCAATGATAGGTCACATTCACTTCGGCAATGTCATCACTTTTGCCGACATGGACCTCCCGCCATTTGGGTCCGAACACAATGAAGCCATCTACCTCAAAGTAAGGGCAAGGGGGAGACCCATCTCAAGAGTTCTAGTAGACGGTGGCTCTGCACTCAACTTAATGCCTAGCCGAGTCATGGGCATATTGGGGCTCAAAAGCTCCGATTTACAACCCTCCGCACAAGTCATTAGAGGGTACGACAGCACTGCCCGTACAGTCATGGGAATGTTAGAAGTTGATATCGAATTTGGAAACATGATCATGTCCGTCCCATTCCAAGTACTTGATGTCCCTACTTCATTCAGCTTACTTCTGGGCCGACCTTGGATCCACAGTTCCAACGCGGTGCCTTCCACTCTCCATCAGTACGTCAAGATCAGAAACGGGGACGAGATAGTCACTATCATGGCTGAAAATGTCACCATCCACAGAAATGGGAGACAACCCGTTTACCAAGTCCAACACGGGATAGAAGATGCCACTCTCTCTGGCGTCAACACCATTGACAAAGAAGGGGGAAACAGACAGTGGGTCCCCAGCAATCCTAAAGTCCTCCGCATTGTGACAGTCAGAAAAGCAAACGGCATGGTTCGAGTTTGTGTGGACTTCCGAAATTTGAACAAAGCTTCCCCGAAAGATGATTTTCCACTACCAAACATCGACATACTCGTCGATTCAACTGCCAACTATGAAGTCCGCTCATTCGTGGACGGTTTTGCTGGTTACAATCAGATTCTCATGTCCGAAGAGGATCAACACAAGACGGCTTTCACAACTCCGTGGGGGACCTTTTGCTACACAGTCATGCCATTCGGACTAAGGAACGCTGGGGCTACCTACCAGAGGGCTGTTACGGATCTATTCCACGATATGATTTATAAAGAGATCGAGGTCTATGTAGACGACATGATCATCCATTCAAAGGGAACCAACAGTCAACATTTGATCGACCTTCGCAAGTTCTTTGAAAGGCTTCGACAACACAACATGAGACTCAATCCCGCAAAGTGCACTTTTGGGGTCATCAGAGGGAAGGTTTTAGGTTACATGGTCACTGAAAGAGGAATTGAAGCCGATCCCTCCAAGATCAAGGCAATCATTGACATGCCTCCCCCAAAGACGCAGAAAGAAATTAAAGGTTTCATGGGAAGACTCCAATACATCAGTCGGTTTGTGCACCAACTCACTTCCATGTGTGAGCCAATCTTCAAGCTACTCAAAAGAATGTGGCTCTAGAATGGACCGATGCGTGCCAAGAAGCCTTCGACCAAGTGAAGCATTACTTGACATGCCCTCCAGTTTTGGTTCCACCACACGAAGAGAAGCCTCTCTTGCTCTATCTCACTGTCAATGATGAAGCCCTAGGGGCTATGTTAGCACAAGAATAGCGAGACTCCACAAAAGAGAATGCCATCTACATTGTCAGCCGCCGGTTTCAAGGAGCTGAAAAGAACTACTCTGTCTTAGAGAAGTCTTGTGCTGCATTGGTTTGGGTTACTCAAAAGCTCAAACATTATATGGAGGCCTTCCCAATCAAGTTGGTAGCAAAAGTGGACCCGCTCCGCTACATCTTCGAGAAGCCTTTCATGTCAACAAGAATAGCCAAATGGTATTTCATGCTCGCCGGCTACGATATCACTTACGTCACACTCAAATCCATCAGGGGGAAAGTGTTCAGTGATCAGCTTGCTGAATTTCCGTGTGACGAAGTGAAGGGGGAAGATGTACAAGTTCCCCGACAAGCATTTAATTTGTGCTACAACAGAAGAAAACAAGTGGCAACTTTTTTTCGATGGCGCAGCCAATAAGCATGGGTATGGCATAGGGATGTTACTTGTTGATCCAAAGGACATGTATACTCCAATTGCCATCCGCCTCGAATTTGAAGCCACTAACAACACCGCTGAGTACGAAGCTTGCATAGCGGGGCTCGAAGCAGCCCTCGAAAGAAATGTCACAAGTTTAGAAGTATTCGGTGATTCCTTGCTCATCATCAACCAGACATCCAGAAAATGGAAGATTCAAGACTCAACCCTACAACGGTATGGTCAACATCTCGAGGAGTTGGTTGAACAATTTCAAGAAATCACATTCAATTACCTACCAAGGGACAAGAACCGTTTTGCTGATGCACAAGCCACCATCGCTTCACTGGTCGAAATGCCTGAGGGTAAAATGGTGAAGCCCTTCAAAATTTCCCGACGAAACAGTCCGGCATACTGCATGAGTATTGAGATCAACGAGGTCCAAGCAAACTCCCCGTGGTACGCAGATATCATGAATTTCCTCAAGGATGGTACTTATCCTGAGAACAGCAATAAGAGGTCTCAAATGGCATTGCAAAGACTAGCCTCCCGATATGTACTGATTGGGGAGAGAGTCTACAAAAGGCATCACGAGGGGATCAATCTCCTATGTGAAAATGAGACCGAAGCTCAAGAAATAATGCACGAGATCCACGAAGGTGAATGTGGGCCCCATATGAACGGGTTTATGTTGGCCAAGAAGATACTCCGCATGGGTTATTATTGGAGTACCATGGAAAGGGACTGCATCGAGAAAGTCAAGAGGTGCGCCA
This sequence comes from Campanula takesimana, assembly GCA_026119855.1. Classification (NCBI taxonomy): domain Eukaryota; kingdom Viridiplantae; phylum Streptophyta; class Magnoliopsida; order Asterales; family Campanulaceae; genus Campanula; species Campanula takesimana. Next base: position 1,317,194 of record JAOWBW010000283.1, read on the forward strand.
AATGCCAATTCCATGCCAATCTACAGCACGCTCCACCCTCACAGCTTTACAATATGACCACGCCTTGGCCTTTCTCTTGTTGGGGCATAGACATCATCGGCAAAGTTCACCCTACTGGAAGCAACGGACAATCTTTCGTCCTAGTAGCCGTGGACTACTTTACAAAATGGGTCAAAGCACAAGCTTACCGAGTTCTTAACGCCAAGAAAGTGGCCGAATTCGTGAAAACCCACATCATGTACCGATACGGCGTTCCTCATAAGATCATCTCAGACAATGGCTCTCACTTCGAGAAAGAGATAGACACACTCCTGGTAGAATACAAGATTACCAAGCACAAGTCATCTCCATACCGCCCTCAAGCAAACGGCGCGGTCGAGGCAGCTAATAAGACAATCGAGACCATTGTGAAGAAAATGGCCTCCACTGGAAGGGATTGGCCCGAAAAGTTACCTCTAGCATTATGGGGCTACCGCACGTCAATACGGACAGCGACTGGAGAAACTCCTTATGCACTGGTATATGGTTCCGAAGCTGTACTACCAATAGAGCTCGAAGTTCCGTCCCTACGGGTCCTCCTCGAGAACCAAGTCAATGAAGTCGATTGGATGCAAAGTCGATATGAACAGCTAGCCCTACTCGACGAGAAAAGGCTAAAGGTAATCGAACGTATGAGGGCCTATTAACAAAGAATGTCTAGGGCTTTCAACAAAAAGGTGAAGACCCGAAACATCAGTGTGGGAGATTTGGTCCTAAGACAACACCCTCCTAATGCCATGAATCCCCTTGGAAAATGGGGACCCCGATGGATTGGTCCGTACGTAGTCAAGAAGATACTAAGCGGCAGTGCAGTCCGACTTGTGGATTTAGACGGAGATCAGCTGCCAAAAGAAGTCAACCTCGACAAATTGAAGAGGTTTTACGTCTAATAAACGAAGACCATAAAAAAAAAAAAAAAATCTCTCTAGGTTGAAAACCCGCAAGGGCGGCCTAGGCAAAAATTAGAGCACGTGCAAAAAAAGAAGCCCGCTAGATTGAAAACCCGAAAGGGCGGTCTAGGCAAAAAACAGGGTGCACACTAAAAAAAAAATGGTCTTCGTTTGTTTGAACTACGGAGACCTGAGCCTCTACACTGGAGGAACGTAGGCAACCTTCGGGTGCGGTCTAAAACATAAACAAATACCCAAATCATTCTCAAATTAACGAGATGCAATTTTATTCATTCACTAAATCATTCTTATCATTACAACGGAAATGTTGAGCTAATAAAAGACTTAAAACATTAAATCCTAACAAGTGGTCTATTCTAATTGCAATCTCTCAGGGGTACTAGGAAAAATCTAATTTTCTCTTGGCCTTTGAAGGACCACCCGAACGACCATCAATCCTACCCTTCTTGGGAGGCCTAGGGACACTGATACGAACCGATATCTTCTGCGCAACAGAGCGCCTCCGAGCATAAAAGTCATCCAAAGGGGTACCGAAAGGGTCGGTCAGAATGTTGTTCACATCAGCAGCAGCTTCCCTGTACCGCAAAGCACTGCTGGGCTCAAATCCCTTCCTAGCAACTCAGCCCGAAGAGTATCTACCCAAGTAATGCCACGGTAGATGGTACCAAGCAAATGATCCAAGTAACTCTCGGGAAGAAAAATGTTGCCCCGGTGCAATGGGGCGGAAACCCAACGGTCACGATCATCTCCCCAAGCCGACTGAAGCTCATTCGAGAAGTCCAGACCCATGTAAGAAACCGGACGAAGTACCCCATTCCTCGGAAAAGGAATTATTTGCTGATGACCAAACTGTCTCAAAACCCGTTCTGGCTGATAAAACGAAGAGTCCCTAAATCCAGGTAAAACCACATGCTGAAAACCGAAGGTACACCATTCAATGTCAGCTGTAAGGCGAGAAGCAAAAAATCTCCTCCAACCCTCTTCGGTCAAATCTCTAATCAGTAACCGACGCATATGAACAGCAAAAGGGGAAAGGTCGCCATCCAATGCATAAAGCCTGAAATGCTCCCGAAGCCATATGGTCAAAAGCAAGGGGCTTCCCCGTCACATCTCGCCCGTACGGTGCAATTCGTCCAAACCATTCAAGGTCTCTCCTACAATGAGCGGGATTATGCTAAATCGTTGTCCTTTCGCCTGCAACACTATCTCAGCCAACTGCACATCCGTAGTACCCAGGGGAGTGACAAACAAAACCTCGCTGAAAAGGCAGACAGCCATGGAATTTCTCTTAAAGGATTGAACCGCGACATCTTTCGAATGCAAACTGAAAAACATCGGAAGCTCAGTTATGTCAACAACGGTCCCGTGCATCATCTTCTTCACTTCTCCGACAGGGAGATTCAGAATGTCAACCCAAGAATCAACAACACCGCGGTAATACTTGGGGACGGCAATCCGACCGGCCAAAGGCATACCCAAAATGGCCCCACAATCATCAACGGTCGGCACCATTTCATTAGCCGAAAAGTTGAATGTATGGCTATCACAATCCCAAAAGGCTGCAGCAGCCTTCAACAAGTCCCAATCCGGCTTCAATGTCCGCAAAGTAAAGAGAATTCGAAGCCCGAAGTCTTCGATGAAGGCATTTTGGGATGGGTCTTAAAAGAATACACGAAGGTCGACAAATCCTTCTCGTAACTCTTGACAACCTCGGCATCAAGACTAAAAGGTTGGAGGCCATGGGAAAGAAGGTTATAAGTAAGATTGGGTAATAGAATGGTGTTTAAAAATGAAAAAAAATGGCTGTTGGAATCGAATTGTCGACCAGAAGCTGATATTATAGCTGTTGGAGGATCTTTTGGCCAGCAAATATCAGGCCCTGAATTTCGCCTCCCAGAGGCGCGCGCATCCCGACACCGGTCTACAAGAAGGTTATAAGTAAGATTGGGTAATAGAATGGTGTTCAAAAATGACAGAAATGGCTGCTGGAATCGAATTGTCGACCAGAAGCTGATATTATAGCTGTTGGAGGATCTTTTGGCCAGCAAATATCAGGCCCTGAATTTCGCCTCCCAGAGGCGTGCGCATCCCGACACCGGTCTACAAGGCGCGCGTATCCCGTGTCCGAGAGAGGAAGCACCCGCGTTCCAGGCATAAGAAGGATCCAGAAATAGCCCTTGTCAGTTCAAGAAGGAAGCCCAGGCACGTTCAAACGCCTTCCATCTACAGAAAAAGATCAATCCCACCGACAAGAGGAGCTCAAAACGACGGCAGCAAGCACTCGGAAGGGCACACATTAATTTGGTCCGCCCTTAAGGCATGTCTAACAACTGAAATAAGATAGAAACTCCCATTCAAAGTAGGGTGTCTTTTATTTTCTCAAAGATCAGTTTTTTACAATTCATCCCCAGCACAAAGCATTCCGCAGTCAACTGTGCCCGCACCCCATCAAAAGTCAAAGTCAAACAGTCAAACATCAAAGTACGACTCACGACAACAACTTGGTCCGGGGAGATCCACGGAATCACTGCTTCATCATCAAGCAAGATCTACATCCATTCAAAGCAAACGGTCCTCCGGGTCCCGCACTTCAGCAAACGGTCCTCCGGGTCCCGTACTTCGGCAAACGGTCCTTCGGGTCCCGCACTTCAAAGCAAACGGTCCTCTGGGTCCTGCAACTTCAGCAAATGGTCCTTCGGGTCCCGCACTTCAAAGAAAACGGTCCTCCGGGTCACACAACTTTAGCAAACGTCCTCCGGGTCCCGCACTTCCAGCAAACGGATCTCGCTCTCAGCAAACGGATCCTGCATTCCAGCAAACGGATCTCGCTCTCAGCAAACAGATCCCGCTTCTAGCAAACGGATCTCGCTCTCAGCAAACAGATCCCGCTTCCAGCAAACAGATCTCGCTCTCAGTCGCTCTCAGCAAACGGATCCCGCATCCAGCAAACGGATCTCGCTCTCAGCAAACAGATCCGCTTCCAGCAAACGTATCTCGCTCTCAGCAAACAGATCCCGCTTCCAGCAAACGGATCTCGCTATCAGCAAACTGATCCCACTTCCAGCAAACAAATCCCGCTTCCAGCAAATGGATCCCGCTATTGGCAAAGCCGCTCACACAGGGAGCGCACCCTTATCTCTCAAAGCCGCTCACACAGGGAGCGCACCTCTATCCTCTGCAATTTCAAATTCCTGCTTTTATCGAGTCTTTTCCTTTTCTTGGTGATGTCCTAGGCGGATGTCTGTCTTTCGTCGGCGCGCTTTCCTCGCAATCCACGCCACCGAGGGGCTCTGTAGACACCCCGCCTTGGACCGCTCACCCCGATTGCACACTTGATTTTGTGTTTCTCCCTCTTTTAAGTGTTTTCTGTTAGTTTCTGTTACTTTGGTTAAGTTCTAGACGGGCTCCGTTAAGTCCAGGGACAAAATTGAATAACGGTTCTAACTTTCTAGTCCATTCTGTCAGAAATCGCCACTCAGAGTCGCGCGCCTCTGCCCCTTGAGGCCAGACGCGCGCGCCTTCCGCCGCCTAGGTGGGATGCGCGCGCTTCTGGGGCGTGTCAGTTACAGATTCTGCCCAAGAATCTCTCCCTTGCTCATTAAACATGATTTTGCCTGGGAACGATTTCTTGGAGACTCCGTTTGTCTCCAAAAACAGTGACTTTACAACTATAAAAACCCCTCCAATCCATCATTGGAGGAGGACCTTGGACATCATTACTTTCAAACCTTTTTATTCACTTCTTTCATAGACTCTTCTTGGTAATTCTTCAACAAAGCAATAAATCTCTTCTTCAAGGCTTCACAAGAGATTCTTTTTGAAGGATACTATAGGTAAAGATCTTAAACATTTCTCCTCTCCTTCATCTTCTTCTTCTTCTTCAATCAAACGTGCAATCACCCAAAACCATTTGGGACATGAAACCAACGGTCCTTTCATTACATTAATTGGCTTAGGAGTCATCTCCCTACATTTCAAACTCTAAAACCCCTTTTATCATCATTTTAGTAGGAAGAACACATTTATCTTAAAAAGTGAATTATGAACAAACAAGACCGATTTTGCTTGGGCGAAATGGGTGTTTAAGTACTTCCCATTTTGTAACCTAACCCCGAACCCCTCATCCCAAAGAATCTCTGTTTTCGTAAATCAAACTTAGGCTCATAAACATTAGGTTTTCTTACGTTCCTCAAAAACGTGGGTGGCGACTCTAAAACACAATTAGACATCCTAGGATAATTCACGCGCTCTAGCCAAGCCGTGGTTCCCCGGGGTATCTACACCCGGAGGACCGTTTGCTTTGGATGGATATAGATTTTGTTCGATGAGGAAGCAGTGATTCGTTGGCTTATCCCGGACCAAATTGTTGTCGTGAGTCGTACTTTGACTGTTTGACTTTGACTTTTGATGGGGTGTGGGTACAGTTGACTGTGGAGTACTTTGTGTTGGGGATGAGTTGTAAAAACTGATTTTTGAGAACTAACGGCGTCTGTTACGAATCTCACTCAGCTTAGTGGTGGAGCTGAAAACTCAGATGAACATGGATGTGACACTTGATTCCCGCGTGAGGATTTGTGTTTGAATTCCTCAGGGAGTAAAGGCGCGTGCGTCTGGTCTTCGCCATGGGAAGCGCGCACGTCTTAGTGACATAGCGGGGGCACGCACATTCCGTTCCAGTTCAGCATACATAAACAGACAGTTCACTTTTTCGGCGAGTTTTCAAAATTTCGAAGAGCCCTCCAAATTCTGAACCAAATTTTCATGGAGAAATCACCCCAAAAACACTTTCTTGTTGTTCTAGGTGCGATTCTATCATAGAAACGATGTCGGATCGTCAACAATCTCCCCCATTCGAGATGCCATAGGGCGAGGAGCCCGAGGTTGGAATTGAGGCGATGGACCCGAGTTTGCTCACGTATCAGCCACATACCCATATCTCCCACTTTGTCACAGCGGGATTAGTAAGAATCTTTCATTCTCTTTGTGATTTTCGCACTTTTGGGGCTGCTCTGTTTCACCCGTATTTTTTCGCTGCAACTTCTTTTGTTGATTGTCGCTGTTGATTTACTGCAAGAAACATGTTCGGATACCCCTTTTCATACCCACACACTCGTATGCATGTTGAAGTTTCTGTTTCGGGTTTGTCCGTTTTCTAGCCGTTATGCTGACGAAATTTTCGTTGTTTCTTGTTTCTTTTCAGGAGTGGAGCCGCCTGTCGGAGATTCGAGGCGGAGCTCATGGCCCGGTCACCATTTGGAGTAAGCTGCTCGAGAATGTCAGGGCTCGGGTTCAGGCCACCCATTTTTTGCCTCTTTATTACTAGTATACCGGCGTTGAAGAATGATCCGGATATTATTCAGGCTCTGAGAGAGAGATGGTGGGACACCACCCATACTTTCCATCTGCCTATGGAGAGGTCACGATGACGCCCACTGATTTCACGGCATTGACTGGTCTGCCATTTGCGGGGGAGCCTGTCCCTTGTGTTTTGAGAGGGACCCTTCGGACTGCTGACGAGCTGTTGGCCCTGGTTGACTGTGGTTTCCCGGTGAAGAATTACCGAGTCACTTGGGGGAGCATCCGTCGGTATTTTAGTATTCTTGCAGCCGAGCCTTTGGGTGTCACTGCTGAGCGAGTCGATGCTGTGGCCCGTTGTTTTATATGGTACCTGTTGTCCCATACTATGTTTGCCAGTGGAGGGTCATCGTCTCCTTGGCTTTGCTTGATTTGTTGGTAGACTTGGACCAGGCCGGTCATTATAACTGGGGTGCAGCGGGCTTGGCTGCTTGTTATCACGGTATGGATCTGACCAGCCGTTCGACCACTAGCTCGGTCACGGGTTTCAGCCTGTTGTGGGAGGTATACTGCTTTCCCTTTTCTTTTCGGCTTTCTTGTCATCGCTCTACTGTATCTTTGAACTGTTATTTAATTCTGCTCTTGTCTCTGTTTTGCAGCTATGGGCCTTTGCTGTCTTGGAGCTGAGAGACTTCAAGATTAACAGAGAGGGTCAGCCCCAGTATCCAGACTGTGTGAGGTGGTCGTATAGGGAGAGGAACGTGAGGACTGGCACTGTTCCAATCAGCCTGCTTTTAGCTCGACGCCACTTGGATGCTTTGAGGCCAGAGGCTGTCGCCTCTTCTTTGTTTCCGTGGAGAGCTATTTATGCTTTTATTGAGCATACTCTGATTCCCACCCGCTCGAGGCTCCTGATGAGCTCAGTGGAGTGTATGGCGATGTATCTTGGAGAGAGAGTATTTTGGCAGCACGGTGGTTAGGTGACGGACTTCCACCACCCTCCTAGGCCAGCGGTTCCTGATGTTCCTCCTTTCTGTCCTCGTAATTGGAGGGCTCTTTCAGAGGCAGACCGGGCATTCTACGTTGCGGGGGTTGATGCTGTCCCTTTCATTCATCTAGAGCAGGATTACGGTTTATTCCGGGAGCATAACCTCCAACAGGGTTTCATGTTTACTGATACGAGGGAGACACATGCTGCTCCACAGACTTCGGCTCGATTTTATCCCACCGGTGCTGGATATGCTTTGATCTCCCTTTGCCTCCTTCATATTATACTTACTCGAACTTTGGGGTGTATGAGGAGCAGAGGGAGATTATTCCCAAGGACGTGTCGCCGCAGAGAGAGCCTCCTATTTAGGCTGCTGTGGTATATTTTCCTGACTGTCTTTGCATTTCTCAGTTCCAGTCTCGCTTTTCTGTTCTTTGTATTGATGCAATTTCCTTTTTCTGTTCTCTGTTGCAACAGGTACCTGTAGTTTCTTATAGGCACTTGGGCAGACAGAACAAAGGGATGAGGAGGAGACTCCGTCAGCTGGAGGAGAGGGTGCTTGGGCTGTGTAGGGATATTGCTGCCATGACTAGAGATGCTGCTGGTGCTGTCTCTGGTGCTGCGAGAGGAGCTGCCTGAGGTGCTCGGGGCATGGGACGAGGCTGCAGGGATGCTGCACTGGACATTGATGAGGCTGTCTCTTCCGTAAGGCAGTCACTGAGCAAGAGTCTGAGCCGAGGAGGTAGCCAGAGTAGGAGTCTGAGCCGAGGAGGTAGCCAGAGCAGGGGTGGTGCTAGTTCATCAGGGAGAGCTGCCAAGAGGACCCGGCATGATATTGTGGTGGAGACATCCGAGGAGGAAGAATCTGCTGCTGCTGATGATGATGATGATGACGAGGAGACTGAGAGCGGCAGTGGGGGTGGGCACGGTGCTGCCGATGATGATGATTCTGAGTAGCCTTCTGGGAGGACGAGAGATTTAAAAACATTTTTATTTACCTGTAATAAACATTTAGCATGTATTTACAATCCTAGCTATTTACTACGCTTTTTTTAGTTATCTGTCTAGACTCGTTCCTAAGTGTCGACTCTTTACAAAACCAAATGTGTGCCCAAATGTGTTCATTATTGTTGCTTGAACTCCTTTTCTGTGCTGGGATCTGATTTCTTGCAGTTGAAGGCGTTTGATCGTGCCTGGGCTTCCTTCTTGAACTGACAAGGGCATGTTCTGTTTCTGTCTGCTGTCAAACGCGTGCGCGTCTGTCTTTGGTCGCGGGAGGCGCGCGCATCTGGAATCGTTTGTCGGAGGCGCGCGCTTCTGGCTTGCTGAATTCCAGCCCCTTTCTTTTCTGAGCACGGCACTCCAACAGCTATAAATTCAAATCATTTTCGATCAGAATGATCACACAGCAACACTCTGCATCCTTTCCTTTACTCTATACCTCAAAATTCTTGTAGCGATGGCCCCGATGACCTTTACTTTTGAAGGCAAAGTTTCCGTCCCCGAAGGTGATAAGTCCGTCCCCATTGCTCCAATTGTGAAGACGCGTCCTAGCGTCTTTGATCGCTTGGGAAGACCAAATGAGGATGTTGTTGCCGTGGATTCCGTGAAGCCGGTAGTCCATGTGAGGGATTATAGGCCTCGTTATTTGCCTAAGAAGAAGAAAGGCAAGGGGAATTCTTCTCATGTGTGGAAGCGTCCCGTGGTTGTTCCGGTCAAAGCTCCTTCTAGCAAGGGCAAGGAGAAGGTTGTTGATGAAGCTCCATCTCACCCGAGTGTCTTTTCTCGTCTTGGTGGTCTCGAGAATGCTCCACCTCCGTCCAAGAAGACTAAAGGCCGTCCCTAAAAGCGATGGGTCCCCAAACCGAAGAAAGATTAGATATTTCTTTTGTACCATTGAGATTGCAATTAGAATAGACCTCTTGTTTTAAGATTTTAATGTTTTAAGTCTTTTAGTAGCTCAACGTTTCCATTGTAATGATTAAGATGATTTAGTGAATGAATAAAAATTGCATCTCGTTAATTTGAAATGATTTAGGTATTTGTTTATGTTTTAGACCGCACCCGAAGGTTGCCTACGTTCCTCCAGTGTAGAGGCTCAGGTCTCCGTAGTTCAAACAAACGAAGACCTTTTTTTTTTTTTTTTTTTGTGCACCCTGTTTTTTGCCTTGACCGCCCTTTCGGGTTTTCAATCTAGCGGGCTTCTTTTTTGCACGTGCTCTAATTTTTGCCTAGGCCGCCCTTGCGGGTTTTCAACCTAGCGAGCCTTTTTTTTATGGTCTTCGTTTATTAGACGTAAAATCTCTTCAATTTGTCGAGGTTGACTTCCTTTGGCAGCTGATCTCCGTCTAAGTCCACGAGTCGGATTGCACCGCCGCTTAGTATCTTCTTGACTATGTACGGATCGATACATCGGGGTCCCCATTTTCCAAGGGGGGTTCATGGCATTAGGAGGGTGTTGTCTTAGGACCAAATCTCCCATACTGATGTTTTGGGGCTTCACCTTTTTATTGAAAGCCCTAGCCATTCTTTGTTGATAGGCCCTCGTACGCTCGATTGCCCTTAGCCTTTTCTCGTCGAGTAGGGCTAGCTGTTCATATCGACTTTGCATCCAATCGACTTCGTTGACTTGGTTCTCGAGGAGGACCCGTAGGGATGGAACTTTGAGCTCTATTGGTAGTACAGCTTCGGAACCATATACCAGTGCATAAGGAGTTTCTCCAGTCACTGTCCGTATCGATGTGCGGTAGCCCCATAACGCTAGAGGTAGTTTTTCGGGCCAATCTTTTCCAGTGGAGTCCATTTTCTTCACAATGGTCTCAATTGTCTTATTAGCTCCTCGACCGCACCGTTTGCTTGAGGGCGGTATGGAGATGACTTGTGCTTAATAATCTTGTATTCTACCAGGAGTGTGTCTATCTCTTTCTCGAAATGAGAGCCATTGTCTGAGATGATCTCATGAGGAACCGTATCGTCACATGATGTGGGTTTCCATGAATTCGGCCACTTTCTTGGCGTTGAGAACTTGGTAAGTTCTAGTTTGCTTCGACCCATTTTGTAAAATAGTCCACGGCTACTAGGACGAAAGATTGTCCGTTGCTTCCAGTAGGGGTGAATTTTGCCGATGATGTCTATGCCCCAACAAGAGAAAGGCCAAAGCGTAGTTATATTGTAAAGCTGTGAGGGTGGAGCGTGCTGTAGATTGGCATGGAATTGGCATTTGGCGCACCTCCTGACTTTCTCGATGCAGTCCCTTCCATGGTACTCCAATAATAACCCATGCGGAGTATCTTCTTGGTCAACATAAACCCGTTCATGTGAGGCCCACATTCACCTTCGTGGATCTCATGCATTATTTCTTGAGCTTCGGTCTCATTTGCGCATAGGAGATTGATCCCTTCGTGGTGCCTTTTGTAGACTCTGTCCCCAATCAGTACATATCGGTAGGCTAGTCTTTGCAACGCCATTTGAGACTTCTTATTGCTATTCTCAGGATAAGCACCATCCTTGAGGAGATTCATGATATCTGTGTACCACGGGGAGTTTGCTTGGACCTCGTTGATCCCAATACTCATGCAGTATGCCGGACTGTTCCTTCGGGAAATTTTGAAGGGCTTCACCATTTTACCCTCAGGTATTTCAACCAGTGAAGCGATGGTGGCTAGTGCATCAGCAAAACGGTTTTTGTCCCTTGGTAGGGTAGTGAAGGTGATTTCTTGAAACTGTTCAACCAACTCCTCAAGATGTTGACCATACCGTTGCAGAGTCGAGTCTTGGATGTTCCATTTTCCAGATGTATGATTGATTATGAGCAAGGAATCACCGAATACTTCTAAACTTGTGACATTTCTTTTGAGGGCTGCTTTGAGCCCCGCTATGCAAGCTTCGTACTCAGCGGTGTTGTTAGTGGCTTCAAATTCAAGGCGGATAGCGATTGGAGTATACATGTCCTTTGGATCACAAGTAACATCCCTATCACATATCCATGCTTATTGGCTGCGCCATCGAAAAAAAGTTGCCACTTATTTTCTTCTGTTGTAGCACAAATTAAATGCTCGTCGTGGAACTGTACATCTTCCCCCTTCACTTTGTATGGTGGAACCAAAACTGGAGGGAATGTCAAGTAATGCTTCACTTGGTCGAAGGCTTCTTGGCACGCATCGGTCCATTCTAAAGCCACATTCTTTTTGAGTAGCTTGAAGATCAGCTCACACATGGAAGTGAGTTGGTGCACAAACCGACTGATGTATTGAAGTCTGCCCATGAAACCTTTGATTTCTTTCTGCGTCCTTAGGGGAGGCATGTCAATGATTGCCTTGATCTTGGAGGGATCGGCTTCAATTCCTCTTTCAGTGACCATGTAACCAAGAACCTTTCCTCTGATGACCCCAAAAGTGCACTTTGCCGGATTGAGTCTCATCTTGTGTTGTCGAAGCCTTTCAAAGAATTTGCGAAGATCGATCAAATGTTGACCATTGGTTCCCTTCGAATGAATGATCATGTCGTCTACATAGACCTCGATCTCTTTATGAATCATGTCATGGAATAGATCAGTAACAGCCCTCTGGTAAGTAGCCCCAGCATTCTTTAGTCCGAAACGGCATGACTGTGTAGCAGAAAGTGCCCCACGGAGTTGTGAAAGCTGTCTTGTGTTGATCCTCTTCGGACATGAATGAGATCTGATTGTAACTAGCAAAACCGTCCATAAATGAGCGGACTTCATAGTTGGCAGTTGAATCGACGAGCATGTCGATGTTTGGTAGTGGAAAATCATCTTTCGGGGAAGCTTTGTTCAAATCCTGGAAGTCCACACAAACTCGAACCTTGCCGTTTGCCTTTCTGACTGTCACAATGTTGGCTAGCCAAGTCGGATACTCAATGACTTTGATGAAACCCACACTAAGGAGCTTTTCAATCTCTTCTTTGACTTGTAGAGACCATTCTGGCTTGATCTTTCTGAGCTTCTGCTTTATTGGCTTGGCATCCTCTCTGATCGGAATTCTGTGCTCCGCGACCTTTCTGTCCAAACCCGGCATGTCTTTGTACGACCATGCGAATACATCCACAAATTCTCTGAGCAGTGCAGTCAATTTGTCTTTGTGTTCCCCTTTGAAGAAGCTGCCAATCTTCGTTTCTTTCGGCTCTTCGTCGGTACCCAGATTAACACATACAATTCCTCATCAGCCCCTGGACCATTTTCACCACGACAACGGACCTGTTGAGCTAGTTCATTTAGGTATGTTATGTTTTTGTGGTCTATTTCATCATAATTTGAATCGTTATAAACTTGTTCATTAAGTTCGTTATTAGTTAATTCATCGTTTATGATGTTTGCAATCTCGGGGTACTCAGAAATATCGAATTTTTCATTAGCAAAGAAAGGAAACACACGCTCGGCTATTGCCTCCATATCCTCTTGGGTGAGGGCATTAGAAACACTCACGGACTCGAAAGTAAGTGTGAGCCGCTCTTCCTTTGTTGCTGTACGGGGTATGCAACCCATTTCTCGGACCAAGAAATCTTCGGACACTAAGGGCCCCTTCGTTGAATACCAATTGTTGATTGGCTCGGAGCTTGGCGGGATCTCACTTATGGTTTCCTTTCTGACAACCGTGTCGTAGATGGCGTTGACTTGATAATCGTCCATAATGGCAAATTCTTCAAACATGGAGGCTAGATCGGATAGTTCTTCCCCCACGGTAATCTTTACCTCGGACTCTATAGTCACTTTCTTGCCCCACCACTCTCGGGGTGACATTGGAGTAGGCTCCCTTTCTTGTGTCGGTATTTCACAATCGTGAAGATCTCGAGACCGGGCCGGCTTTCTGACGCCCTTGTCGTTAACCCACGGTTCGGGAAAAATCATGTACGGAACATCTTCCCCTTGGCGAACAAAGTAACCGTTTAGTGTGTTGCGGTAAGGTCTCAAGTCAGGGATTTCATATTGTCGACCTTCTTTGCGAGCTTGGGTCTTTTGATTCTTGACTGCTTGCTCGTATTTCAAGTCATCTTCAGTAGGCTCGTACCCCAGACCAAACTTGTTCTTGACAAAAGGAATTTCTACGGGGTGTAATATCCCTTGTTGATGCTTCCCTAGGCCTAGACCGGAAAGTGATTCATGTTTCTCATCATGCAAAGGATTTTAGGATTTCCGAGGGTCCATTGTCTGTTTTCCCCCTTCTTTGTCGATGGTGTTGACGCCGGAGAGAGTGGCATCTTCTATCCCGTGTTGGACTTGGTGAACGGGTTGTCCCCCACTTCTGTGGATGGTGACATTCTCGGCCATGATGGTGACTATCTCGTCCCCATTTCTGATCTTGACACACTGATGGAGAGTGGAAGGTACGGCATTGGAACTGTGGATCCAAGGTCGGCCCAGAAGTAAGTTGAATGAAGCAAGGACGTCAAGTACTTGGAATGGGACGGACATGATCATGCTTCCAAATTCGATATCAATCTTCTATCATTCCCATGACTGTACGGGCAGTGCTGTCGTACCCTCTAATGACTTGTGCGGAGGGTTGTAAATCAGAGTTTTTGAGCCCCAGTATGCCCATGACTCGGCTAGGCATTAAGTTGAGTACAGAACCACCGTCTATTAGATGGGTCTCCCCCTTGCCCTTACTTTGAGGTAGATGGCTTCATTGTGTTCGGACCCAAATGGCGGGAGGTCCATGTCGGCAAAAGTGATGACATTGCCGAAGTGAATGTGACCTATCATTGCTGTGAGGTCCTCGGGTGTCGTGTCGGGAGAGACTGATGTGTCATCCAAGTTCTTGATGACGAGGTCTCAGTATTTCTTTGATGATGCAATAAGGTCCCAGATGGATATGTTGGCTTGCATCTTCTTGAGTTGTGTTAACAAAGGATCTTCGGGTATGTCGCTGTAGATACCCCGGGGGAACCACGGCCTTAGGCTAGAGCGTGTGTGTTTTATCCTAGGATGTCTAACTTGTTTTTAGAGTTGCCACCTATGTTTTGAGGAACATAAGAAAAACCTATAGATTGTAGCCTAAGTTTGATTACGAAAACAGAGATTCTTTGTTTTGAGGTTCGGGGGTTAGATTACGAGATGGGAAGTACCGAAACACCCATCTCGCCGGATGAAAATGTTCTTCTTCTTCTTCTTTAAGTCATGAAAAGGGGGGGATTTAAAATAGGATTTGGAATGTAGGAGATGACTCCTTAACCAACCTCAATGAGACGAGGTGATCATTAGAGTCATGTCCCAAAATGATTTGGGTGATTGCACATTTGATTAAAGTAAAAAGAGAGAGGAGATGAAGTAGAAAAGGAAGGAAAATATGGACTTTTACTACTAATTTGAAGACCTTCAAATATTTCTTGATGAAATCCTTGGAGAACCTTTAGAAAGTGATTTTGGTATAGTTTTTGTAAGTTCAATTTTCGGTCTGAGTTTTCTATCCTTGAAAATGGAGGTAAAGAGAGGTTTTTATAGGTGAAAGAGGGGTGTTTTTGGTGCCAAAACTCAGTCACCAAGAAATCCTTCCCGGGCAAAATCCTGTAAATTGAGCAAGGGAAGGAATCCTGGCCAGAAATCTGTAACTGACGCCCAGAGGCGCGCACTTCCTGCTTTGAGGGCGGGAGGCGCGCGCGCCCTGGCTCCTCCTGTCGGAGGCGCGCGACTTAGAAAAGGCAATTTTGACAGAATGGACTAGAAAGTCAGCCCTGTCATTCAGTTTAGTCCCTGGACTTAACGAAGTCAGTCAGGTACTTAACGGAAGTGACAGAAACTAACGAGAAACACTTAAAATGGGGAAAACACAAAATCAAATGTGCAATCATCGGGGTGAGCGGTCCAAGGCGGGGGTCTACAGAGCCCCTCGGCGACGTGGATTGCAAAGCAAAACACGTCGACGAAAGTTAAAAACACCCGCCGAGGACATCACCAAGAAAAGCAAAGACTCGATGAAAGCAGGAATTTGAAATTGCGAGAGATAGTGGTGCGCTCCCTGTGTGAGCGGCTTTTGTTGATGGAGGGGGTGGCATGATCCGTTAGGTGAACCTGCCGGCTGAATGTTTTGAATGAGGCCGTTAGTGAACCTTTTGATGAATCCGTTAGTGAATCCCTTGGATGAGTCCGTTGGTGAACCCGTTTGATGAATCCGTTAATGAATCCTTTGGATGAGTCCGTTGGTGAACCCTTGTTGACGAATCCGTTGGTGAATCCGTTTGATGAATCCGTTAGTGAATCCCTTGGATGAGTCCGTTGGTGAACCCTTGTTGACGAATCCGTTGGTGAATCCGTTTGATGAATCCGTTAGTGAATCCCTTGGATGAGCCCGTTGGTGAACCCTTGTTGACGAATCCGTTGGTGAATCCGTTTGATGAATCCGTTAGTGAATCCCTTGGATGAGCCCGTTGGTGAACCCTTGTTGACGAATCCGTTGGTGAATCCGTTTGATGAATCCGTTAGTGAATCCCTTAGATGAGTCCGTTAGTGAACCCTTGTTGATGAATTCGTTGGTGAATCCGTTTGATGAATCCGTTAGTGAATCCTTTGGATGAGTCCGTTGGTGAACCCTTGTTGACGAATTCGTTGGTGAATCCGTTTGATGAATCCGTTAGTGAATCCCTTGGATGAGTCCGTTGGTGAACCCTTGTTGACGAATCCGTTGGTGAATCCGTTTGATGAATCCGTTAGTGAATCCCTTGGATGAGCCCGTTGGTGAACCCTTGTTGACGAATCCGTTGGTGAATCCGTTTGATGAATCCGTTAGTGAATCCCTTGGATGAGCCCGTTGGTGAACCCTTGTTGACGAATCCGTTGGTGAATCCGTTTGATGAATCCGTTAGTGAATCCCTTAGATGAGTCCGTTTGGTGAACCCTTGTTGATGAATTCGTTGGTGAATCCGTTTGATGAATCCGTTAGTGAATCCCTTGGATGAGTCCGTTGGTGAACCCTTGTTGACGAATTCGTTGGTGAATCCGTTTGATGAATCCGTTAGTGAATCCCTTGGATGAGTCCGTTGGTGAACCCTTGTTGACGAATTCGTTGGTGAATCCGTTTGATGAATCTGTTAGTGAATCCCTTGGATGAGCCCGTTGGTGAACCCTTGTTGACGAATCCGTTGGTGAATCCGTTTGATGAATCCGTTAGTGAATCCCTTGATGAGTCCGTTGGTGAACCCTTGTTGACGAATCCGTTAGTGAATCCGTTTGATGAATCCGTTAGTGAATCCGTTGGATGAGTCCGTTGGTGAACCCTTGTTGACGAATCCGTTAGTGAATCCATTTGATGAAATATTGCTTTGAAGTCTCGTGCCATTCGGAGTCACTTGACTTTTTGGATTGCGGGGTACGGGCATAGTTGACCGCGACCAGAAAAATGTTCCTGCTGGGGATGAAATGTTGAGATTGACTCTTGAGGGGGGTATGGCACCCGTGACAGAACTTAGGAAGTTCGGAATCCGTGGGGAAACTTTGATACGATGCATGGATTCTTGCATGGGATACTGCTTTTGAACCTGCCTGATGATGGGAAGAGCGCGCGTCCGGGACTCGTTGTGGGACGCGCGCGCCTCAGATGAATATGTCGGGAGGCGCGCGCCTGGCGCATAAGTTCAGTATATTTAAACAGGCTGTTTGCTGTTTTCGGCCAGTTTTCAAAAATTTGAAGAACCCTCCAAATTCCAAGCCCAATTTTCGTAGAGAAATCACCCCAAAACACTTTCTTGCTGCTCTAGGATCAATTCCGTCAAAGAAACGATGTCGGATCGTCAGCAGTCACCTCCGTTTGAGATGCCACAGGGCGAGGAGCCCGAAATTGGGGTTGAAGCTATGGACCCGAGCTTGCTTACTTTCCGGCCTCATACCCATATTTCTCACTTCGTGACTTCGGGTTTGGTAAGAATGCCTCACCTTTCTTGAAGTTCTGTTTTCTCTTACCCGAAATATTACTTGCAGCAGCTTTATTGATCATTCTTTGCATGTTGTTTGTTGTTGCTGATTTGTTGTAAGAAAACATGTTGGGATGTCCATTTTCACGTTCACACACTTGCTTGTACATTGTTCTGCCGTTGAAATCTCTGTGTTGAGTTCATCCGTTTTTCTAGCAGTCATGCTGATGAAATTTTTGCTGTTCCTTTTTTTTTCTTTCAGGAGTGGACCCGTTTGACAGAGATTCGCGGTGGGGCTCATGGGCCCATCTCTATATGGAAGAGGTTGCCTGAGAATGTTCGGGCCCGAGTCACAGGGACTCATTTTGGTCTTTTTGTCACTAGCCTCCCAGCTTTGAAGAATGACCCTGATGTGGTTCAGGCATTGAGGGAGAGATGGTGGGATACCACCCATACCTTCCATTTACCCATGGGCGAGGTGACCATGACGCCTACTGATTTCACAGCTTTGACGGGCTTACCGTTCATGGGGGCCTGTCCCTTTTTGGTTTGAGAGGGGCTGTTCGGACTCCGGACGAGTTACTGGCCTTGGTTGACTGCCGGTTCGAGGTTAAGAATTCTCGAGTGACATGGGGGAGAATCCAGGCTTATTTCAGCATCTTGATGGCTGAGGCTCGAGGTGTTACTGCTGATCGGGTTGATGCTGTGGCCCGTTGCTTCATTTGGTACTTGTTATCCCACACTCTGTTTGCCAACGGGGGATCTTCGGCCTCTTTGGCTCTGCTTGACTTGTTAGTGGACTTGGACCAGATCGGCCAGTATAACTGGGGGCAGCGGGCTTGGCTGCTTGTTATCACGGCATGGATTTGACCAGTCGCTCGACTACCAGCTCTGTTACGGGCTTCCGCTTGTTGTGGGAGGTATACCACTTACTGTCCCTTTTATATTCTCCTTGCCTTAGTCATAACTGCCTTTTTCGTTGACTGTCATTAACTTTGTTTCTGCCTCTTGTCTATAGCTTTGGGCTTTTGCTATCCTAAATCTGAGGGATTTCAAGATTGCCAAGGAAGGCCAGCCCCAGTATCCGGACTGCGCACGGTGGGCGTATAAGGAGAGGAATGTGAAGACTGGCACGAATCCCATTAGTCTTACTTCGGCCCGATGGCACTGGACACCCTGAGGCCTGAGTCTGTTGCCTTTTCTTTGTATCCGTGGAGATCAGTTCAGCACTGGTTTGAGCACACTCTTATTCCTACCCGTTCTCGGCTTTTGATGAGTTCGGGTGAGTGCATGGCTCTGTATTTGGGAGACAGAGTATTTTGGCAGCATGGTACCCAGGTGACAGACTTTTACACCCCTCCTCGTCCTGCAGTTCCAGACGTTCCTCCTTTCTGCCCTCGTAACTGGAGGTCACTTTCAGAGGCTGATCGTGCGGCATATATGGTAGGGGTTGATGTCGTCCCTTATATTCACTTGGATCAGGATTATGGCCTCTTCAGGGAGAACACTTGATGCAGGGCTTTATGTTCGCTGATCCGAGGAGATCACAGGCTGCTCCTTCGACCTCCGCTCGGTTTTATACTACCGGTGCCGGGTATTGTTTGATCCTCCTTTGCCTCCTCTTATTACACTTATTCAAACTTCGGGGTCTTCGAGGAGCAGAGGGAGATTGTTCCCGAGGATATGTCACCGGAGAGAGAGACTCCCTCCAGGCTGCTGTGGTATGTTTTTCTGACCATCCTTGCATTTTCTCAGTTCCAGTCTTGTTTTTCTGTTCTTTGTATTGATGTAATTTCCTTTTCCCTTTCTTTGTTGCAACAGGTGCCCGTAGCTGCTTATAGGCACTTGGGTAGGCAGAACAAGGGATGAGGCGGAGGCTCCGTCAGCTGGAGGAGAGGGTGCTGGAGCTGTGCAGGGATATTGCTGCCATGACTAGAGATGCTGCTGGTGCTGTCTCTGGTGCTGCGAGAGGAGCTGCCCGAGGTGCTCGGGGCATGGGACGAGGCTGCAGGGATGCTGCGCTAGACATTGATGAGGCTGTCTCTTTGGCGAGGCATTCGCTGAGCAGGAGTCTGAGCCATAGTAGGAGTCTGAGCCGAGAGGGTTGCCAAGACCGGGGCGGCGCTAGTTCATCAGGGAGAGCTGCCAAGAGGACCCGTCCTGATGTTGTGATTGAGACATCTGAGTCTGAGGATGATGATGATGACGATGATGATGATGATGATGATGATGATGAGGAGGAGACGAGAGCGGTAGCAGGGGGTGAGCACAGTGCTGGTGATGATGTCCCGAGCTGTTGAGGCTGAGAGGATGAGGATGAGAAACACTTTTACTTTTGCCTGTAATAACATTTACATGTATTTACAATCCTAGTTATCTTACTACTCATTTTATGTTCTATTAGTGACTCGATCTTAGATGTCGACTCTTTACAAACAAATGTGTGCCCAAAGGTTGCTTGTTGTCGATGCTTGAACTCCTTTTTGTTGCTGGGATTTGATTTTGCTGCAGGTTGGGTATGTTGAAGTGTTTGGGTTCTGTTCTGAACTGACAAGGGCTGTTTCTGTCTGAACTGCTGTCAAAGGCGCGCTGCGCGTCGGGCCTGCTTGTGGGATCGCGCGCGGTTGTGAAGCCCTGGTAGGAGGCGCACGCTTCTGGACTGCGGAATTACAGCCCCTTTCTTTTCTGATCAAAATGTTCCAACAGCTATAAATTTGAACCATTTTTCGACCAGAATGGCCACACAGCATTCTTTTGCAAACACTTTCTCCCCCTAAACCACAAAATTCTTGTTATAATGGCCCAATGACTTTCTCCTTTGAAGTTAAGGTTTCCGTCCCCGAGGGTGAGAAGTCCGTTCCAATGGTGAACGCCGTTCCAGCTGTAGGGTCCGTCTCGATGGTGGAGAAACGTCCGAGCGTTTTTGATCGTTTGGGAAGGCCCAATGACGATGTTGTTGACCCCGTGAGACCGGTGGTTCATGTGCGAGACTATAGACCCCGTCATTTTCCCAAGAAGAAGAAAGGTAAGGGAAATTCCTCATATGTGTGGAAGCGTCCCATGGTTGTCCCCGCTAAGGTTCCGCTTGATAAGGGTAAAGGGAAAGCCGTTGATGAAGCTCCGTCCCGTCCTAGCGTTTTCTCCCGTCTTGGCGGTCCCAAGAATGTTCCGTCCCCATCCAAGAAGACTAAAGTACATAACAAGAAGCAATGGGTTCCCAAACCTAAGAAAGATTAGATTTTTCTTTGTACCCCAAGAGATTGCAATTAGGACACTTTGTTTTAGGATTTAATATTTTGATGTCTTTTTTGCTCAATAAATCCGTTGTAATGGTTTGAATAGTTCATTGAATGAATAAAAATTTGCATTTTGTTATTTGAAGTGAATTGGGTATTTTTGATATGTTTTAGAGACCGCACCCGAAGGTTGCCTACGTTCCTCCAGTTGGGAGGCTCAGGTCTTCGAGTTCAAACAAACAAAGACCATTTTTTTTTTTTTTTTTTTTTTTTTTTTTTGTTGTGCACCCTGTTTTTTGCCTAGACCGCCCTTTCGGGTTTTCAATCTAGCGGGCTTCTTTTTTTTCACGTGCTCTAATTTCTGCCTAGGCCGCCCTTGCGGGTTTTCAACCTAGCGAGCGATTTTTTTTTTTTTTTTTTTTTTTGGTCTTTGTTTATTAAGCGTAGAACCTCTTGAGCTTGTCGAGGTTGACCTCCTTTGGCAGCTGGTCACAAATCTAAATCCACGAGCCGGACTGCACCACCGCTTAGTATCTTTTTTGACCACATACGGACCCGATCATATCGGGGTCCCCATTTCCCCAGGGGATTCATTGGCATTAGGAGGATGTTGTCTTAAAAACCAAATCTCCCACATTGATGTTTCGAGGCTTCACCTTTTTGTTGAGAGCTCTTGCCATCCTTTGCTGATACGCCTTGTGCGTTCGAGTGCTCTTAACCTTTTCTCGTCGAGCAAGTCTAGTTGTTCATATCGACTTTGCATCCAGTCGACCTCGTTGACTTGATTCTCGAGGAGGACCCGTAGAGATGGGACTTCAAGTTCGATAGGGAGTACGGCTTCAGAACCATAGACCAATGCATAAGGAGTTTCTCCTGTTGCGGATCGTATTGATGTGCGGTAGCCCCACAATGCTAATGGTGAGCTTCTCGGGCCAATCCCTTCCTGTTGAGGCCATTTTCTTGACGATGGTCTATTTGCTGCTTCGACTGCGCCATTTGCTTGGGGCCGGTAAGGAGATGACTTGTGCTTGGTGATCTTGTATTCCACCAAAAGTGCATCCATTTCCTTCTCGGAGTGAGAGCCGTTGTCGGAATGATTTCATGAGGCACGCCGTATCGCACATGATATTAATCTTTACAAATTCGGCCACTTCTTGGCGTTGAGGGTTCGATAGGCTTGTGCTTCGACCCACTTTTGTGAAGTAGTCGACTGCCACTAGGACGAAATGACTGCCCAGATGCTTCCGGAAGGATGAACTTTAACCGATGATTCTATCCCCCACAAGAGAAAGGCCAAGGTGGTGACCATGTTGTAAAGTTGTGAGGGTGGAGCATGTTGCAGATTAGCGTGGA
>JAOWBW010002830.1:0-51435 GCA_026119855.1 Campanula takesimana
ACACCAAGTTCAGAAAGAACAGAGCTCAAATCTCAGTCAGGCGCCCTGCAAAGTTTTGTCCCTCCAACCATTTCAACAAAGCAGCTGATGCTAAGAAAAGGGATGATCTTGTTTGTTACAACTACAGACAACCAAGTCATTTTGCCTCCAGTTGTCCCAAACCACGCTATGAAGCCGCTCCTGCCAAAAACCGTTCAACAAGAAGTTTTTCAGGAGAAGAGGAATGGTTGCTGAACTAGGAGAACAACCATTAACATGGATGGGTTCTGATACAGATGATAGTGATGAAGATGAAGGATTTGCAAATCTTTACCTAATGGGATTTGAAGAAAATGTTGAAATTGACGAAAGCCTTCCACTGCCACTCCATCAAATGAAGTCAGTTTCACCAAAAACTCTTGAAGCTACACAAGGCAAAACTTCCTACTTCACACCAAACTACTCTCCTGAGGATCAAACCGACAAAGCCATGATGACCAGGTACTTGAACGTGCTAATTTCATTTGTCAACAACACACTGTGCTTAAAAAGCATATAAATTAATGGTTGCGGAACTTGAATATTCCCAAAAAGAATGCAAGTCCCATAAGGAGGAGATTGAAAAACTCAAGCTCCAAATTGTTGGGATAGCTTCTGTTGTGAAGAAAACCGCTACCTTAAGGACAGAACCGAGGTTCTTAACACCCGAATCCATGATCTTACTGCACAAAGGGATGAACTCAAAAAGTGACCGATGTGTGGACTAAGTCTGAGTCACCATGGAACCAATCGTTAATTCACAAATTCTCTCTAAGGAGAAAAGTGGATTAGGATTTAAAACTGATGATGGGTGTAAGTGTCCTTGTCTTTGTGCTGAAGGTGGTGTGAAACCAACTGAACAAACAAAGAAATTCCTAAGGTGAATCATGCTGGTAAAAAGGGCTCAACACAAGAAATTAAAAAGCAAAATTATTTCTATGAGTATCCTAAAAACCAGACTGGGAGAGATTCAAAGTGGAAAGAGAAATCCACAGCGGCTGAGGCAACCAAGGAAGTATTGAGTGATGAACCGCTCCTAGTCGGTTTAAGGAATATCTTGTTATATTTCCTAAAGCCGCACCTAAGAGAAAGGTGGAACTCAAGAAGGTTAACTTTGTTAAAGCCAAAACCGCTGACCCAGTAATACATGAGAAACCGAAGGTCAGTAATGGGTTTGTAAAACCGCCACCACAACCTGGCTTAATTCATTGTTCTATCTGTGCCGACTTTGATCATAGTGCTGGTCATTGTCTTTTAAGATTCACACCCAATGCCAAGGGACGAAAAAAATCCTAAGGTCAAACAAGTGTGGGTCCCAAAAAGCTGCTAACCCTAGGACCCAAGGAATAAGGGAGACCAAAACCTTTCATGTTTACTTTTCAGATTTCATGTTTTATGGCTGGAACCGCTAAGAAGAAGAAGGATCTCTGGTATTTGGATAGTGGATGTTCACGACACATGACTGGAGATTCAGAACTACTCTGCAGTTTCATCCAAATGAAAGGTCCCCCAGTAGTGTTTGGTAACAACAAGAAAGGAGAAACAGTAGGATATGGAGCAATCAAACGAGGAAAGGTGACTATTGAAAATGTGTCACTAGTAGAAGGACTCAAGCACAACCTTCTCTCCATATCTCAGTTTGTGACAAAGGAATGATCTGCATCTTCACTTCAACTAGTTGTTATATCAAAGATGCTTCCTCTGGAGTCACTCTACTGACTGGCAATAGAACATGTGATGTTTATATAATTGATTTAAGCAATATTGTTTCTATTGCTGACCTCTGTTTTGTAGCCAAAAATATAAGTGAAAGTAGCTGGTTATGGCATAAGCGGGCGGCTCAGCCACTTGAACTTCAAGTATCTAGCAATACTGCACAGGGATGGT
Source organism: Campanula takesimana (assembly GCA_026119855.1). Classification (NCBI taxonomy): domain Eukaryota; kingdom Viridiplantae; phylum Streptophyta; class Magnoliopsida; order Asterales; family Campanulaceae; genus Campanula; species Campanula takesimana. The sequence goes on from JAOWBW010002830.1 coordinate 1,906, forward strand.
CTAGTAAAAGGACTACCCAAAGTGGCTGTCCATCATGATGAAAAGTGTAAAGCATGCCAGCTTGGAAAGCAGTCCAAACAGTCATTTCCTAGTAAAACCGCGCCTTCAACGAACCGCTGTTTGCAACTGCTGCACATGGATTTATTTGGACCTGTCCCAACCGCCAGTATAGGAGGAAACCGCTATACACTTGTGGTGGTTGATGATTATTCAAGATATACATGGGTGGAAATGATGGCCTCTAAAGATGATACTTATGGCATCGTAACCGCTCTCTTTAGACAGCTCCAAACTCAGAAATTGGATGACATTGTTGCCGTGCGTTCAGATAATGGAACCGAATTTACAAACAATGGTGTTGCCCAGTATTATGATGATCATGGAATTGATCATAATTTCTCTGCCGCTGGAGTTCCACAACAGAATGGAGTAGTGGAAAGAAAGAACAGGACTTTGATTGAAGCCGGGAAGACTATGAATGCCGAAGCCAAGCTTCCAAAATACTTATGGGCAGAAGCCGTCAATACCGCATGCTTCACCCAGAACCGCTCCCTTATCATCAAAGTTCACAACAAGACTCCTTATGAATTGTGGAGAGGCAGATCACCCAACATTGCCTTCTTCAAGATATTTAGATGCAAGTGTTACATCTTGTACAATGGCAAAGAGCATCGAGGTAAATTTGATGCTAAGGCTGATGAAGGTATTTTTGTTGGTTATTCTAAACACTCCAAAGCTTTTCGTTGTTTCAATAAGAAATCTTTGAAAATTGTAGAGTCAGTCCATATTACATTTGATGAACATGCTCTCCTTGAGCCACATATGGATCCAAATGTTGCTAATGATTTTAGTGATTTTGAGACAGGCACTAGACATAGAGCAACTGACAACCATCCTACTCAAACCGCTTCATCCAGTTCTTCAGCCGCACCTATTCAAACCGCTGATGGTGTAACTGTTGAACTGCTGTCTTCTGACCCCATTCAAACTGTTGAACCAGTTCCAAATCTAACCTTCAATGAAGATTTCAATGATTATCAGGATGATCCTCCTCTGGAAAATCTTCAAGAAATAGTGGTTCAAGACAACCTCCCTCCTGAAATTAATGAGCATAGAGACCATCCAACTGCCAACGTTATTGGTCCTATCAGTACTGGTGTCCAAACCAGAGGGAGTTTGACTCACAGATATAATCACAGTTTGTTCTCAACTGTTCTGTTATCTCAGATGGAACCAAAGAAGGTAGATGAAGCTCTAAGTGATCCAAGTTGGGTAATTGCAATGCAAGAAGAGCTCAATCAGTTTGAAAGATGCAAAGTTTGGACTCTAGTTCCAAGGCCCAGTGATCATACAGTAATTGGAACAAAATGGGTGTACAGAAACAAGATGGATGAGAATGATACAATAACAAGAAACAAAGCTATAGGTTGGTTGCTCAAGGCTATAGGCAAGAAGAAGGAATTGACTATGATGAGACCTTTGCCCCTGTTGCCAGACTTGAAGCCATAAGATTGTTCCTGGCCTATGCATCCTTCAAGAAATTCAAGTTATATCAAATGGATGTGAAGAGTGCATTTCTGAATGGTGAAATACAAGAAGAAGTTTATGTAGCTCAACCGCCAGGATTTGAAGACAACAAACTTCCAAATCATGTCTTCAAACTCAAGAAAGCATTGTATGGACTCAAACAAGCTCCAAGAGCATGGTATGACACTCTATCTAAATTTCTTATTGAACAAGGCTTCTCTCGAGGTAAAATTGATACAACTCTATTTATAGCTAAACACAAAAGTCATTCATTATTAGTTCAAATATATGTTGATGATATTATTTTTGGTTCTACTAATGAAACTATGTGTGTTAAGTTTGAGAAGCTAATGAAGAGTAAATTTGAAATGAGTATGATGGGAGAGTTGACATTCTTTCTTGGACTCCAAGTCAAGCAATGCCATGATGGGATCTTTATCAACCAAGCCAAATACACTAAAGATTTGATAAAGAAGTTCGGGCTTGAAACCGCCAAACTAGTTGATACCCCAATGCCTAAGGCCTGCAGTTTGGATCGAGATGAACATGGTAAGAAAATTGATCAAACTCTCTACCGAGGTATGATTGGCTCTCTACTTTACTTAACTGCTAGTAGGCCAGATATCATGTTTAGTGTTTGTGTTTGTGCTAGATTTCAAGCTGACCCTAGAGAATCTCATCTTATTGCTGTTAAACGTATTATTAGATATTATGTGGATCTGTTAACCTTGGACTTTGGTACTCCAAAGAATCTTCATTTGATCTATTAGGTTATTCAGATGCTGACTTTGCAGCATGTAAGATAAGCAGAAAGAGCACAAGTGGTACTTGTCAGTTCCTTAGAACGCGGCTTGTATCATGGTCCAGCAAGAAACAAGTGCCGGTTTCAGTCTCAACCGCTGAAGCTGAATATATAGCGGCTGGAAGCTGTTGCTCTCAAATTCTCTGGATGAAACAACAGTTGGAGGACTACGGGATATTTGAACAAACTGCCCTATCTACTGTGATAGCACTGCTGCAATATCCATCTCCAACAATCCAGTTCAGCACTCAAAAACCAAGCACATCGACATAAGATATCATTCCTCAAAGACCATGTTGAAAAGAAAAAACATTTTTCTAGCAAAGGTGGGAACAGATGATCAAATTGCTGACATCCTCACCAAACCGCTTGAAAATTCCAGGTTCTATCACTTACGAGGAGAAATGGGTATGTTAGAACTAACTTAAGATATCATATCTATATATATTATTTTTAATATCTTTTGTTTAAGTGATTTGGCTATGCTTAGAAAAGTCATCTAGTATGCGGTTCTGTCATCATTGAAACCGCATCAATGTATGGTTCGGTACAAGATTCCCCATCAAACTGGCGAGTCAAATGAATGTAATCGGTTCTTTCAAAACCGACAAGAAAGCAAAGTCATTCTGTTTAAACATATAAACCGCCATCAGATTAGAGAGACATCAGTTTCATAAAAACCGCTGAAGACGTAAGGTAAGTCAGTTTGCTCAATCAAACTGCTCAGGTATGAAATTGCATTTTAGTCCCTACTTTATGTCATATCAATTATAAGGACCTTTTTGCAATTTTCTCTGCCGCATTAAATTCTATGTGACGTGGGATGCCATCTGGAGATAATCGTGCGCCGTTCTCGTCGTTCCATTACCCGAGGAACAGTTAATTGAGTATAAAAGACAAAGTTTATTTCTTTTTACCTTTTTACCTTCTTTGATGAAACCGCACATGCCTTAATCCTTCGTCAAACCGTAGTTTGTGTCTTTGATGAAACCGCATTTCAAGTTCAATCATGAAACCGCACATGCATCTGGTGGAACCGCCGACCAAGATATTGAAGAAGTTATTGCTGTCATTTACTCCTTGAAGACAAACATTCGCTTTTCAACCGTAAAAAAATGACTGGTGACTTGTCCTTAAACTTCAAGTCATGGTTCAGTTATTCTTGGAATGTCGGTTTGTCTAGCTTTTTGAAAAGTTACCTTTGTACTTTTCAACAACTAAAAGGACAATGTCAGGTAGTGATCCAACAACTTCCTGCCACAAAGCAAAAGCAAAGGACGACAGTGACATGTCAATCAATGGGATTGTGACAACGCATAAAACCGCCATACAATGACTCACCTCATTGTCCAACGGTCTATAATGCCTTCACTATAAATAGCCTTCATTGTTCAACATTGAAGGTTGCTGAGCTTCAAAGAGAATATCCCAAGTATTCAAGTTTGCTTTGAAGATTGAAAATTCAGATACTCATATCTTCATCATCTCCTTAGCAAACCCAGAGTTCTTCATCAAAGCTTCAAGCCCTCAAATCATCACAACTCAGCCTTGCACAGAAAGTAATCATTTGCTCACCATCACTTAGATATTTTGAGCTCTTGATTTCTTTCCACACTACACACCCGGAGTATATTTTCTTATAGATTATATACCTCGAAAACACATATTGTTTTAATAGCATTGTTAGGTTAGATTGTTTATTTAGAGTTTGGATTCATTTGTAATCTTGTAAAAACTCCTCTAAATCAATACAAGTCTAGTAGCTATTAGAAAATCCTAGGCTAACCACCTAGGTAGAGGACGTAGTTCTTTCAAGAACGAACCTCTTCAAATTGTGTGTCCTTGATCTTTATTTTCTGTCTTGTCATTTACATTTATGTTTATGAGCTTTATTTACTTTCATGTGAAATGACTTGATAAATGATTTGCATACTTTTGTGATACTTCAGTTGTGCCTTGTCAGTTACATCATTCCTTTTCAACCTCTTAAACCGCCCAACTCTTTATAATTAATTTTATCCAAAACCGCAAAACTCCGCTGTGCATTTTATCTGAGTGGTTCTAGTGCTTTAAACCGCAATAGACCAAACTGATAAGTACTTGGTTGATTTTCAAGGGTATTTCAAAAAGATTTTAAACCGCTATTCACCCCCCCCTCTAGCGGTTCTATGCCCTTGTTGCCCTTTGGGACCAACAGTCCCCATTAAGATTCCCGTTGAAACCCTAGGCGTTGTCCCCTAGGCCCCCATTAAGATTCCTGTTGAAACCCCTAGGCGTTGTCCCCTAGGTCCTCATTAAGATTCCCATTGAAACCCTAGGCGTTGTCCCCTAGGTCCCCATTAAGATTACCGTTGAAACCCTAGGCATTGTCCCCTAGGTCCCCATTAAGATCCCCGTTAAATCCCTAGGAATAGTCCCCTAGGAAGTCAGTCAAGTCCTTGGATGGATCCCCATTATCCTCCAAGAAGTCAGTCATGTTCATCTTTTCCTCTTAGAATTCCAAACCCGTTCGAACTACGGTGACCTGAGCCTCTCATCGCGTGGGACCCCCTCCCTCTGGTGAGGGGAACGTAGGCAACTTTGGCCCGGTCAAATATCCCAAATAGAGACACGTGTGTCTTCGGCCCAAGCAATTTTTACCCGAGTCTAAACTACCCTTTTTTTCCGCCGCAGCAAGAATGAAGTGGAAAAGAGCACCGTGTCACCGCCTGTTCAGCATCGAGTCAGATAGTTCCTCAGTCGCTACAACTCCTCCACTCCGGTACCTCGGGGCGACCAGCTCAGAGGAAAGTAGTTGGGGAAGTGATACCGCAGATGATCAGGACAGTCCAACCAAGGAAGAGTTGCTCCAAACTTTAGAAGCCTCCAGGGATCGGGAAGAGATTGCCAAGAAACACCACGAGAAAGCACGGGATTAGTTTGTTGAGTCGATGAAATAGAAAGGTGTTAAGATTTTGTTTCAAACTGATGGGTCCTTCATTGAAATTGTCGACCATGAGGAAGAGGTTGAAATCACCCAACCTCCAAATCGCAACCAAGCCCCCTCAACCTTGCGAAAACACCAAATCCCCCCATTCTCTATCTCAACATACCATCACTCAAAGCTTACCTCCCACTCAAAGCTTACCTCTCACTCCAAGCATACCTCCTACTCAAGCTCCCTGCACTCCGCCTCACCCCGGATCCAACATTCCCTATTGGTTACCTCCCATAAATCCCCGAATACAATACACTCAAAACACCCATGTCTCACTATTCACATCGATCATGCCTCAACCATCACTCCCACGATATCTTCCTAATTATACTCCTTTTCAATTCGAAATCGCCGATCAAATCCCAAGGACTCAGTCACCATATGTGGATACTCGATCAACTATTGGATTCCACGGAGACCCGTATAATTGCTACAGTCCGAGACCTTTTGGACCACAAGCTCATTGCATGCCTCCGATGTACATTCCTGTGAGCAATCGAGATTATGAGTATGCCTACAACCACGCACTTCCTCGAAATCTTCATGTTGCACCACAACCAGGTAAGTTATTGGGAAAGAGAAAGCAAATGGAACCCCTTGTCTCGAGCGGTGGTAATTCTCATCACCACCACGTTTCAGTCAAAGATAAAAGAAACTCCAAACGCCAACCCAAGCTCCATTTCGTAAGTTTCGAGGATTTCGGAATACCCATAAGCAAGGTATTTGAGGGATTAGTTAAGCAAGGCCTCGCAAAGCCTCTTGTTAACTACCAACCCAAGAACCCCGAGAAACACTTTGACAAGAGTAAGAGATGTGCCTTTCACAATTATCACGGACACAACACCGATGAATGCTCTATTGTAAAACACGTCATTCTGTATTTGATTAAGGAGGGAAAGCTTGAACGCCCCCACGGCCCTGATACAACCAATGACACGAGTATCAACATGCTTGAGTTCACAGAATCTAATCCCATGGCCTCCCCGATGGTCGATAAATGGAGTGACATCTGCCCCAAGGAAAAGGAGCCCGTGATTGACAAAGTCGTCAGGCCCAAAGGGGGAGAGCCTGTTTTGGGAAAGTTGACAAAATCAGTGTCTAAGGTGGTGGTTCCTAAAATCAGCAAAGCCGAAATGGCGGAATGTTTTTGGAGAGGATCAGTGACACAGAAAATGTCTGAAGGGCTAAATGCCCCAGGTTGGGGAATGAATGGTGCAGTGGTTGCCATAACAGAGGATGAAGTTTCAAAACCCCTGCCATCAACCTCTTCTTAGGAAGAGACGAAGTCCATTGTTGGGATGTGTGATAAGCCCTTAAGAAAAGATACCTGTTAGGTTTAGTTAGAGTCTCGACTCCCCGGTTGATGCCATGTGGTAACCATTCGGAATCCATTGTCAGTTTTCTTAATAAGATTATTATTATTATTGCCTTGTCAAAAGTTTGCATAGTATGTGTGTGAGTCTTTCACTCAAAACAAAAGTGTGTCTTAAAAAAAAAAGTTTTCTTAAAATAAAAGATCAAGTTTTTTCCTAAAAGGCTAATCCGATAATGAAGCATTTTTCTCAAATCATGGTTATAATTTCACCTTGAGGTTTAATATGCTAAAAGTCCTTCGCGGTTCTGTCAATTGGAGAGATCGACCAAGGAGCTCACATCTGAATTGGCGTCCGAGACAACCATCCACATGAGCGAGGAGATCAAAAGGAGAGGCCTGTGCTTCGGAAGCCCAAAAACGGCTACATCAAATGGAGATCCGTACCTTCGTCGAGTGCCACGCACGAAGGCTACGCACCTTGAAAGGAAATCACCAAACGGAGATGGCCAATGCAAACTCCCAACTCGTGAGTAGGAGAATCCGGCAATTACAACGCTAAGCCAAATGGAGACCTCGCGACATCTTTCCCAATGACATGGAACCCGAGTTCCTCATGGAAGACATGGAATATGCCGCCAACAACCCCTCTAACAATTGAGGAAGAAAATGGATCATCGTGCTTCATGGGAACCCATCCCTAAAAAAAAAAAGAGTCTTCCAGCCTCGTAGGATCTAGACTTTCACCAAAGCCCGTCCCGGACTGTGTCTTTTTATTTTTACAAAGGTCCATACTTGGACATGTATATACAAAGTTATCTAAATAAAAGAGTCATTTCCATTCTCTTCTCTCTAGACTTGAGACATTATTTGTAATATACATTTACTCTTGAAATTGCCTTGCTTATTATTATCAATTGATTGCTACGTCCCTAAAATGATGAATTGACTTCTAAGCATACTATTCAATGACGACTCATTAAGGACGAATGGACCTAACACAAATGAAAAATGCTAAATGCAAACAATTAATCTTGATGTGAATAAATGTTGTGATCAATTGGCATGAAGAAACCGTTAATGGCAAGCCTTCCCCGATACACATCCCCGATACACAACCCATACACCTCTCCGATACAAATTCTCGATGCACATCAAAGGCATCCCAAGACAATGAAAAGGCAAGGATGTTGTTGTTCAACCGCCAAGATTCAACCGTGATCGCGCATGTGCAACCAGCAAAGGACTTCCCGGAGCTTCAAAGTCAAAGCCAGAAGTGACAGGCATTCCACCAAGGGGATACAGATGAGCCAATGTCCAAGTTGGGGCTAATGTTTCCCCTCTCTCTCAAAAAAAAGGGAAAATGAAAGGAGAGAAAATAAATGAATGTATGGAAAGAAGGAAAGGAAATGAATATACGCGAAGAGGAAGTTTGCCTCAAAAGCTCACCAAAGAGGGTTCACCCCAAGAGGTCCATCCCAAGGAGTTTACCACAAGGCAAAGTGATCTACATCAGCAAAGCAACAACATCCTTTAAAAGGACACCAACTTCAACAAAAGACAGAACAAGGCCGAACTACGGCGACCTGAGCTCCTCAAACTGAGGGGAACGTAGGCAACCTTCGGGTCCGGTCACAACATGAAACAAAACCATCAAACCATGGTCCTCTCAAAATGACCAAGTTTTCTCCCCTCGGTCCCATCAATGACCGATGTCCCAGACACACCTTCTTCTCCCGATCTTGCCATTGATCGAATCTTAATCTTAATTGATCACAACATTTATACATGTTTAGGCTAATTGCTTGCTATAATCTTGACTTAATGACAAACATGGCCCATTCAAGCAATCATTTGATGATATTAACTAAGGAAAATTTCAAATGTCTCAACAAGTCTTCTTTTCTTCATCTTAAGAAAGAGCTAAACACTGGTATTCTGTCAAGCAAGGGCTTCCTCCCATTTCATGATACATCGGCATAAAGGGACTCTCTCCCAAATAAAATGCCCTTGCATGTTTCCTCCAAGAAAATACTTTCTATTGAGTCGGCTGGATCACTCATAAATAAAGAAAAAGGCACCAAAAAAGTAGCCCGCTAGGTTGAAAACCCGTAAGGGAGGCCTAGGCAAAAAACAGGGTGTGCTTTAAAAGACGCAAAAGAGATGCCCGCTAGGTTGAAAACCCAAAAGGGGCGGCCTAGGCAAAAGAAAAGTTACGTTATGAAAAAAGGGATGGGTTCCTAACGTCATCAAAGGCCGCGAGACGACAACGGGTCCGCGTCAACATCAAAAGTCGAAGGACAATATTGGGGCTACCTCCACAGCAACGGCAACAAGGATATGGGGCTACCTCCGCATCAACGACAACAAGGACATGGGGCTACTCCGACATCAACAACAAAGATGACATTGGGGCTATCCCCACAACAGTGACGAGCAGATTTCCTGCCATCAGCTACTTCTCAACGAATGGATAAAATCCAAAGGACTTTATGCATAACAAACCTCACGGTTAAGTTAAAATCAAAAATTTGACTAAAATGCTTTGTTAAAAGAATTTCCTTTAGAAATAAGCATTTCCAAAATTTTCCCTTTTGGCATCATTTATCAAAGACCATGTTTCAAGCAAAATGCTTTTGATCTCCCCTCAAAATGATTTTTCCAAAGTCTTGGACTTTTTTTGTCCACAATATGTCTTAAAGGTCGCCCCTAGGCTCTCCCTGGTGTCAAGAAAATTGTCAACCACCTCGTAGTGTAGAGTTGACCCAAGTCAAACCTTGACTTAGAATAGTCATTATAGGTTGAAGCCTTTGTCCCGGCAGTCCTTAGTCGGACGTAAGACCAGTTTTCCCGTCAAACTCCCCAAAGATGGAGTTGACCAAGCCTTGACCCAGAATGGTCTCTTTAGGTTCAAGCCTTTGTCCCGGCAGTCCTTAGTCGGATGTAAGACCAGTTTTCCCATCAAACTCCCCAAAGATGGAGTTGACCAAGCCTTGACCCAAAATGGTCTCTTTAGGTTCAAGCCTTTGTCCCAGTAGTCCTTAGTCGGACGTAAGACCAGTTTTCCCGTCAAACTCCCCCAAAGATGGAGTTGACTAAACCTTGACTCAAAATAGTCATTATAGGTTCAAACCCTTGTCCCGGCTGCCGTTAGTGGGACATAAGACCAGTTTTCCCGTCGAGCTCCCCAAAAATTGGAGTTGACCCAAGTCAAACCTTGACTCAGAATAGTCATTATAGGTTGAGACCCTTGTCCCTGGCTGCCCTTAGTGGGACGTAAGACCAGTTGCCTTGTCAAACCCCCAAAGATGGAGTTAACTCAATCCAAGGCCCATAATGGTCATTTTAGGTTAAGGAAACCTTTGTCTCGGCAGTCCAAAATGACGTAAGACCATCCTTGTAAGTCAACCCTCTCCATAGAGTCAAGTTGACCATGTCCTTGTGTAAGTTAACCCTCCCCATAGAGCCAAGTTGACCATGTCCCGCCTCTGACCCCGAGAGTCACGCTTCTTTGTGTAATTCGACCCTCTCCATAGAGCCAAGTTGACCATGCCCCGGTAAGTCGACCCTCTCCATAGAGCCAAGTTGACCATGTCCGAGTAAGTCAACCCTCTCCATAGAGCCAAGTTGACCATGTCTGAGTAAGTCAACCCTCTCCATAGAGCCAAGTTGACCATGTTCGGGCAAGTCAACCCCTTCCATAGAGCCAAGTTGACCTTGTCCCGCCTTTGACTCGCCAAGAGTCATGCTCATTCCCCTAGGAGTGGATGACAGATATCCACCTAGCCCTTAGGTTTGAGTAGCCTTTAAGTCTCTCACCCCTCTTCGAACTACGTTAGGCTTGATTTCCCGCAAACGGGATACGTAGGAATCCTTTACAGATAAGGGTCCAGCCACTTGACCACCTCGGTCACCTTCTCTCCCATCTTGGTAGTTCACCGGATCGGGATTCTTTCTTTATCGACAACCCCGCTTTCTTCAAAAGCGCCGTTGCTGAGGGTCTCTGTAAGTACCCCGATCCGGATCACTATTCTCAAATAATCAAATTGTGGAATTAAGGGGTAATTTGGGATTTAATTGGGTCATTATAATGTTTAAAGGGTGTTTTTGGCATTAATTGAATAATTTTAGAAAGTGAGGGACCTTCTGGTAATTTCCAGAAATCCAGGACCATGGTTTATGCCCCTCAAATCCCAAAAGGACTTTGTGGAAATTTCCAGAAAACCTGTTCAAAGGGGGAGAAAATACAAATTCAGAGAGAAACTCTGCAGGATTTCAATCTGAAACAAACACCATTAAATCTTTTAGGGAAAAAGAGAAGAAGATAGGCCATAACCATCATAGGTGAAGCCTCCTTCTCCCCATCTTCTCTCCATCTCAAAACTCTTTGTTCTTGTTCATATTACTTGCTTATTTGCATTTAAAAGCCTTGTCCTTGTCAAGCATTTACATACATTGCAAGTCTTGTCCTTCAAGCACCTTTTATTCTTGTTATTCATATCTTGGTACCAAATCATGAGATGATCCAAGGTACCCTCACATTCTTGTATGTGATCATGGGTTAAAACTTAAGGGAGATCATGATTTGTTAGTTTATTGTCTTTAAATAGCTTGATGATCCATTTTTATGGTGAAAGCATGCATCTTTATGCTAATAATGTTCATGTTTGGCCATGATGATCATGTTGGGTGATAAAGTCACAATCTTTATCATCCCAACCTTGATTTAGCCTTAAATCCCACATTTGGGTCATAAAGATTCAATCTTTATGTCATTTTGTTATCCCTAAAGGTTAATCTTGTTAAGGATACCATTTTTGATGATAAAGTTTACATCTTTACTCATCAAAATCGTTATCTTGGCTCAAAGGCCATTTTCATCACCTTTTTCAATTTTCTCCAATGATTGCCTTAATCACACTCAAATCCATGTATTTGAGAGCCATTTGGTGATTAATGTGCATAGGAATGATTTTAATCAAAGTTTGTTGGTTAACATTCAAACTAAAAGTAAACAGATCAGTCCAGTTTCAGCAGAATACTCTGTTTCTGCCTGAAACTGGACAGTTTCTGGACAAACTGTAAAATCCCCGAGAAGACCCCTCCTAGCCGTATGGCTAAGTTGGGTCAAAGGGACTTTTTTTTCCTTTTTGTCTTGTTTTGTCAATATTTATGCAAATAAACCCTTTTTCCTCTGTTAAAATCAATAACCAGTTAAAACTACAGTTTTCCGTTAAAAAACACACACACACACACATGTACTTTTCGTTAACAAACATAAGGGAGACTCGGCTTTGTCCGAGGTGACTTGGGTGACGTAAAACTCTTCCCAAGTCGTAACCTGACCTCCGAACTCTTAAATCTCTAACCATTTTCATTTGTTGGGTTAAAAGTTAACAAATGTGGCGACTCCGTTAAATTTGTTTAGTTAACGTGTTTGGCTTTTCTTCCTTTGAGCGAGCCTATGTTCGCCATCCTAGGGGGAGGATCCTTAAAACGTGGTGACTCTGTTATCTTTTGGAATTACACCGTGTTTGATTCTCTAGGGGAAACCTTTCCATTTTTCCCGTGGGTATCTTACACTAGGTGGAGTTCTGTGTGTCGTACCCGTTATGCCCATTTTATAGTCCGTTGAGTGGACTGGCTGAATCCGTTGGTGAATCCGTTTACCGGTTTATAATCCGTTGAGCGGACTGAAGCTGAAACCCGTTTAGCGAATCCCGTTTGCTGATTTAGAATCTGGTTGGCAAACTGAGTTGAGCTGAATCCGTTTGGCGAACCCGTTACTTGCTCTTTTAAGAGTCTGATGAGCGGACCTAGTCGGAGTTCTGTGTGTCATACCCGTTATGCCCATTTTATAGTCTGTTGAGCGGACTGGCTAAATCCGTTTGGTGAATCTGTTTGCCGGTTTATAGTCCGTTGAGCGGACTGAAGCTGAAACCCGTTTAGCGAATCCCCCGTTTGCTGATTTAGAGTCTGGTTGGTAGACTGAGTTGAGCTGAATTAGTTTGGCGATCCCGTTACTTGCTCTTTTAAGATTTTAATGAGCGGACCTAGGCGGGGTTCTGTGTGTCGTACCCGTTATGCCCATTTTATAGTCCGTTGAGCGGACTGGCTGAATCCGTTTGGTGAATCCGTTTGCCGGTTTATAGTCCGTTGAGTGGACTGGAACTGAATGCGAGTCTGTTGAGCGAACTCCGTTGATGAGGAAGTGGTTATTTCAGTGGTTCACCATGGACCGAATTGCTGTTCGGAGCCGCATTTGCTGTTTGACTTATGTGGAGTGCGGGCACAGTTGACTGCGGACCACAAATTTTCCCTTTTCGAGAGAAGATGCCGAGATTGTCCTTGATTGAATAAAAAAACACGCCCTACTTTCTCGTCTTATTTTTGGGTTGCACCTCCTAATGGTCATATCAAGTTAAATACGGATGGAGTTTCAAGGAATAATCCGGGCATTGTAGCGGGAGGGGGTGTTTTCCGTGATGTTGAGAGTAATTTGCTTTACGGCTTTGGTAGATATTATGGCATTGCTTCCAATATGGTGGCTGAAACCCGTGCATTATTAGATGGAATTCGTATTGCTATTGATCGTGGTTATTTAGTTTTATGGGTTGAAATGGACTCGGAAGTGTTAGTTAATATTCTCAATGGCTCCTGTCTCATTCCTTGGGAAATTTGACATTATATTAAAGAAATTAAGCATCTTGCTTCCTTTTTTCAGATTCGTTTTTCTCATATTCTCCGGGAAGGCAACCAAGTCGCAGATGGAATTGCTAATTTTGCAGTGGATTATAGAGTTGATTGTGAGTTCTCCTCTATCATTGAACTTCCTTCTTCTTGTAAGAGGTCTTTTCTTAATGATAAGAAAGGTACTCCATATTTTCGAAGATAGTCTGTATGGTTAGTATTTGTTTTGTCTTTCTTTTGGTAGGACCCCCTTCCCTTTATTGTAGAGGATCTTACAACTTGTGTAAGACCTCCCCCCTTGTTTCCTATTGTTTGGTGGTTGAGGTTGTCATGTCCCCCACCATGTTTGTATTTTCTTTTTATATTTATAAAATCTAGGGAGGTGCCGTCCTCCTTTCGCTAAAAAAAAAATAAAATAAATCAAATAGGGGGAGATTGTTGGGTTTGCTTATTATAAACCACTCCTATTACCTTAATTTGATTGATCCCATAACCTTATTTTACACTTTGTGGACTTTAGGATATTCTGTAAGAAGTACTTGTACTTCATTTAGAATAGTCCACTTTATAGTTGAATAGGCTTAGCAGATTAGGACCCTCAATTTTTCTAAGTCTGGAGATATGAGGTAAGGCCACTGTCTACCGCAATGAACCTCTATTGCGTAGCTCAATGCCTGCCGCATAACCAAGGTTACCTCATTTAATCTACCTTGCCGCATGGTCTTCACCTGCCGCATAGAACCTTACCGCATGGAACCTTGGTTGAATAAACTCAAGTTGGTTCAAACATAACCATGGTAACACTTGTGTCCTTACCTTGGTTAGTTTAGAACGTTGTAAATTCAAATTTGAATACAACTGTCATCATAGTACAGTTGGACCACCATGACTCTGCAACTAAAGGATAACTCAGACTGAGCTCCAATTAGAAATCAACAGCTCATTGTCCTTCAACTTGGACCCCAAGTATTTCCAACGGCTAGTTTCTCATTGAAGGCTATAAATAGTCCTTGTGTTCTTCATTAAAACTTAAGCTGAGATTCTAAGAGAGAAATTGCTGTTGAAATTCTTGGTGATTGAAGATCATACTCAAGATTTCTAGAATCCTTTAAATCTTCAAGCACTCATCCTTCAAGTCTTCAACAAGTCTCCAGCAACCTTCAAGATCAAATCTCAAGCCTCATCACACAAGTTTCATTAGGCTCTAAAATCATATAGATTCCAAAGAGCTCTTAATTCTTAACACACACTCACCCCGATTGATCAATCACATAGATTGAATCATTAGGGATACACTGGTTTATGTCTAGGATTGTTCTTCATAGAAATAGGTGTTGATTCAAATACTTCATCTCTGTAATCTGTACACAAGTGAATCTAATATATACCTCATTCAAAATCAAGACTGACCATCTTGGTAAAGGATGTAGATCTTTTAATAGATCGAACCTTTCCAAATCATTGTGTTCTTTACAAACTGCACTTTACATTTCTGCAAATTTACTTTAAGTCTTGTTCATCTTGTTCCTATTGTTCTTCACTTGTTCATATTAATCTTGTTTGTCTTTTAGTGTTTGATCTTTCAGATTTAAGAACAATTGTGAATTGTGTTTGTTTGTCTACCTCATTGCCTAAGTTAAAATCTGACTAACTTATCATTTGCAAAAAATCTCTAAAACACAAGTTTTCAATCTATCAACCTACCTCACTCAAACCTATCGCATATCAACCGACCGCACTTTACCGACCGCATTCTTAACCTACCGCACATTATGCCTACCGCATTGAACTTATCTAAAACAACTCTAAACTTTTTTCAACAAAAACTTCCACTGTGCATTTTATACTTGACCGCGTGGTATTTCATCTACCGCAAAATTCAAGTGTAAGCATAAAGGTTGAATTTTGAAAAAGGGTTGGAATTTTAAATAGGCTATTCACCCCCCCCCCTCTAGCCTCTTTTCATACCCTTGTTGTGTCTCTGGGACCAACAGCCATCCCTGGAGTTTTTTGCAGATTGTCAAGAAATCAGTCCAGTTTCAGGCAGAAACAGAGCATTCTGCTGAAACTGAACTGTTTTGCATTTTTCCAGTTTATTTACTCACACGAAACTTGAATTGAATCATCCCTATGCTTTTGATCACTAATTAAACACCAAAACAAAATATTTTGGGTGTGATCAAGGCAATAATTGGGGAAAAATTAAGAAAGGTGATGAACATGGCATTTGAGCCAAGATCATCATTTGGATGGTTAAAGATGGAAACTTTAACATCCAAATGGATGATTCATCCAAGGAAAAGCCTTGGGGAAGTAAGAAATCAACCTTTGGATGGATAAAGATAGAGTCTTTACCATCCAAAGGGAGATTATTGGAGTTAGATCAAAGTTTGAATGATAAAGATTGAAACATTATCATCCAAACTTGATCATTTCACCATAAAATCAACTTAAAAGTAAAGACATGAAATTTAACTTGCATAAATGTAAAGACATAATATAAATTGCATAAAAGTAAAGACATAATGTAATGTGCATTAATGTAAAGACATAATGTAAAGTGCATTAATGTAAAGAGACATTAAATGATAACAAGCCTTGATCATCTTAGGTTTGAACCCTTGATCATGCATAGAACATGAGGGTACCATTGATTCACATCAAGGACTTGGTTCCAATTCATAATATTTGCAAGAATAATAAAGACATAATATAAATAAGGCAAAAAGAAATAGAGTATGAGATGAAGACAAGATGGGGAGAAGGAGGCCTCACAAATTTTGGTTCTAAGCATATCTTCTTTCTCTCTTTTCACTCAAGAATGTGTTTGTATCCCTAATCTGCTCTCAGTTTGGCAGAGTTTACACACACAAATGATTTTTCTCCCTCTGAAATGATCAACAAGGGTCTAAATTTATAGGGACTGAGGGTACCCATAGTAGCCGTACGGCTAGGGTTCTCCCGCGTCCAAACCATCCGTACGGCTCCGCCTGGAGAGCTTCTGGATTTTTCTAAGTTTTAATTCCAGGATAGTCCTAGAGTTTTGGTTTATCATAGTGAGGTCCTAGCCTATCAGTTTATCCCTAAATGGTGCTAAGAATTCCTCTAAGGTTGGTTAATTTCAAATTGGGGTACTTACAGAGCCCCTCGGCAATGTCGCTTTGGAAAAGCGGGGTTGTCGATAAAAAATAAGCATCCCAATCTGATGGGAGGACGGCTTGACCGATTTGGTTGCATGGCTGGACCTAGGGGTATAGGATTCCTACGTATCCTGTTTGTGGGGAATCAAGCCTAACGTAGTTCGGAAGGGGTGAGAAACTTTAAGGCTACTCAAACCTAAGGGCTAGGTGGATATCTGTCATCCTCTCCTAGGGTGTAGGGGAACATCTGTCATTCTCTCCTAAAGGAACGGGCATGACTCTCGGCGGGTCAGAGGCGGGACTTGGTCAACTTGGCTCTATGGAGAGGGTTGACTTAAAGGAAATGGGCATGACTCTCAGCCAGTCAGAAGAGGGACTTGGTCAACTTGGCTCTATGGAGAGGGTTGACTAAAAAGAACGGGCATGACTCTCGGCGGATCAGAGGCGGAACTAGGTCAACTTGGATCTATGAAGAGGGTTGACTAAAAGGAAACAAGCATGACTCTCGGCGAGTCAGAGGTGGGACATGGTCAACTTGGCTCTATGGAGAGGGCCGACTAAAAGGAATGGTCTTACGTCATTTTGGACTGCCGGAACAAAGGTTTTCTTAACCTAAAATGATCACTCTGGGGGACAAAATTTTACTGGGCTTAAGTCAGGGACTGCCTAAAATGACCACTCTGGGGGACAAAGGTTTTCTTAACCTAAAATGACCATTCTGGGGGAAAAGGTTTTCTCAACCTAAAATGACCACTTTGGGGGACAAAATTTTACTGGGCTTAAGTCAGAGACTGCCTAATTATGTTTGCTAAGGCAACATTTTTCATAATGGGGACCGCCTAAGTATGCTCACTTAGGGGACAAAATTTTACTGGGCTTAAGTCAGGGACTGCCTAAGTATGTTCTAAGCAAAACGGGATTTCAATCCGTTTAGTTACTTTACTCATACAACGGGCTTACGTCAAGGACCGCCTAAGTGTATTTTCACACTAGGCAAATTTTCACAAAATGTTACTGGGCTTATGTCAAGGACTGCCTAAGTATGTTCACTTATGAGGGGACCTAATTCTTTTCTAGGCCAAGAATCATGTTTGCATGAGCCAAAGGAGGGCAAATATCTGGGGTATTTATGATATGGTTGGGATAGGGTTTTGAATGAATGGGATCATAAAGCCAATCTTCCAACAAGATATCATCAATTCTGTCAGGGCCAAAGTAGCCGTACGGCTGGGACAGTGGGTGCCTTTTTTGCATTGAATTTTGTTCTAGGTCTGGTCATCTTCTTAAGTGCCTTAGCCTGATGTCCAGAAGCAGTTCATCTCTTTCCTTCTTCGAAGTTTTTCTTTCCATGGAGTTTTTTCTTATGGAGAAACCACCAAAATTGTCCAAGATTGATCAAGAATGCTTTGAGGGCAATCTTAGGCTTTGGATGCGGCATCATATGAGGGAGAACAAGGACATTTTCCGAGCCAAATTTGGGCTTAGATCCCTTTGGTCTCTTAAGTAATTCATCCCGGATCTTGAGCTTTTGAGGGCCGCTGCATCCTTTTGGGATATCAGGAGACATGTGTATTGCTTTTCTTACAACGAAATCACTCCGACTTATGAGGATTTCAAGGCTTTGGTAGGGGGCATGGACACGGAGGTCATTGCTCTCCCTTCGATCAATGACATAATGTGTGTTGAAAGGTTGGTCACTCTTCTTGGTATTCCTTTAGAAGAGGCTCAATGCATGGTCCTTAATCATACCTTTATTGACATTTCGGACCTTCCCGAAAGGTTTATGGGTCGAACCGATAAGGTTTCTTGGAATGCCTTTGAGTTGTGTATCCTCGCCTTTTTCTACATGGTTGGTTCCAAGGTCACTTGCCATAGAGTTTTGTTGAGTATCCTTAAGGAATGCCTTACGGGGAAGGATATTTTCCCTTTGATTCTAGGTGAAACCCTTCATGGCATGGACCGTTTGGCTTTAGGTGATAGTTTCATGCGCGGTGGTAGCCCCGGTCTTCTTACCATGTGGTTAAGGGAGAGGTTGATGGCCGTGCCCGAGGCTCCTCTTTCTCATAAACCATGGTCCTACTCTTTGAGAGGCATTCTTTTGGATTTTGCTCATGGTGATTGGGGGGCGTACATGGTTCGGCTCCAGACCTCACAGATTCGCTGGTGGGTCCCACAATGGCGCATTGGCTCCGTGAGGGAGTATCAGGATGGCTCCCCTATTGTTCAGGTGCCGGGACTCTTGGGATCGTCTTTCTACATCCCTTCGTTGGTTCGCAGACAGTTTGGATTGTTGCAAACTCCTTTGTTGGAGTGGTCGGGTGTCAATCCGGAGTATTTGAGACTTTCATCATTATCTATGTGGGATCCATCCACCATTTCATTCCTTACCCGGTCTTGGGCGTGTTCCCTCTTTCTGGCTCAGGTACTTCTCAGGAGTGTGGCTAGCACGGTCTTAACCATAGTATACTTGGATTGGTACTATGGGGAGACTTAGAGGCACATTGAGGAGAGGCGTGAGGCTATTCATGGAAGGGATTGTGACGCTAACAGGAATTTGAGGGAGGCTGAGGCTGTTGCGAGCGGCCACAACCATACTGGGGACGTCGTTGAAGACTATCAGATTATGGCCGAAAGGAGGATGGCCATGGTGCCTAAGATTGAGGCATGGATGGAGGATCTCCGAGCTAGGGCTGCAGTTGACATGGCTTTGAAGGCAACTGGGCTTGTCGAGGAGATTGGGAGAGTACTCGATCTTGGGAGGGGGGAGATCGAGATTTTTTATGTGAAGAAGAAGAAAACTAGGAGGAGCCAAAAGAAGAAGCGGAAGGATGAGGAATAATGATAATTCATACTGTCCTAAGTATCCACCCATTGCCATTGTAGACACATTAGTTTGTTTTAAATGTCTTAGTTGTGTTTTCAGCATGTTATTTTGAGTCGAGAGTAAACCGTGCTTAGACTCATCAAATAAGTGTTTTAACTATGGTGGCAATGGTTACTTATCTTTGATTTTCATAAGGCTAGTTTGCATTTGTATGAAGCCTCTCTAAGAACCAAATTTGAATTTTATTTATTTTTTAGACCGGACCAATAATTGGCTGCCTACGTTCCCTTTTACAAATAGGACTAAGGGGCTAAGGTCATCGTAGTTCATTTTCCATAAGCTCCGGGGCGACCCTACTTTTTCTCTAGATCGCCCAAACGGGTTTTCAATCTAGGTGGGTATATTCTTTTGGCACCCATAGTTTTTTTTTTCAAACAAAGTAGCGGCGGAGCTTGTCATCATTGACCGGGTGCATGAAAGGGTTGCATCCAAGTCTGCAAGTCTCATTGCGCCCCCCGAGAAGATTTCTTGTACCACAAAAGGACCAATCCACACAGGTTCCCACTTTCCATCGGGGCTAGACCTCCCTGGGGGTTTCTCTTTGAGAACCAGGTCTCCTACCTGAATTTGTTGGGGCTTCACTTTTTTTGTCAAAGGCCCGTGCCATTCTCCCTTGGTAGGCACGGATATGTGTAGACACCCTACCTTGGACCGCTCACCCCGATTGCACATTTGATTTTGTGTTCTCCCTATTTTAAGTGTTTCTCGTTAGTTTCTGTTACTGCCGTTAAGTTCCTGACTGACTTCGTTAAGTCCAGGGACCAAACTGAATAACAGTGCTGACTTTCTAGTCCATTCTGTCATTTTTGCCATCTCCAAGGCACGCGTTTTCATCCTTTGGGGCCAGAGGCGCGCGCATCCCGCCACCAGGGCAGGAGGCGCGCGCACCTGGGCGTCTTTTTTTTTTTTTTTTTTTTTTTTTGGCGAAAGGAGACGGTACTCCCTAGGTTTTATTAATATGAAACAAAATAATTACAAACGAGGTGGGGGACTTGACGGCCTTAACCACCTGAAAATAAATACTAGGGGAAGAGGCCTTACACAACCTGTAAGGTCCTCTACAATAAAGGGAAGGGTGACTACTAAATAAAGAGAGCAGCCTATACAAATATCTAGCCATGAACTAAGATAAATAATTAGAGTCTAATATAAGGAATGAATGCTCTATCCAGTCTATAAGAGCCACGGCAGTCATGAGGGAGGTCCTTTGATGAGTAGAAAACAGAATTGGATCTAGTAGAGGATGCAACATTAGCTAATCCATCGGCCACCCGATTTCCTTCACGAAGAATGTGAGTAACATGAACACGAATCTGCATCATAATCCTTTTTATTTGCTGAACTTCATACCAAATTGACCAAGGAATATGATAATCCAAGATCAAAATCTTCAAAAGAATCTCCGAATCAACTTCAAGCCAAAGAGAGGATATACCAAAAGAAACAGCAAGTTTAAACCATCCAAAACAGCTTTTGCTTCCGCAACCATATTTGTACCAACTCCATAAAAATTTGAAAAAGCAAAAAGCATGTTTCCATGAGAATTTCGAAAAATACCCCCACCCGAAATCATACCAGGATTACCTTTCGCAGCCCCATCTCTATTAAGTTTAAATAGGTTTTCTTATGTTCCTCTAAAACATAGGTGGCGACTCTAAAACATAAATAGACATCCTAGGTAACTCACCGCTCTAGCCAAGCCGTGTTCCCCCGGGGTATCTACAGTGGCGACTCTGCTAGGGACGTTTGAGGGTTAAACTTGCATTTCTGATCAAAATCAACATCTTTTCTGGGCATTCTGGTTCCTGATGGGGGAAGCGTGCGCTTCTGGCCTTCTTGGCCTAAGTCACGTGCGCGGCCCACATCAAGGACCAGAGTCGCCCGCTTCTGATGTTCTTCTTGTTCTTCTTCTTTTTTCTACACTAATCATCTACAGGGGTTACAATATACATTCAGGACCAGGCCATCCCCTGAGTCCAAAGTCTGACAATCTGACAGGTTTGCCCAGAAGCGGGCGCCTCCTATAGACTCTACGCAAGGCACGCGCATCCCACAATACAGGCCAGAGGCGCGCGCTTCTGGGTGGTTTTCCAGAACAGGGACAGTTTTAGAACAGAGCAGAGTGATTGGGGTGTGGGCACAGTTGCCTGCATCATGGACTAATTTGGACCTCTTAACTGTTTCATTTTGTGTTTTGTTTTATCGGTCACACGGGTGATTCGAGAGTTGTAATTATGTACTTATTTGCTTTTCTTTCATAAAAAAAATAAAGTAAAAAATGTTTTGTCACTTGTTGGACCTCACACTAGGTGCACAATCTCCTATAAATTGCTCACTATCGAGTCGCACAGTTTATAACCCCAAACCCGTCGAGGCCCGTCCTAGAGAGTTTCAAGCTCCACCCGACCTTGACTCTCTTGAAGCGGTAAACCTCAACCCGTGGCGTAGTTCATGACTACATGCCGGGGTGACCTTAAGCCTCTCATTAGCCGAGCACAAGCCAACACAATTCTAGTTAGGGTCTAACACTCGTGACTAAAGTCAGTTTTCATGTGCTAAGATTTCCCTAAACTAATGTCTTCAAAACATACATGCAAGTGGTTATCATGGATGAAATAAAAACTCCGTCCCCAAGTGGTTATTATGGACGAAAATAAAAATCTGTCCCCGCATGTATGCTTTACTACATTAATTTAGTTTAATCCCGACATGTGTAGGATTCATAAGCGTGATAGAATCCGATGAGTATATGGGACCACGAGATGGTCTATATACTAGTGTGACGATTCCATTATTTTCTTAGAAACTCAAAAGGGATCCCGTCCCTCCGACTTATATAAAAAAAGAGTCTTTTTTCTTATGTGGTTTCGAGTCGTGTGCCCAATGTGTGTTTTAAGCCTCTTTATGGACCGAAAGTGTTACTCAAGACTGACAAAGGGCCTCTTCTGCAATATAGGTTCAATCGTTACTTACCGTGTCTACCGGGATTCAGCGAATCGCTTAGTTCGTGAAGTGATTACTCCAACAACTCTAACAGCAACCATGACCGGCAACAGCAACACCATGTCTCTCGAACAACTTTCAGCTATGGTCCAAGTGCTCCAAGAACAAGTCTCCACTCTTAATAAGGAGGCCCAGAATAAGGATGACCTTTGGCAATCCCACCTCGACAATCAAAGGGAGGCCCACGAGGCTGACATGGAGCAAATGAAAGAAAAGCTCACCAAGCTTGCCAAGGGTAAAGACAAGAAAGACAATGAAGAGTCCGAGTGGACCCAAGGCTTATTTGAGAGCCCTTATGTTAGTGCCCGCACCAAGAAAATGGGGGAACCGAGCATCGAAAACAATGAGCACAAGATGGTTGATTCAATTATGGCTTACATAGATCAACGCTTCAACGGCCTCAGTGTGGGGAAAAGTCCCGACACGAGCCTTTATCAGTCCTCCATTCTCATAAGCACAATGGCCGCTGTCCCCGACAAGTTCAAGATTCCCGACATCAGCAAGTTCAAGGGCAACTCTTGTCCCATGGCACACATCGAGACTTACATTTGGGCTATGGTACCAAAGTAGGTCTCTCCTAAACTTATGGCACAATGCTTCCCTCTTACTCTCGAGGGGGCGGCAATGGATTGGTATGCAACTCTCCGCTCACGGTCTGTCTTGATTGGGACGCCACCGATTCTAAAAAACAATGATTGACTGTTTGAATTTTTCTCTCTTCTCTCTATAGCTTTCTCTTTGCCTTCATCGTAACCCTAATTAGGGTTTCCGTCTTCCTTTTTCTGGTTGGTTTTCATGGCTGCTCCGGCAATAGTTCGTCCCCTTAACGTTTCTCATGTGCAACCCAATCCCGTTCTTATGAAGAATTCTAGTGGAATCCCTAGCGCTTTAGGAAACTCTAGCACACAAGGATCTGATGACGCATCTTTTCCTAATGCGGCAGCCCTTGATCTGCCTTCCTTTTCCGATAAGGAAAACCCTTCGCCATCCTCGCCTACTCAAAAGAAATCGTTTGTCTCTTTGCTTAAGGATTCTGTTATCCCTTCTCCTCCTTTAAATATCATTCCCATGTCCATGCATAAAGGGGAACCAGGGATTAAGATGAGTAAAGACATGATCAATATCAATACGCTAGCCCAGCCTTTTCGATTTACGCTTGTGGGTAAATTCTCTCATGGGAGGCCTAGTATGGAAACTACTCGACAGTATTTTTTGAAATTTGGATTAAAAGCGGACTTTACTTTGGGTCATATTGATTCAAAACATATTCTCATTCGTTTGATGTATGAGGGAAACTTCAACAGATTATGGGCTAAAGAATTATGGCATCTTGGCCGGTTCCCCTTGAGAGTTTTTCGTTGGACACCTTCATGGCATCCGAAAAAGGAGTCTCCTTTATTTCCTGTATGGGTAAGTCTCCCAGGCCTTCCAATTCACATGTTCAACAAAGTTTGTATTTTTTCAATCACCAAGATATTTGGAGAACCCTTACAAATTGATCAAGGCCACGGCCAATTTGTCTCGCCCAAGTGAAGCTAGGGTTTTAGTTCAAGTTGATTTGTTAAAGAAGCTGCCTTCTAGGGTTTTTATTGATTGTGGAGATGAATTCTTACGTTTCTATCAACCTTTGGAGTTTCAAAATTTGCCTCATTATTGCAAACATTGTTACAAACTTGGTCATGATATGAGCTCATGTTTTTTCCTTCATCCCCGTAAAGGTGAGAATAAAGATAAGGAGGTTCCTAAGGCAGATATGAACAAGGCTAACTCTGGAGCAGGTGTAGAGGAAGTTCACAAGGAGAAAAATATGGGTCAGAAGGAAAAGCAAAAACAAATTTATGTAGAAAAGGCTCGACCAAACAATGATCACCTTGGCAACGAAGCTCAAAAGCAACCTGGAAGTAACTCAATTGGTGAAAACCCTTCTTTTTTTTTTTTGAGAAAAGAGGACGGTACCTCCCTAGATTTTATTGATAAAGAAAAAATAATACAAGCATGGTGGGGGACATGACAACCTCAACCACCAGGAAGGAAAAGCTAGGGGGGAGGCCTTACACATATCGTAAGGTCCTCTACAATAAAGGGAGGGGAAACTAGAAAATAAAGCAAATAGTCTATACAAGAATCTAGCCATGAGAAATGCCGAGAAAGAATTAATTTAACCGAGTGTAAGGAACTCGCGCCTTATCAAGAGCAAAATAGCCTTTGCAATGACAAGGAAGATCATGGAAATTGTTGACAACGGAATTCCTTTCCTCAATTGCAGCCATATTAGCCAGACCATCCGCCACTCCATTACCTTCTCGCAAGATATGAGTAACCTTAACCTCCATTTGATCCAAGAGACGATGAATATGAGCAATAATATACCAAACAGCCCACGGGATATGATACTCCTTATTAATAATTTGGCTTAGAACTTGGGAATCTAATTCAAGCCATATTCTATGAAAGCCTTTGTTTTGAGCAATAATGAGACCATCTCGAGCAGCAAGAGCCTCAGCAACCATATTGGATTGCACTCCATAAAAGTTGGCAAAGGCAAATATAAAGTCTCCATTATGATTCCGTAAAATACCACCTCCAGAAGCAATACCAGGGTTACCTCGCGACGCACCATCCGTGTTAACTTTAATCCAATCAAGACATGGGGGATCCCAAACCACCAATCTGATGGGCGATGAGAGCTGGGAGAAGAACTCAAAGAAAAAGCTTCAAACAAATGATTATCCCCAAAAGATCGAGGGAAAGATAAATTGAAAGAAGCAGCAATATTTGAAGCATAAATTCGAACCCTATGGATGATACCATTAGGACACATCTTAATCCCATCAAATCTTCTTTTATTTCGAGCCACCCAAAGATCCCAAACAATAAGAGCTGGAATGAGACTTAAGAGCCATTTAGTAGAATGCGAGTTAGGGTGAGAAGACCCTTGCCACCAACAAATGAGCGCTTGATTGTGACAGCCCAAATTGGTCTGAATACCACACATAGAGCTAAAATAATCCCAAACATGGCTAGCACACTCACCATGAACAAGAATATGACTAATGGAATCCTCACTAGCAGCCATGCAGCACTCACATTTAGATGCCAAAGAAATACCCTTATTCTTCACTTTATTATCCGAAGTGAGAATGTAAATAATGGCCAGACTTCGAAGCCCTCTCAACATGGTTTTCCATTTGTTCACATTCATTCTAAATCTATTGTTGGTGATTCTATGGCCCCTAAGCCACCCTCCCCAAGTGGTCAAAAGTCAATCTTTACTAACCTTGTTACTAGTGGCTTTAGCTTTCTACCAAAAAGGGGGGGGGGGTGCCTTTTGTGTCCCCTACGTCTCTAAAAGCTATGAACAATGTGGGTAAGGCTTCCCCTAAGGCTACTCAAGGGCAGAACAATATCATGGATGATGGGACCATTGAGCTTGATGACGAACGTGTGGATACAGATATTGTCTTGGACAATCCAGATGGTAGTCTGCATGGTACAAGACCTATATTAGTTGATGTAGAGGATAATAAGGTTGATTCAGATTCAGAAGTTGTGGTTGAAGACTCATCCCTTAATCAGCCTTCTAAGGATGCGGTCATTGACAGGTTACAGCTATCTCCTCGTGGTCCTCGTATGTCTACAGAGTTTGATATTCAGGAACTTTCTTCTCATGTTCGTAATGGCACATCTGAGATCCAAGATTCTAATGATAGGGGCGATGCCCCTTCTGAGGTATAAAAGCCCCATCTCTTCTCTACAATTCTTCATGTTTTTAATGGTAGGAGTTTTAAGTTGGAATATTCATGGTATTAGGAACTCAGCATCTATTCGAAGGTTGAAGAGACTTCTAAGGATGCTTGAAATCTCGATTTGTGGTATCTATGAGCCTAAGTTGGATTCTTCTGTTCTCCCTTCTTTTGTTCGTCATTTGAGGTGTATTGGTGGTGTTTCTAATTTGAAAGGTAATATTTGGGTTGTTTGGAGACATGGTATCACTTTTGCCTTGCTTTATCAAGATGATCAAGTAGTCACTGTCCGTGTTGGTCATGCTCTTTGGCCAAATACTGTTATTTTATCTTTTGTTCATGCTAGCTATAACAAATATATTCGAAGGGCTCTATGGGATTACATAATTGATATGAGTGATACAAATGAGGAATGGATGATTGTTGGGGATTTTAATGCCATCTTAGATCAATCCGAGAAGCTTGGGGGTAAACTGTAGTAGATCGTACAACTTTTGAGTTTGTTGACATGATTCAAGTTTCTAACCTTATTAATGGAGGATATAGAGGTCACATCTATACTTGGTGGAATAAGAGAACAAACAGAGCTACAATCCTTCAACGTCTGGATAGGGCTATGAACAATGAGAAATGGTTTCAAAGATTTGTTCAAACGAATATTGAGCATCTTAATAGGACTTGTTCTATCATGCTCCTCTTTTTATTAAGATCAGTTTGGTTGATGAAGTCCGCAAGGGTGTTTTCAGGTTCCTAAATGTTTGGGCAAGAAATAAATACTTTCATTCTGTGGTTCAACAGTCTTGGGATGGTCGTTTATATGGGAGGCCAATGGTAAAGTTTGCCAAGAAACTCACTAGGCTCAAGAATGCGCTTCAGATTTGGAATCGTAATTCTTTTGGAAGGGTGGATCATTCGGTTAAAGATGCTGAAGATGAGGTGTGTGGAAAGGAGTTAGCATTTGAGCATGATCCGAGTGAGGAGAATAGGGATGCTCTTCACCTTGCTCAAGCCAATTTATCCTATCGGCTTAAAATAGAAGAAGAATTCTGGATGCAAAAAGCTAATCTGACATGGGTTAAGGATGGTGATTGCAACACCAGGTTCTTTCATGCTTATGTAAAGAAGAAAAGGCAGAAACTTTTTATACACCGTATTCAAGATGGTAATGGGGCTTGGCTTACTGAACAAAGTTAGATTCACAATGAGGCTATTAGGTTTTATTCTGCTCAATTTAATGGAGATACTAGCACCCCACTAGATGACTTGTTGGATGTTATACCTCGGTTGATCACCAATGATGATAATCAGGTGCTTATTGCTCCCCCTTCTCTAGAGGAGCTCCGTAATGTGGTTTTCAGTATGAGTGGTGCTAGTGCAGCTGGCCAGGATGGATTTACGGGTGAGTTCTACATAAGTGTTGGGATATTATTTGTAATGACCTTCATCGAGCGGTTGTGGAATTTTTTCTGGGTTTCTTCTCCCTCGAAGTTGGACTAGTACACTTATTATTACAATTCCAAAGGTGGCAGCCCCCTCTTCTTTCTCTGATCTGAGACATATTAGCTTGTGTAATTTCACTAATAAGATAATTACTAAGCTATTATGCCTTAGACTTCAGAATGTTCTCCCTCGGATTATCTCTCCTCAACAAAGCGGCTTTGTTAAAGGTCGTTTGATTCATGAGAATGTGTTGCTTGCTCAAGAACTTTTTCATTCTCTTAAAAGGAAAGTGTTTGGCTCAAATGTGGCGTTAAAACTGGATATGGCTAAAGCCTATGCTAGGCTTTCTTGGTTTGCTTTGATAAAGGTGATGAGGTGTTTTGGTTTTTCTGAAGACTTGCTTGACATGATCTTCCGCTGTATAAATTCTTGCTGGTTCTCGGTCCTTATCAATGGATCAGCAGCTGGATACTTCTCTTCTTCTCGCGGGCTTTGACAAGGTGACCCGATCTCCCCTAGCCTCTTTATTATTGCGGCTGAAGTCTTGAGTCGTGGGCTTAATAATTTACATTTACTTCACCCTCATGTCAATTATCACACAGGTCATCTGCATGTTCCGGTTGTCTCTCATCTATCGTATGCTGATGACATCCTTATTTTTTGCAATGGGAGTGTCCCCTCTCTTGAGTTGCACATGGAATTTCTTGCATCTTATCAACAATTTTTGGGGCAACTTATTAGTGTCTCTAAATCTTGTTTTCTGACTGGACAAGATAATGCAACTAGGGATAATTCTATTGCTGAAGTCACGGGTTTTCAGAAGAAACAACTCCCAATTGTGTACCTTGGATGCCCCCTCTATGTTGGAAGAAAGGTTCAGACGTTCTTTGATCTGGTAATGCAAAAACTTCATGCTCGTCTTGAATCATGGCAAGGTAAGTTACTCTCGGCTGGGGCTAAGTTGGTTCTCATTAAAGCTTGCTTGCAATCCATCCCTATATATTATATCTCTCTTCTTGAACCTCCAAAGGGAGTTTTTACTGCCATGAACCGCCTCATTGCTAATTTTTTTTGGAGCAGCCCGGATGGGGGGTCCTAAATGTCATTGGGTTTCTAGAGATGAATTATTTGGCCTTTTGAAGAAGGTGGTTTGGGGTTACGTAAATTTCATGAGATGTCCTTGGCTTTTTCTATGAAGCTTTGGTGGAGATTCCGTACCTCAAACTCTTTATGGGCCCAATTTCTTAAGGCATTTATTGTCGAGATGCACACCCAATGGATGGGGTAGGATGAAGTGGATGTTCACATATTTGGAAGCGTATGGTTGCTGCAAAAGATTTGGTTGAGGAGAAGCCGCGTTGGGGAATTTGTAATGGCTCTATTTCTATTCAAGAAAAATGGTCGTCGAATGATATTCAACTCCTTGATAATCGGCATGAGCAGTTTTTCTCTTTATTTGAGAATGGAATGCTTAGGGAAGATTATGTCCGGAATACTTTTGGGAATCAATGTTTGCTTCAATTACAAAACCTAGACATTCGATTGGTGGCTGGTTGTGACAAGCCTTTTTGGACCCCTTCATCGTCTGGGAAATTCTCTATCACTTCAGCATGGAAGGAATGTAGGGTCTCTCGGGCTCGAAGTCTTGTATATACGTGGTGCTGGCATAAGTTCATTCCTTTAAAGGTTTCAGTGTTTCTTTGGAGAGCCCACAAGAAAGCAAAAAGTGCTTATTGCAAAGACAAAGTAGGTCAAATTTACTTGAAAAAATTAATTTAAGCAATGTCTTTGACTTTTTGACTTTCTCTGTTCTCTCTCCTCCATTTCCTTCGTCTCTTTGGTTTTCATTAGGGTTTCCTAGGGTTCTCCTAGGTAGCTCCAGCCGCCCTACCATGGCCATGGATGCCAATCATTCCGCATTGCCATCAATGGGCCTTGGCCCGTCCCCCATTGATTCCCGTTTGCATGAAGATGCGTTTAGGGTTTCTCCAAACCCTAGCGCTACCCTAACCCTAACGCCGCTGTCGTTAATCAAACTTCTGGTCCAAACAAATCCTTCGCTTCTCTCTTTGGATCCAAGCCGACAATACCAGATTCTGATATTCCTATCATCCCCTCGACACTACATAAAGGTATACCTTCTCTTAAATTATAAAAAACTGCCATTGACGCCTTTGCTAGGCCATTTGCATGGATGTTGGTAGGAAAGTTTAAGAATGGAAGACCAACTATGGAGGCTGCTCGTTTAGCCTTTGCTAAATTCCAACTCAAGGGTGATTTTAAGCTTGGTCATCTTGATCAACATCATATGCTGATACAGCTATCAAACGAGGCAGATTTTCAGCGTCTTTGGACTAAAGAAATCTGGTATGTTACTAACTATCCCATGAAAACTACGGTTTGGACACCTTCATGGCGACCCCAACAAGACTCTCCTCTTGTTCCTGTTTGGGTAAGTCTCCCAGGGTTACCTATTCATTTATTCAATAAGGTTTTTCTATTCTCGCTTGCTAGCACGTTTGGAAAGCCGCAATCAATTGATAAAGCTACAGCAGAATTATCTAAGCCAAGCGTGGCTAAAATCCTTGTTCAGGTTGATCTTTTAAAGAAACTACCGGATAAAATTCATGTGGACTATGGTGATTGTGTCCCTAGTTTCTTTCAAGTTATTGAATATGAAAATCTGCCATTGTTTTGTCGACACTGCTCCTTGATTGGGCATGACAATGCTTCTTGCCGTGTCCTTACCAATTACAAGCAATCTCAAAAGGTTGATGGGAAAAAACTGGGAGAAAAGCCTCTCAAATTTGGAGATGGAAAAAAGGAAGACAAGAATGAAAAGGCTTCAAAGGATGATCCTAAACCTAGCAGGGATAGTTCGAAAGTGGTCCCACAATTCGAGGTTCCCAAGGTTGCAAGGAGGGGTATTGCTTTGCCTAAATCTGTTAATGATGCTTTGACCAAGAAAAAGAAGGATGGGGATCAGATTCCTAATAGTCACGTGCTTATTCCCCCAACACAAGATGTTACGAAACTTTGTATGACTATAGGAGATGATATGGCAATGCTACCCAGCATTTCTACTCCTAAAAGTAGGATCACATGCAATATGGAAGGTTCTCTCAATCTTTCACCTAGAGCTCCCCGAGTTACTTCTAGTGATCATGTCAAGGCTTTACATTCAGCTTTCAAGGCTAGTGGACAAAGTGTGGATGCTGATGGCTTCACTCTGGTTGCTTCCCGCAAGAAGAAGCAAAAGGATGGAGAGGATGTTGTCCTCTCTCGTTTACTCCTGGGAATTAAGGTATACCCCCTCTTTATACTTCTTATAAAATCTTTTTTTAAATGGTAGGTGTTCTTAGTTGGAATATTCGTGGTATTGGTAATTCTGGGTCTTTGAGAAGAGCTAAACGGCTACTTCGTATTCATGGGATTTCTATTGCTGGTTTTTATGAGCCAAAGATTGCTATGTCTAATGTGCAGTCTTATGCTCGTAAGCTTGGTTGTTCTGGTGGTGTTTCTAACTGTTCAGGGGCTATTTGGGTTTTCTGGAAACATGGCCTCAATTGTGAAGTTCTGGATGATACAAATCAGATCCTTTCTCTCCGTATCTCTCATTATCAATGGCCCCATGCAGTTATTATTTCTTTTGTGTATGCTAGCTGTAACAAATATGAAAGGAGAGCTTTGTGGGATTCTTTATTATCTCTTGGCAATACTACTCTCCCTTGGCTTGTTTCTGGTAACTTTAACATTGTTACTCATCAAGGAGAGAAATTAGGGGGGCGGCCAGTTAGAGAAAAATGGGTGGCTGAATTTTTTGATGCTTCGATTGGAGCTGGTTTAATAGAGGCGGGGTATCAAGGTAAACCCTATACGTGGTGGAATAAACGGAGGTGGGCTACTATTTGTCAACGGTTGGATAGGGCTTTCTATAATGAAGAATGGATGCAGCTATTTCATTCAACCATGGTGGCTCATTTGAATAAGACTTGCTCAGACCACTCTCCCCTTTGTATTTCTGTCAAGATTACTGCTGAAGCAACTCGAGGCGCTTTTCAATTTATAAATGCATGGGTTAATAGCCCTTACTTTCTCCCTCTTGTGGAAGAAAAGTGGAATGCCACAGTGGAGGGCAGGCCTATGGTTAAGTTTGCCAATAAATTGGGTGTTCTCCGTAAGGCTCTTTCTAGTTGGAATAAAGATCATTTTGGTAGGATTGATCAACAAGTTGTGATGGCTGAAAATGAGGTTGCTGCCAAAGAATTGGTTTATCAACAAACTCCCACATAAGAGAATAGGGCTGATCTTCATTTAGCTCAAGCAAATCTGACTTATCGCTTAAAAAATGAAGATGATTATTGGAAACAAAAGGCAAATCTTTTATGGATCAAGGATGGGGACCGTAACACTTCATATTTCCATGCGTGTGAAGAAAAAGAGATAGAAATTATATATTCATCGTATTCAAAATTCAAATGGGGATTGGATATCAAAGGAAGAGATTCAGAATGAGGTAGTTAATTTTTTCTCCTCTTTGCTTACTGAGCATCATGACAATCCCTCTGAAGACCTCCTTCATGTTATTTCTCGGCTTATTAATGAGGAAGATAATAATGTCCTGCCAGCCATCCCTTCGAGGGAGGAGATTCTTGAGACTATATCGAGTATGAGCGCCACAAGTGCTGCTGGACCCGATGGTTTTACGGGTGAATTTTATAAAGTGTGTTGGCCTATTATCAAGGAGGACTTATTCTTAGCTATTGGGGATTTCTTTTCGGGTTTCTCAATGCCGCGAAGTTGGACGAGTACTCTTGTTGTGCTAATTCCAAAGGTGGCAGCCCCCACTAATTTTGGTGAGATGCGTCCCATTAGCCTTTGTAACTTCTCGAATAAAATTATCACCAAGCTAATGACTCGTAGATTAGCCAATATTATGCCCCACATTATTTCTCCCCAACAAAGTGGTTTTGTTCAAGTCCGCCTCATCCATGATAATGCTCTCCTTGCGCAAGAAATGTTTTGTTCCCTTACTAAGAAGGTTCGGGGGTCGAATGTTGTGTTAAAGCTGGATATGTCGAAGGCTTACGATCGTCTCTTGGTTTGCTTTGATCAAGGTCCTTCGTAGATTTGGTTTCTCTGAGGTATGGATTGATATTATTTACAGATGTATATCTTCCTGTTGGTATTCCATTCTGGTTAATGGAGAAAGCTGCGGTTTTTTCCATTCTACAAGAGGCTTTTGCCAGGGTGATCCTATTTCGCCTACGTTATTCAATATTATGACTGAAGTTCTTAGTCATGGTATAAATCTTTTGCATAACATATTTGAGCAACATAGATACCACACAACACATCCTAATGTTCCTGTTATACCCCATCTTGCTTATGCCGATGATGTTATGGTTTTCTGTAACGGGAGTAGAGACTCGCTTAATCTTCATATGCGATGCATGGAATGGTACCAAAATTTCTCGGGGCAGCTCATCAATGCTGTGAAGTCTTGTTTTGTTACGGGAAAGCATGATACAGCTCAGGATTCTATCATTGCTCATACAACAGGATTCATCAAGAAGGAGTTACCAATTATATATTTGGGTTGTCCTCTCTACGTTGGTCGCAAGAAAAATAACTTTTTTCAGCCTATTATTCGGAAAATGGAGGATAGGCTTCATTCTTGGCGTGGTAAACTCCTCTCTTTTGGGGCTAAGCTTAATCTTATAAAGGCTTGTCTCCAATCTATTCCGCTTTACTACATTGCTTTAATGGAACCTCCCAAGGGTATTATTAAAGCTTTGTATGGGTTGATTGCTAGATTCTTTTGGAGTGGGGTTGAAGGAGAAAATAAATGTCATTGGGTGGCTTATCATCATATATTCTGGCCAACGGATGAGGGGGTCTTGGTTTAAGGCGTTTTGAGGATATATCTCTTTCCTTTGCGATGAAGTTGTGGTGGAGACTTCGGGAATTGCCATCTCTGTGGACTGAATTCCTTTTAGCTAAATATTGTAGTGGTATACATCCAATGGATGCCACTCCTAGATCGATTGATTCACACGTTTGGAGGCGTATGCTTGGGGCTAAGGACTTTGTGGAGCCTAGAATAAGCTGGGGGATTGGTGAGGGAGACATTTCTATCCATGAAAATTGGCTTGGCAATATTGTGGCTGGTATTTGTCATGAGCATGTTGAGGTGTCTTCTCTTTTCTTAAATGGAATGCCGAGACAGAATTTTATTGTTGATAATTTTGGTCTCCCTCTTCTTAGAGCCATTGAAGATCAGCATATCCGTCTCTCGGATGAAAGGGATCAGATTTGGTGGTCTCCATCCACGTCAGGTAAATTCTCCATTTCTTCGGCCTGGAAATAAATCAAAAAGTCCCGTCCTAAATCTATGGTTGCTGCATCTTGTTGGCACAAACACATTCCCTCTAAGGTGTCAGTTTTTCTCTGGCGTGCTCTTCAAAATGGCCTTCCTACTGACTTTGTGTGTATACGTAGAGGTATATATTTGGTTTCTATGTGTCATTGCTGCGTTCATCCTATGGGGGAGGATATTAATCACATCCTTATTCAAGGGGATTTGGCCCGACATATTTGGCTTTTCTTTGGGAATTCGATGGGGATAACTGTTAGTAGTGGTGCCCTAGGCACGTTTAATAAACGTTGTAATTGTTATCATTTATTTCATATCAATAAAGAGATGTTTTGATTATTATTGTTGTTCATGTTTACTTATAATAATCTCCGTCCCTAGTACTTGTTAAGCACTAGTATAAAGGCTAAATGATCATGGGATGATCATGTTAGATTTATGGGTACTTGTTTGGAACAAGGTACTGGACATGACCCGCTATGTGAGATTTATGTCATGGTCTATGTCGTACATATATCTCATATTAGTTATGTCATTTGAATCCTTAGACATGAAGTTATTATAGTCTTCCGCTTGATGAACATTATGTTTGACATATTCAAACGCTACCTTTAACCGGGTAGTTATAAAGGGTATGATTGGCATAATCGGATTCACGTAGGGAAGAATAATAAGCTAAATGGATTTGTCCCTCTTCGGAGAGATCTCAAGCTTAGGCCTCTCGTAGGAATGATGTTGATGAAAATGTTCGGCCGGACTCAAATGAATTGATTAGATTAATGTCATTTGGATTATCAACATATTCGGAATCGAGAAAGTATTGAACAAAAACAAGTTGACCGGTTGACCATGACTTGTGTTCAATGAGATCGTGCACAAAGGGATTGTGACATATTCTAATGGAATGCGAACTTGTATCTAGTTATACTATTTGGGTAGGTATGACGGTTTGCTAGAACCTAATCATATCTTATGGTTTCATGTTTGAACCCATTGCCAACTTAGTGTAATCCTAGAGGGTCACACACAATAGAACGAATCTTAAATAAGGACTATATCGGAATATTGAGTCGAAGAACTTTGGAGGAATTTGGAAATTAGGGAAATCTGGGGCAAGTGTGCGACCGCACAAAAGGGTTTGGGCGGCCGCACAGCTTGGTTCAAAAAGTACCAGAAACCTTCCAGATAGATGTGCGGCCGCACAGGTGGTTTTGGGCGGCCGCACACCATGTCGGGACTGGTTTCCTGATTTGATTTGGAAAAGAATTTTGGACGGGTTTAGACACAAG
The DNA here is from genome assembly GCA_026119855.1 of Campanula takesimana. Lineage (NCBI taxonomy): Eukaryota > Viridiplantae > Streptophyta > Magnoliopsida > Asterales > Campanulaceae > Campanula > Campanula takesimana. The sequence goes on from JAOWBW010002830.1 coordinate 37,089, forward strand.
TTTCCTATTTGGAATAGGTCTAACTTGTATATAAACAACCAAATTCGGGCCAGAACAGATCATAGCTTTTGTGCAAGTCTCCAAAGAGTTTGAGAGAGTTTTATTTTGTTCTAAGACATCCTAGATTGAAGAACAAAATAATACACAAATAAAATTTCATATAGTTCATATTGATTGTGAAAACGTGTTTCACAATTTTGGTCTAGCAACCAAGATCAAGTGTTCTTGATATTCGTTCGTAGTGTGGATACCGCTAGAGGGTGAAGCTTATCATCTTCAAAGTTCGTGTTCTTACTTGTTCGTGATTAAAGCTTCAATTTCTCCATCGAGATCAAAGACCAAATTCAAAGTCATCAAGGGTTAGTTTTTCTAGTATTCATATTGTTGTATTTGATTTAATCATATGAATGGATCTATGGGCTTTGGGTTTCATAAAAATTTAAATGCTATTTTCCGCTGCGCATGTTACTACGAAACCCAACAATAACTGGTAGAGGGACGGACGTTAGGTAAATTCTATGTGCATGGTGGTACGGATCTTCTAAGGCTGTTTCTGACTTGAGGGATTGGCTTCGATCGCTTCTTCCTCCTTTCATTTGCTGGGAGTTATGGAAGGCTAGAAACAATGCTCGCTTTGAAAGCGACCTTGCTTGAGGTAATTAATTCCATTATTTATGATATTGTTTCTATTATTAAAGCTTTCAAATTGGAGTTTCATGGATCACATTTAGACACGCGACTGGCTTCTTTATTTAGAGTCAAGGTTTCTTCCCCTCGTGTGAAGTTACCTAAGATTGTCATTTGGAAACCCCCTATTAATGAAGAATTTAAGCTTAACACGGATGGTGCATCTAAGGGTAATCCGGGTTTAGCTTCGGGTGTAGGAATTTTTAGAGGTCCGGATGGGGACTTCCTTTACGCTTTCTCTCGGTTCTATGGTATTAATACAAACATGTGGGCTGAAACTCATGCACTCCTTGATGGTTTATGATGCGGAAGTAAAGGTAGAAGATAATGGAAATGAGCTAATGTTGAGCTCCAAGGGTGTGGATCAGACTTTAGGGGTCAATTGGAGTCCAATCTTTGTTAACATGATTAGTTGGGCTTAAATAAGTGGGCCAAATGTTTGAGCAGTTTCTGGAATAATTTTGTTCGGCTATTATCTACGCAATGACAGTCCAGATGGTGATTATTTCCACGTTAGTTTGAAGATAAGGTTGTGATCTTTCATATGACTACTTATGGCATGTTTTTGGACAAGTACTTGAAGAGTTGTGGCTGTTTGAATCTGACTGTTCAGATTGGCCGAATTTACATTGTTTTCTTCACCTAGTTCTTATCTTTATTTTTCTTATCTCTTAATAATTAATGTCTAGTTTATCCTAACTTGGAAGGATGTTCCAAGAGTAGTATAAATACCCTACAAGATGTAGTTGTAAGGCATTGAGTGATTGAATAAAATTTTTCTTTGTGAGTTTGCGAACTTACTTCAATTCTTGTGAGAATTGTTCTTAAGCCTTGCGAGGTTTAAACCCCTTTCTTCCCTTGCGAGGACAGGCCCTAGTCTTGCGAGATTAGGTTTTTCTAGTTCTAGCTCTTGTTCCTTGCGAGGTTCTTGAGTTAGTCCATATCCTTTTCTTTTTATTCTGAAAATACACAAGTTTACGTATCAAATTGGTATCTAGAGCCCGGTTATAAACATCCTTGTTAGTGTTGTTGAGTCAGTGGGAGTTGAGATGGAAAGTAGAGGCATTTTCCGTGATGATGAAGAGATGTGGAGTCGTTTGGAGGCATTAACAACATCGGTGGAGAGCATGGATGCAATGATGCGTCAGTTGATTGATCTCAATCTCCGTAATGCAAGAGGGAGAAGTCGACATGATTCTAATTCAGATGATTCAAGAAGTCCACCAAGGCGTCGTGCTACATATGATGATGATCGTGGGCTGAAGTTAGATGCTCCAAAATTTTCAAGGTGATTTGGATCCCGAGACGTTTCTTGATTGGCTAAGGCAGATTGAACGTGTCTTTGACTATAAGGATTTCGATGAACACAAGAAATTTAAAGTGGCAACCGTCAAGTTGACTAAGCATGCTTCTTTGTGGTACGAGAATTTGAAGAATCAGAGGAGGCATGAGGGTAAGACCAGAAACGATACTTGGGAAAAGTTAAAGAAACATCTCAAGAAGCGGTTCTTACCAAGGGATTTTAAGAAGGAGCAATACTTAAAACTCACTTCTTTGCAGCAAGCGAACCTTACCGTGAGTGAATATGTTCGTGAATTTGAGAAATTAATTATTGTTTGTGATCTTAGAGAAAGGGAAGAGATGAAGATAGCAAGGTTTATCAAGGGTTTATCTGTCGCGCCCCAGACCCATGGTCCTACTTGGCCCCACGCTCGGGACACGAGTGGAAGACGTTTTAAAACACTTTTTAGAAAAAAAATTCGAAATATACTTTCATAAAGTTTAACAAAATCCACACTTGAAGTTCAAAGACTTCATTTAACTTTCAAACAACTCTTTCACAAACGAAAGTACTTAACCCGAAGGCTTACAAACTTTTATACAAAATGTACATACACCCACATTATCCAAAATAGGTGTTACAGAATGATGAAGTCATGGAAACTCTACCCAAAAGGTATTACATCTATGTAATGTAACCTTTACAAAACAAATCCCAACTCTTACCACTTTAATGTTACATGCTGAAATGATACTCATGATTGAACAATGTCAATAAGCATTCACATATCACATAACATGATAGGTAAAGCCAACTCATCTTTCCACACGTAAGGCGGAATAAAACACTCATAAGTGGATACTTAGTCAAGGTTTACTGAAAGAACATTAGCCAAGGTTCTCGAATCAAACATATAACCATCTGAGAGGTATCAACTGAGCAGCATTAAAGAGCTGAAGCCGGGATCCCGAAAACCAACCATAACCATAAGAACCAAAGTAACAACAAGGGAAATATGACACAAAGTCATAACCCAAATGCTCACTCGAGGGAGCTAACTCATCCCATCCAAGGCCAATCTGGACTGGGGAAAATAGGTCCAGTGGAAAAGCCTTATAGTGAACTTGGCTGTGTGCAACTATAATCCTTCCACCTCCACTCGATTAGAAAAAAGGTCCAGTGGGAAAAGCCTTATAGTGAAATTTACTGTGTGCCACTATAATCCTTTCCACCTCCACTCGATAACACAAAACCAGCTGGACTTTCAAACAAAGCACTGTAATAAATACTTGCTTAAACAACAACCGGGGGCAATGATTCCAAAGTAGGGAACCAAGCCAAACACATCACAAAGATGAACCAATCCAAACCACATCAAAAGATGTTCAACAATATCCAATTACCATTTAGTCAAATTCCACAACACATATGTTCACAAAGGAACCAATTTCAAACACTAGGGTGTTCCACAACAACCCTCTAGGTACTCTAGGATATCACCTAAGACCTAGACCAAGACTGAACTCTAAATCACTTGAATTGGAACAACTCACTTTTTCAGCAATTATGGGCGGTCGCCCAAACCAGACTCAAAATTCCCAAATTTCTCCTGCAAGCCAAATTCATCCGTCCCAATCATAGGAGTATAACTTACTAACTTATACTATTACCAGGAGTGCAACAACCATCCCAAAACATTACTTTCAATTTTATTTCATTCTTTTTACCGTCCCACAAATAATAGAATAACTTTCTTTTATTCCATTTAAATATTTTTACCGTCCCAAAAGTATAAGTATAATTTTTCTAATATACTAGTATACTCATTTAGGGATACTTTTATTCATTTCCCCGTCCCATGAATAATAGTATAAATTTTATAATATACTTATTTAACATTTAACTCAAGTTAATATTTTACCGTCCCACGAGTAGGAGTATACTTTCAAACACTTATACTAACATTCTCAGGTATATAAACATACTCCATATACATCCTTGCATACAAACCAAGTCACTTACCCAGTATAATTATACTCCCTTTGTCCCAAATAAACAAGTATCACAATAAATTCTTTTCACAATAATTTCACCACATATCACACATATAGCAAATATATGACCATTTTACTATTTAAGGGGAATTAGTAACTTACCTATTTCCGAAAAAAGTATCGCAGAAATATGTTTTATTCGGGTAGAAATGACCTATTCAACGCCCTGATTATTTTTATATAATTAGTTTTTAAAACGGAGAAGTAAATAAAAAGATATAAATCGAATAGGTTGAACTTACCTTTTTCTCCTACCCTAGGAAAGAACGAGAGAATTGCAGAGAAAAATGAACACAGAGAAAGGAGAGAAGAAGCATGTTATATTCAGAATGAGTATGGATGCCATCTTTTAGATTATATCCGAGATAATAATATTGAGATTATGGACAGACCTGATGCGTTATTTTGGATGCCTAATGCCTCGGGCAGTTTTTCCATATCTTCGGCCTGGAATGTATGTCGATCCAAAGGTCTCTCTCGGCCTATTTTTGAACACTGTTGGCATAAAAATATTCCTCTCAAAATCTCAATCTCATGTGGCGTACTCTTCATAGAGGGATCCCTACAGATTGTGCCATCCAAAAGAGAGGTATTTCCCTTGTTTCTGCGTGTAATTGCTGTTCTACTCCATCTATTGAAGATCTAGAGCATCTTTTTGTGTATGGTGATGTCGCTAGGAAAGTCTGGGTCTATTTTTCTCACATTATAGGCCTGAAGTATTTTACCTACAATCTTCATTCTATTCTGGCCAGTTGGTGGTTTTGCAATACTAAAAAGGTATCCCACGGTATTTCTTGGCTTCGTCGTGTTATACCTTGTTTTATTCTATGGGAAATCTGGAAAGGGAGAAATAAATCGAGATTTGAGGGGTTGAAGATGTCTTTTTCTCGGATTACTTCTTTAGTTGTTGCTTCTGTTAAAGATGTGATCAAAGCTTTTGACATTCAGTTTTCGGGTTCTTGGGTAGATAATCTGGTTTTCGCTTTCTTTGGCATTTCGGGTACTCCTACTATCAGAAAGAAAATTAGGATGGTCTCTTGGAATCCTCCTATATTGGAGCACTTTAAGCTAAATACAGATGGAGCTTCGAAAGGTAATCCAGGTATTATTACTGGAGGCGGTATTATTCGGGACTCAAATGGCAATATGGTCTTTGCTTTCTCCCACTTCTATGGCCATGGCACTAATATGGTGGCAGAGGCTAAGGCCGTTAAGGATGGCTTAGCTTTTTCTTGGAGATTCGGTATTTCTTCTTTATGGTTAGAAATAGATTCGGAAGTTCTCCTCAAAATTATTGTTGAGGAATACCACATTCCTTGGACTATTTGGTATGACATTATGGAGATTAAACGCCTTTTGAACCTGATGACGGTCCGGATTACTCATGTGCTTCGCGAAGGTAATATGGTTGCCGATGGTCTTGCTAATGCTGCAGTGGTGTCTCGTACCAATTCTTTATACTATTTATTTGATGATCTGCCCTCGGATTGTAAGGGTGCCCTTGTGTTGGATCGCTCCTCTACTTCCCATATTCGGCTCAGATAATTTACTTCTCTCTATGGCTAGATTTTGTTTTAGATTGTTTGCTAGTTTTAGTAATCACCCCTCCCTTTATTGTAGAGGACCTTACAACTTGTGTAAGGCTTCCCCCCATAGTCTCTATTTCCAGGTGGTTGAGGTTGTCATGTCCCCCACCTTGTTTGTAATTTTCTTTTTAATCAATAAAATCTAGGGAGGTACCGTCCTCTTTTCGAAAAAAAAAAAAAAAAAAAAAAATATTAAGATTTTTACCCATTTTTATACTTAAGTCACCCAAAGTTCCATTTTTAACACTTTAACCCCTAAACTTATATTTTCAACAAGGACCCTAAAGTTTCAACTTAATCATTTAACTCCTTTAACTATTATTACTACTAACTAAGTAAATAACACATTTAATCATACAATATGTGCAAGTCATAAAATATGATGCAACACATAAAATGCACACATAAGTCAAATAAAAATCCCCAAAAAATTAAAATAAATAGGGAGGGTTTTGAGGTCGTTACAACCACTCCCCCTTAAAGAAAATTCGTCCCGAATTTTAGGATAACTTACCAAACGAATCAAACAACCAAGGATATTTCCTCTCCATTTCATTTCGAAGCTCCCAAGTTGATTCTTCCACATTATGGTTCCTCCACACAACTCTAACAAGAGGAAAACTTTTATTTCTCAATTCTTGAACTTTAGAATCAATCACTTGAATTGAATGCTTCACATAGGACATACTTGGTTCAATATCCTCAGGAACCTCAGATAACACATGAGGTAGATCATACACATACTTTCGAAGCATCGAAACATGGAACACATTATAAACCTTGTCAAGAGAAGGAAGTAACACAAGATGATAAGCTCAATCTCCAACTCTTCCCAAAATCTCAAAAGAACTGATATATTAAGCAAACTCCATGAGAAGTAAAGATATATCCCATAAATTCTAAGAATCAATTGAACAAGTTCTCAACATATCCTCGAGAATCTGAATGGTCCTTTCTGACTGGCCATCTGTCTGAGGATGAAAACCCGTACTAAATCCCAATTCTAAATTCAAAGCCTTCTGAATTGCTTACTAAAATCAAGATGTAAATAAGGAACCCATATCTAATACCATGCTCGTAGGCATCCCATGAAATCGAACTATTTTCTGAACAAATAAGTAACAACTGGAATTAACATTTATACCCTCAAAATAGATAAGGTGAGGAAACTTGGTAACCAATCCGCTATCAATCAAGATCATTGTTCTCAACTATTCAGTGTAACTCCTTCAATGAAACCTTTCGCAATAGATTCATATCCACTCAGAAATCTCAAAGGCTTGTCACAAACCAACTGATCACTGATATTTTACTTCCAGATTATTCGCGGCTCAAGGACTTAGTTGAATGCTTAGAATTTCTCGTGTCAAACAAATCAAATGTAACTCTTCAAATTTATCTCAATACTCTACATTTACTCGGATTTATAATTAAATTGGTCTTGTGTATCTCTTCAAGTACCTGTAGTTGAATTCCGTTATGCATGTTGGTTCCACAAAGTGTCGACTACATACTCTGCTACAAAAGTTAAAGTTCCATCACTAGCAACGAACAAAATCGTGTTGTCTATCATCGTTCATTCCACTAGTAATTTTCTATAGTTAGAATCATTCAATAGAGTAGAAACTTAAAGCTTTCACAATCGCAAAATCATCACATGTCTCGACTCATAAGGACTCCAAGATGTCAATTCCTCTAACCTTCCCCCATTTAGTGTTATCAAACATGAACTATAAGTCAAGGAATCCTCTAATATATTTGTCTTTCCTGAATGATATAACATAATACTCTACTTGCATTGTCTCAAGTGTAGCTCTCCTGAAGAAAACGATTACTACAACCTCATGGTGTTGGTAGTGGTGCCCTAGGCACGTTTAATAAACGTTGTAATTGTTATCATTTATTTCATATCAATAAAGAGATGTTTTGATTATTATTATTGTTCATGTTTACTTATAATAATCTCCGTCCCTAGTACTTGTTAAGCACTAGTATAAAGGCTAAATGATCATGCGATGATCATGTTAGATTTATGGGTACTTGTTTGGAACAAGGTACTGGACATGACTCGCTGTATGAGATTTATGTCATGGTCTATGTCGAACATATATCTCATATTAGTTATGTCATTTGAATCCTTAGACATGAAGTTATTATAGTCTTCCACTTGATGAACATTATGTTTGACATATTCAAACGCTACCTTTAACCGGGAAGTTATAAAGGGTATGATTGGCATAATCGGATTCACGTAGGGAAGAATAATAAGCTAAATGGATTTGTCCCTCTTCGGAGAGATGTCAAGCTTGGGCCTCTCGTAGGAATGGTGTTGATGAAATGTTCGGCCGGACTCAAATGAATTGATTGGATCAATGGCATTTGGATTATCAACATATTCGGAATCGAGAAAGTATTGAACAAAACAAGTTGACTGTTTGACCATGACTTGTGTTCAATGACGTCGAGGACAAAGGGATTATGACATATTCTAAAGGAATGCGAACTTGTATCTAGTTATACTATTTGGGTAGGTATGACGGTTTGCTAGAACCTAATCATATCTTATGGTTTCATGTTTGAACCCATTGCCAACTTAGTATAATCCTAGAGGGTCACACACAATAGAACGAATCTTTAAAAGGACTAAATTGGAATTTTGGAAATTCTGGACATTCTGGGGAAGTGGGCGACCGCACAGTGTGGACTGGGCGGCCGCACACTTAGCGCAGATTTGTACCAGTTTGTTTCAGATAAATGTGCGACCGCACAGTGTATTCTGGGCGGCCACACAGTACTGTCGGCTGGCACTTTCCTAATTCGATTTGGAATGTCTTTTGACACAAGATTCCTATTTGGAATAGGTCTTGCTTGTGTATAAAAGGATGAGTTCGGCCATAACTTCAGATATAGCCTTTTGTGAGTCTCCAAAGAGTTTAAGAGAGGTTTTACTTTGTTCTAAGACATCCTTGGTCAAAGAACAAAATAATACACAAGAGAGAAAATTCCATATAGTTCAAATTCATTGTGAAAACGTGTTTCACAATTTGGTCTAGCAACCAAGATCAAAGAAGTTCCTTTGATATTCGTTCAAAGTGTGGATACCGCTAGAGGGTTAAAATCATCATCTTCAAAGTTCGTGTTCAAGCTTTGTGATCGTGATCAAGTCTTCAAATCTCCACCAAAGACCAAGAGAAAATTTAATAGCCATCAAGGGTTAGTTTTATCCTATATTCATGTTATTGTATTTGATTTAATCATATGAACGGATCTATGGGCTTTGGGTTTCAAAATTTTAAATGCTAAATTCCGCTGCGCATGTTACTACGAAACCCTACACATGGTTGGTAGACACTTCAAATATGGCTCTACAAAAGTCATTTACTAATGCAATGAATGTATAATCGAAATCAACCTCAAGTTATGGTGAGGATAACTTTGTTAATAAGGAATCAATCTTCTCGAAGCATACATAACTGCCATACAATTCTGAATGGATAAACATCTCAATCACTCTTTGAGGCATCACCATGAACAATGAGTTGATTAGATCCACTATAATGGTAAAACTCGACATATCCATTAGAAAATAGTAACACGGTCATACCCTCTTGACAATTGTAATACTAATCAAATACACTAAGCAATATAAATGCTGAAGTTGTTATTAACCTTGTTTCAATAATCAAAACTCATTACACACTTATCAATCCATCGAGGAAGTATATCTTGCTGTGTCAATTAGTTAACAGTGTAGCTACCTTAGAAATTCATCAATAAATCTCTAACAATATCATGCCAATCCCAACAAGCCACGTACATACTGTTGCTTTCCTAATTAAATGACCAATATCTATGCATGTATTGAAACTTCCTCAAAATAATATATCCGCTAATAAGAAGACATAATACCTTGATTTCACACCCGTTGCTCCTCTCAAGCAATCCAATTATGATTACAGATATAATTCAGAATATCCAACAATACCACTGGAGCAATTGTTAATTCAAACAATATGACCACAAATTTATGATGCCCATACCTGGTATGAAAAGCCGTCTTTAAAATATACCCATCTCAAATATTCAACTGATAATAATCACTTCAAGTCAAACACTAAATAAACCACTAATCTCTGAAGTTGATAAAATATATCACCATATAAGATAACAAGTAATGATTCGCTATAGTCATCTGGTTGAGCTCTTAGTATTCAATATACAATCGCAAAGTACCATACCTTTCATAATAAACAATACTGATGCATCCCACAAAGATATACTAAACGTAATGAATCCCTTGTCAAGAAATATCTCAAGCTGAATCTTCTACTCCTTTAACTCAACCGATGTTATAGGTATATTAAACTAGATATTAGCACTGTAGCATTGTACTGTAACAACTCAATATAACCCAATTTTCTCCTCAAGTAACATGTACTACTCAATAAAGAATATATCTGAGATCTCACAAAGAAGGATCAATCCTCCAATTTAGATGTAGACGTTCCACTACCAACCACGTAAACTAAATACCCGGCACAACCTTCTGATAACAATTTTCAGACTTTAATGCATAAATAACATGAATGCCCAACACATATATCTACCATGCTTAACTACAAAATAAAGCACGCTAGCTTATAAAACTCCTCCATAAAATTATCAAAATCTTGCAATGGCAATATAACTAAACCAGTGAGTAAAAGATGCTCATAAATTTGCACATCACAAGTGCGCAACACTCTATCAATCACCAAATACTCCCCCTTAGTATAGACACCTCTAACACATAAGGTAGAGACTCAGAAGACCAATGCAACCGAGAAGCAAAATGCACAGACACATACAAGAATGCGAAGAACCAGGGTCTATAAGTGTTCGTGCTCTCAAACTAGACACGGAAATCATACCTCCAATCACATTAGCAGAATCGGAGATATGTTGTTGATTGATGGCAATATCACGATCCTGCACCTTAAGCTTCCTTGAAGAATCCCTCTTCTGGCCCTGAGAAGACCTGACAACACTTCCCAATGCCTTCATTCTTGGACAATCCTTTTGAAATGACCCAACTGACCACATCTCATACATTTACCTTGCTTCTTCCAACATTTCTCCTCTAAGTGTCCTTCCCTCCAACAATAACTACATACTCGTTTAACTTCACTTCTGATTTTCTGTGGTCCTTGAGAAGATCCTCTAAGTTACGAAGATGTACCCTGAGATCCTCTATTATCGCCATACTGATGTTGTGGTTTTTGCTGTCCTCCTTGTCTTGTCACATCTGAAGATTCAACCTTGTTTTTATGCTCAACTATGTCGTTAATTGCTTTCATTGAAGTTTCAAACATACCTTGGAACATCATTCGAACCTCTTCTCTAACATTACCCTGCCCTGAAGGCCCAGACTGATCTCCTTCTGTCCCAACCATTTCAATAAGTACCTGCATAAAACTCTCAACGTTACCCATTCTTTACACAACTACCCTCCTAGGTCACATAGTCATTCTAGACCATCTACAACCTAGCTCTGATACCAACTGTCGCGCCCCAGACCCGTGGTCCTACTTGGCCCCACGCTCGGGACACGAGTGGAAGACGTTATAAAACACTTTTTAGAAATTTTTTTGAAATATACTTTCATAAAGTTTAACAAAATCCACACTCGAAGTTCAAAGACTTCATTTAACTTTCAAAGAACTCTTTCACAAATGAAAGTACTTAGCTCGAAGGCTTACAAACTTTTATACAAATGTACATGCACCCACATTATCCAAAATAGGTGTTACAGAATGATGAAGTCACGGAAACTCTACCCAAAAGGTATTACATCTATGTAATGTAACCTTTACAAAACAAATCCCAACTCTTACCACTTTAACGTCCTCCCGTGCCAAAGTGTCATATCCTCTGGACCCGCGTAACTAAAACAGTAAACAATATTTTTTTTTTTTGGCGAAAGGAGGGCGGTACCTCCTTAGATTTTATTAATAAAGTAAAAGATGTACAAACGTGGTGGGGGACATGACAACCTCAACCACCAAGAAAGAAATCTAAGGGGGGAAGTCCTTACACATGACGTAAGGTCCTCTACAATAAAGGGAAGGGAAGCTAGAGTACATAGAAAATAAAACATAAAGGAATCTAGCCATAACCCACTAACCAAGCCGAAGATAGGGGAGGGGGTCTTTGCCTTATCAAGAGCAAATAAGCCTTTGCAATGATGAGGAAGATCGTGAAAGTGTAACAGTTCAATATTCGTCTCAACATCTGCAGCCATGTTGGCTAACCCATCCGCAACACACCATTACCCTCTCTCAGAATATGGGTTACCCGAACCTCCATCTGATCCATCAGGTGAAAAATGTGTGTAACAACATACCAAATAGCCCAAGGAATATGATAATCCTTGTTAAGAATGTGCATCAAGACCGTTGAGTCTAGCTCTAACCAAACCCGAAGAAAACCATGATTTTGGGCGTTAATGAGACCATCCCTAGCAGCAAGAGCCTCATCCACCATATTAGACTGGACACCGTAAAAAATAGAGAAAGCATAAATGAAATCTCCCTGGTGATTTCGAATGATACCCCCACCTGCTGCAATACCCGGATTGCCACGGATACCCCATCCGTATTAACCTTGATCCAACCATCTCCAGGAAGATTCCACACTACCAATCTAAAATTCCGAGAGGCATAGGGGAGAGTGTGCAGCCGAAAAATATCCACTAAATGATTATCTCCATACCTTCTTGGAAATGACATAGAGAAGGCTTCAGCAATATTTGAAATGTAGGAGCAAACCTTAAAAATAATGCTATTGGGACTCATCCGAGAGTTATCAAAACGACTTTTTATTTCGAGCCATCCAGATTTCCCACAAAATGATAGCTGGAATGATACCAGTTAACCATTTAGTAACTGATGATGAAGGATGAGAAGGTCCTTGCCACCAACAAAGAAGGGCCTGATTTAAACTCCCAACAAATAACCGAATTCCAAACATAGAATTAAAATGAGCCCAAACTCTACTTGCACAATCACCATGCAAAAAAAATATGCTCAATAGATTCCTCACTACCAGCATCATAACAATCACATTTTGAAGCAAGAGAAATACCTTTACGTTTAACTTTATCGCCTGTGGGCAACCCTCCATGCAAAGCACGCCAAAGAAGAATGGAGATCTTTTTAGGGATGAATTTGTTCCAGCAAAAACCAAAAATCGAAGATCGAGTCCTACTAAAGCACTTCGATCAGATCGTGGTGGAGAATACTTAAGTCAAGAATTTGATGATCATCTAAAGAATGTGGAATGTTTCACAATTGACTCCACCCGGAACACCACAATGGAATGGTGTGTTCGAGAGGAGGAATCGGACTTTGTTAGACATGGTTCGATCAATGATGAGTCAAGTTGATCTTCCAATATTCTTTTGGGGTTACGCTCTGGAAACCGCTGCTTTCACACTAAATCGTGTTCCAACTAAATCGGTTCAAAAGACTCCATATGAGATGTGGAGCGGAAAGAAAACTTGTTTATCTTTCATGAAGATTTGGGGTTGTGAAGCTTTTGTCAAAAGACTTGTCTCAGACAAACTTGCACACAAATCTGATAAATGTATTTTCGTGGGATATCCTAAGGAAACTAGAGGATATTACTTTTACAACCGTGAGGACAACAAAGTGTTTGTTGCCCGAACTGGTGTCTTTCTAGAGAAAGAGTTTCTCTCCAAAGAAATCAGTGGGAGTAAAATAAATCTTGAAGAAATTCGAGGCCCAGAAAATAACATTGAACCAATAGTGGAACAAGAACAAGAACCACAAGGAGTTGTGGAACCTGTTCAAAATACATAAGCAACTCGCAGATCTAGTAGGTTACGATCCGAGCCCGAGAGATATGGATTCCTCGTAACGGATAGTAATGAGGTAGAAATCATTGAGAATGATGAACCATCAACCTACCAAGAGGCGATGTCTTCTCCTGATTCAGACAAGTGGCTTGGAGCCATGGAATCCGAATTGCAATCCCATGCAAGACAATCAAGTTTGGAATTTGATTGATGCGCCCGACGAAGGTGTAAAAACCATAGGATGCAAATGGGTCTTCAAGAAAAAGACTGACATGGATGGGAAGGTGCATACTTAAAAGCTAGACTTGTAGCGAAAGGTTATAGGCAAGTTCATGGTATTGACTATGATGAGACCTTTTCACCCGTAGCAATGATCAAGTCTATAAGAATTTTGGTTGCCATTGCCGTATATCATGACTATGAAATATGGCAGATGGACGTCAAAACCGCTTTCCTGAATGGAAAACTCCAAGAGGATGTGTATATGACACAACCAGAAGGTTTTGAACAAGATTCTAAAGTATGCAAATTGCAGAGATCCATCTATGGATTGAAGCAAGCTTCTAGGAGTTGGAATCTCCGTTTTGATGATCGGTCAAAGAGTTTGGTTTCATCAAGAACGAAGATGAGCCTTGTGTATACAAGAAGATTAGTGGGAGCATAGTGCTATTCCTTATTTTATATGTGGATGACATATTGCTCATTGGAAACGACATTCCTACACTTCAGTCTGTGAAGACTTGGTTAGGAAAGTGTTTTGCAATGAAAGATATGGGTGAAGCCGCATATATACTTGGCATTAAGATCTATAGAGATAGATCAAGGAGGCTACTTGGTTCAAGCCAAAGTACATACTTGACAAGGTCATTAGAAGATTCCGTAT
>JAOWBW010002831.1:0-51419 GCA_026119855.1 Campanula takesimana
CATACATACATACATACGTACACATATATATGTATGAATATTTTAATAAGGTTTTAAATTTCATTTTAAAAAACATTTGACATTATCTACGTTTCATACAATTTAGTAGCAATAATTTATAAATACTTTCAGTTTTACAACGTAGAATTGAGGCAATCAAAGGGTTGTCAGCATTATATACCTCCCTCCGTCCCGGACTAAGTTTCTTAGTTTGACTTTACACGGAGATTAAGAAAAAGTAAATACTGTGAGTGTGAAAAAGTACGTAAGAGAAAGTAGGAGAGATAAAATGGGTAGGGATTTTTGTTGTGAGAATTACAAGTGGGTCCCATGATCTATTTTAAGTAATAAAGCAACTAAGAATCTTAGTCTGTGACAAACCAAAAAGGAAAGTAAGAACCTTAGTATCGGGCGGACACATGGAGTACTATATCAAATGCTTTTTAACTCTTTGTGATTTTGAGTAGGCTGCAACTGCTAATTTTCTTACTCTTTGACACTGAAATGGCAACTCGTCTCAAACCCAATTACTATCACACCAGACAACTCTTGCTTCCTAAACATTGCTTAATATCTCTCTCTCTCTCTCTCTCTATGTTAGAATAGAGATCATCAAGAAACAAAGAGAAGAAATCTCTGCCAGGATTCCAAGCGGGCGCTCGGTGCTTTGATCAGAAGTCCGGATTCTGGAGGAGGCAATAAGCGTGCGCTTGGGACCTAAGCAGGCGGGCGCTCGGGTGCCGCGAACTGAATTCGTGAATAAGCAGTTTTTCGGATTTCTCCTTATGTTTAGGTTTAGGTCTTATTCTAGGGTGCATATATAAGCAATGTTCCGCCCCATACTCATTGTAACTCAGATTTAACATATTATAGTGCAAGATCCTGGCTTGGTAGTGCCCCCAGACGTGTCAAACACATTGACGAACTGGGTAAACAATTTCTTGTGTCCTTTTCTCTGCTTTATTTCTTGTGCTTGTTTGTGGTGCTATATTTTCTTGGTATTGCTTGGGTGTTGGAGGGTCAATTCCACAACAACTGGTATCTAGAGCTCTGGTTTATCGTTCCGGGTTAGGGCGATTAGGTTTGTTCCAGCAATCAAGAATGGGCAAGGATAAACAAGCGGTGGAGAAATTCGATGGGTCTGACTACGGTTTTGGAGGATGCAAATAGAGGATCTCTTGTACAACAAGATCTCTATAAGCTCTAAAGGGAGTCAAGCCGGAAGGAGAAAAGCAGGAAGATTGGGATCTCATGGATCGGAAAGCCCTAGGGGTGGTCAATCTACTTTGTCAAAGTGGGTTTGGATTATCTTACTGAGAGATTTGAAACTCCATCTGCTGCAAACAAGGTTGATTTGATACGCAAGATGGGTTAGTCTCAAGATGCAAGAGAGAGGATCCTTAGCTAAACACATCGATGAGTTTATGAATGTTATAGACTCATTGACTGCGTTGGATATTACGTTTGATGATGAGGTTCATGCGTGTTTGTTGCTATCGCCTTTACAGGAAGTTGGAGCGGAACGGTGACAGCGATTAATGCTTCAGCGGGTAAGAACAAATTGAAGTATGATGATGTTAAAGATTTTTTTGTTGGGCGAGGAAAATCGTATGAAGAAGTTGGGGACATCGTCTACTTCGGGATCGGCCTTAGCTATTACTAGCAGGGGAAGGCCGGGTACTAGAAATAAAGGGAGAACTGAATCAAGGGAAAACGTAGTGGGTGGTAAGGGTAAGGCCGTGGAGATCAGAGACAAACCAAGGGTCGCGAAAGGATCGGTTCAATGCTATCATTATAAGGAGTTAGGACACTACAAGAAGGATTGTCCCATGCGAGGGGATAAATCGGTGAATGTGACAGTCGAAGGTGATGATGTACTGGTTCTAAGTGTTGGTAGTGGTGCCCTAGGCACGTTTAATAAACGTTGTAATTGTTATCATTTATTTTATATCAATAAAGAGATGTTTTGATTATTATTGTTGTTCATGTTTACTTATAATAATCTCCATCCCTAGTACTTGTAAAGCACTAGTATAAAGGCTAAATGATCATGGGATGATCATGTTAGATTTATGGGTACTTGTTTGGAACAAGGTACTGGACATGACCCGCTGTATGAGATTTATGTCATGGTCTATGTCGAACATACATCTCATATTAGTTATGTCATTCGAATCCTTAGACATGAAGTTATTATAGTCTTCCACTTGATGAACATCATGTTTGGCATATTCAAACGCTACCTTTAACCGGGTAGTTATAAAGGGTATGATTGGCATAATCGGATTCACATAGGGAAGAATAATAAGCTAAATGGATTTGTCCCTCTTCGGGAGATGTCAGGCTTGGGCCTCTCGTAGGAATGATGTTGATGAAATGTTCGGCCGGATTCAAATGAATTGATTAGATCAATGTCATTTGGATTATCAACATATTCGGAATCGAGAAAGTATTGAACAAAACAAGTTGACTGTTTGACCATGACTTGTGTTCAATGACATCGTGGACAAAGGGATTATGACATACTCTAAAGGAATGCGAACTTGTATGTAGTTATACTATTTGGGTAGGTGTGACGGTTTTCTAGAACCTAATCATGTCTTATGGTTTCATGTTTGAACCCATTGCCAACTTAGTATAATCCTAGATGGTCACACACAATAAAACGAATCTTTAAAAGGACCAAATTGGAATTTTGGAAATTATGGACATTCTGGGAAAGTGGGCGACCGCACAGTGTGGACTGGGCGGCCGCACACTTAGCTCAATTTTGTACCAGTTTGTTTCAGATAGTTGTGCGACCGCACAGTGTATTCTGGGCGGCCGCACAGTGCTGTCGGGGGTAGATTCCTAATTTGATTAGGAAACGAATTTTGGACCGGTTTAGACATAAGTTTCCTATTTTGAATAGGTTTAACTTGTATATAAACAGCCAAATCCGGGCCAGAACATAACATAGCTTTTGTGCAAGTCTCCAAAGGGTTTGAGAGAGATTTATTTTGTTCTAAGACATCTTAGATTGAAGAACAAAATAATACACAAACAAAATTCCATATAGTTCATATTCATTGTGAAAACTTGTTTCACAATTTGGTCTAGCAACCAAGATCAAGAAGCTCCTTGATATTCGTTCGTGGTGTGGATACCGCTAGAGGGTGAAGCTCATCATCTTCAAAGTTCGTGTTCTTACTTTCTTCGTGATCAAGCTTCAAATCTCCACCAAGATCAAAGCTAGAATTCAAAGTCATCAAGGGTTAGTTTCTCCTCTATTCATACTGTTGTATTTGATTTAATCATATGAACGGATCTATGGGCTTTGGGTTTCATAAATTTTAATTGCTAATTTCCGCTGCGCATGTTACATCGAAACCCAACAGTGGTATCAGAGCCCCGTTCATGTTGATTATTTCAATACCTAGATCATGTTATGTGTATATAAATTGTTTATGTGCCTTGCATGATATGAATATTGGAATATGTGATGTTTATGTGTTTTGTGATTTTATGTGGTTTATTGTTTTGCAACTTTAATCGCACGATTCAATCACAATAAATAAATTGTGGTGGATTCAGAATTGTTGATTATTAATTTTTGATTGGATCAAAGTTTTAATAATCGGGGAAAAACAATTTTGAGACAAAAATTTCGAACTTTGAAAATTCTACACATTCTGATGGCACCGGGCGACCGCACAAAACGCCTTGGGCGGCCGCACGGTTTTGGGCGACCGCACAAGGGTTTTTGGGCGGCCGCACAAGGGGCTCAGAAGGTCTGATTTTGGTCGAAAATAGAATCTGGAATTTTTCGAAAAATTCAACAAAACCAGTAACAGAACCAGTCCAGACTTGCTGATCTGGAATGGGTTTTGGGTAGTTGGTTTGTGTGTGGATTTTGGGGTTTGATTTTCCTATTTGTTTTGGTCTTGTGACTCTAAGATTGGTTCAAGGTTTGGATGGCTAATCTGCGTTCATCGAGATTGTGTTTCCCAAACTTGATCGCAATCGAAGTTTCAAAGATAAAACGAAGTTAGAATTATGAAGAGTTCATAACTGCTAAAATTGAGAAACAAAGTTCTTGATTCAATGATTGGAGATCCATGTGGAATTGTGAATACAATTGGCCTACGTTCATCGAGACCATCTATTGCTTAGTTTCGGCCACATGGACTACTTTCTTGGTTTCTTGAATTAGTGCGGGATTGTGGTTGCCTAATGGCTTAGTTCGACCGCACTTCTTGTTGTCTTGATTTGGAGATAATAACCAAAGTTGAAATAGTCTCATCCTCGTAATTATAGAGAAACTAATGACACATAAATATCATGCTTAAATTAATGGGATTAATTTAGTGGATAATCTTGATGTGTAACATGTTTATATTATGTGCTCATAAATGTGTTATATGCTATATGTGATGAACCTTCAAAGAAAGTTGTAAGTCCTTCATTGCCATGCCATGATTAAAACACTTGTTTATACATGGGTAATCTTGATGTGGGTTCGCCTCCGCGAAGTGCATTAATTTTATTCATGTATAAGGAAGATGAGGTTCATTAATTTAATGTGGGCTTGCCTCCGCAAGGTGCATTAAACTGAATGGTTCCTATGCGTTTAAAATGGTTGGACTTAATTAGGCGTCAAAACAGTTTTGGGTCTAGGAAAAAGATGAGATTAAACATGTTTTTGAAATTGGATTTCTCAAAGAATCTCATAAAAGGATCTAAGAATCATATGGGATATGATTGACATGATTGTCTACCTAATTAATTTAGTTTTTGAGCGGTCCGCCTCCGTGGACTCAAAAGTTAAATTAAAGTTGGATCTTAGCCCAATTAAATTATATTATACATTGGATGTATATGAATGTTATATAATTTAGTGGGAGTATTTTGTTTGAAAAATACATTAATTATTTCTTTAATGAAAAACCGGTACTTATTAAATTTTGGAAATTTTGCATATTTGTAGATAATGACTTCTAACACTCAATCAATGTCGTTGCGATCGATCCTTGAGAAGGATAAGCTCGAAGAGAATGGTACTAACTTTATGGATTGGATCCGTAGCATAAGAATCGTTCTTAGGCAAGAAGATAAGTTGTACATTCTCGATGGGCCTCTCCCCGCTGAACCACCGCCTACTGCCCCTAGGGCAGAAAGAGACAATTACAAGAAACATCGTAATGATTCTAGAGATGTAAGTTGTCTCATGCTTGCTGCTATGTGCTCAAAACTCCAACAAAGTTTGGAACATTTGGAAGCCTATGAGATAGGCGTGGAGTTGAGAACTATGTTTCAAGAGCAAGCTAGGCAAGAGAGGTACAAGACCATTGTTGCATTCACTACTTGTAAAATGAATGAAGGGCAACAAGTGAGTCCTCACTTTCTTAAAATGAAAGGTTATGTAGAGCACCTTGAGAAACTTGGCTATCCAATCCCATTGGAGCTAGCCACGGATCTCATTCTTAATTCATTACCTAAAAGTTATAATCAGTTTGTGATGAATTATAACATGCATGGAATGGATAAGAATCTCTCTGAGTTGCATGGGATGCTCAAAACTGCAGAGATGAAAATTGTGGAGAAAGGTTCTCCCGTGCTCTTGGTTCATGATGGGAAGAAGGCAAGTGCCAAAGAAAAGGGTAAGAAAGTTGTCAAACCCAAATAAGCAAGGCAAAGGTTGCCAAGGCTTCTGAGGCAAAACCTGATTCACAAAAGGATGCAATCTGTTTCCATTGTCAAGAAATTGGTCATTGGAAACGTAATTGCAAGGCTTTCTTGGAAGAGCAAAAGAAGAAGAAGGGCAGCAAGGCTGCGGCGACTT
Source organism: Campanula takesimana (assembly GCA_026119855.1). Classification (NCBI taxonomy): domain Eukaryota; kingdom Viridiplantae; phylum Streptophyta; class Magnoliopsida; order Asterales; family Campanulaceae; genus Campanula; species Campanula takesimana. The sequence continues at coordinate 5,822 of JAOWBW010002831.1, forward strand.
CAGGTATCTATATGATAGATATTCTCCTTTCTACCATTGATTCTTGGGTATTGGATACCGGATGTGGTTCTCACATTTGTCTAAATGTGCAGGGACTAAAGAATAGGAGACTGCTTAAAGAAGGTGAAGTAGATCTACGCGTGGGGAATGGAGCAAGAGTTGCTGCATTAGCCGTAGGGACTTATGAAGTCACTTTACCTTCCGGATTAATTCTTGTTTTGAACAATTGTTATTATGTTCCGGATTTAAGCAGAAATATTATTTCAATTTCTTGTTTGGATAATGAAGGTTTTAAGTTTCTTATTGAGAATAAGAAATTTTCTATTTATTTAAATGATGTGCTTTATGGTATTGCTAATTCATTTAATGGCCTTTATATCTTGGATGTCAAGAATGAAAATAATGACAATGTCTATCATGTAAACAAGAAATCTAAACCTAATGATGTAAATCATACTTATTTGTGACATTGCCGTCTCGGTCATATTAATGAGAAGCGTATCTCAAAACTCCATGGGGACGGACTTTTAGGTTCATGTGACCTCGAGTCATATGATACTTGCAAGTCATGTCTTCTTGGAAAAATGACTAAGACACCTTTACCAAGTTGGGTGAAAGGGCAAGCGACTTATTGGGGTTGATACATTCCGATGTATGCGGACCATTAAGTAGCAATGCTAGGGGAGGATTTCAATACTTCATAACCTTCACTGATGATTATAGTATATTTGGGTATGTTTACCTAATGAAACATAAGAGTGAAGCATTTGAGATATTTAGAATATTTCAAAATGAAGTAGAAAAAACTTGGCAAAAGTATCAAGGCACTTCAATCAGATCGTGGTGGAGAATACTTGAGTCAAGAATTTGATGATCATCTAAAGAATTGTGGAATAGTTTCACAATTAACTCCACCTGGGACGCCACAATGGAATGGTGTGTCCGAGAGGAGAAATCGGACTTTGTTAGACATGGTTCGATCAATGATGAGTCAAGTTGATCTTCCAATATCCTTTTGGGGTTACGCTCTAGAAACCGCTGCTTTCGCACTAAATCGTGTTCCAACTAAATCGGTTCAAAAGACTCCATATGAGATGTGGAGCGGAAAGAAAACTTGTTTATCTTTCATGAAGATTTGGGGTTGTGAAGATTTTGTCAAAAGACTTGTCTCAGACAAACTTGCACACAAATCTGATAAATGTTTTTTCGTGGGATATCCTAAGGAAACTAGAGGATATTACTTTTACAACCGTGAGGACAACAAAGTGTTTGTTGCCCGAACTGGTGTCTTTCTAGAGAAAGAGTTTCTCTCCAAAGAAATCAGTGGGAGTAAAATAAATCTTGAAGAAATTCGAGACCCAGAAAATAACATTGAACCAATAGTTGAACAAGAACAAGAACCACAAGGAGTTGTGGAACCTGTTCAAAATACACAAGCAACTCGCAGATCTAGTAGGTCACGATCCGAGCCCGAGAGATATGGATTTCTCGTAACGGATAGTAATGAGGTAGAAATCATTGAGAATGATGAACCGTCAACCTACCAAGAGGCGATGTCTTCTCCTGATTCGGACAAGTGGCTTGGAGCCATGGAATCCGAATTGCAATCCATGCAAGACAATCAAGTTTGGAATTTGATTGATGCGCCCGAAGGTGTAAAAATCATAGGATGCAAATGGGTCTTCAAGAAGAAGACTGACATGGATGGGAAGGTGCATACTTACAAAGCTAGGCTTGTAGCGAAGGGTTATAGGCAAGTTCATGGTATTGACTATGATGAGACCTTTTTACCTGTAGCAATGATCAAGTCTATAAGAATTTTGCTTGCCATTGCCGCATATCATGACTATGAAATATGGCAGATGGACGTCAAAACCGCTTTCCTGAATGGAAAACTCCAAGAGGATGTGTATATGACACAACCAGAAGGTTTTGAACAAGATTCTAAGGTATGCAAATTGCAAAGATCCATCTACGGATTAAAGCAAGCTTCAAGGAGTTGGAATCTCCGTTTTGATGAATCGGTCAAAGAGTTTGGGTTCATCAAGAACGAAGATGAGCCTTGTGTATACAAGAAGATTAGTGGGAGCATAGTGCTATTCCTTATTTTATACGTGGATGACATATTACTCATTGGAAACGACATTCCTACACTTCAGTCTGTGAAGACTTGGTTAGGAAAGTGCTTCGCAATGAAAGATATGGGTGAAGCCGCATATATTCTTGGCTTTTATATCTATAGAGATAGATCAAGGAGGCTACTTGGTTTAAGCCAAAGTACATACATTGACAAGGTCATTAGAAGATTCCGCATGGAAAATTCTAAGAGAGGCACCTTACCAGTGTTACATGGAGTTTCTCTAAGCCAGACTCAATGTCCTAAGACAAACGATGAGCGTGAGAAAATGAATGATGTTCCATATGCTTCGGCAATTGGGTCCATCATGTATGCCATGATTTGTACTAGGCCGGATGTATCTTATGCTTTGAGCATGACAAGTAGATACCAATCCGACCCTGGCGAAAATCACTGGGTAGCTGTAAAAGCGATTCTTAAGTACTTGAGAAGAACTAAAGACTCGTTTTTGATCTATGGAGGAATGGAAGATGATCTCGTTGTAAATGCTTACACGGATGCAAGCTTCCAAACCGACAAATATGATAGCCGATCGCAATCGGGTTTTGTGTTTATGTTAAATGGTAGAGCTGTAAGCTGGAAGAGTTCCAAGCAAAGTACAACCGCTGATTCTACAACAGAAGCTGAGTATATTGCAGCGTCGGATGCTGCAAAGGAAGTTGTTTGGATTAAGAAGTTCATCACTGAACTTGAAGTGGTTCCTAGTATTGCTAATCCAATAGACCTTTATTGCGATAATAATGGTGCTATTGATCAAGCAAAGGAACCAAGAGCACATCAGAAATCCAAACACATACTTAGGCGTTTTCATATCATTCGAGAGATCGTTGATAGGGGAGACGTAAATATATGCAGAGTACCTACCGATGACAATGTTCCGGACCCGCTAACAAAGGGACTTCCACAAGCTAAACATGATGGTCATGTTAGGTCCATGGGTATTAGATACATGGGAGATTGGGCCTAGGGCAAGTGGGAGATTGTTGGTAGTGGTACCCTAGGCACGTTTAATAAACGTTGTAATTATTATCATTTATTTCATATCAATAAAGAGATGTTTTGATTATTATTGTTGTTCATGTTTACTTATAATAATCTCCGTCCCTAGTACTTGTAAAGCACTAGTATAAAGGCTAAATGATCATGGGATGATCATGTTAGATTTATGGGTACTTGTTTGGAACAAGGTACTGGACATGACCCGCTGTATGAGATTTATGTCATGGTCTATGTCGAACATACATCTCATATTAGTTATGTCATTCGAATCCTTAGACATGAAGTTATTATAGTCTTCCACTTGATGAACATTATGTTTGACATATTCAAACGCTACCTTTAACCGGGTAGTTATAAAGGGTATGATTGGCATAATCGGATTCACGTAGGGAAGAATAATAAGCTAAATGGATTTGTCTCTCTTCGGAGAGATGTCAAGCTTGGGCCTCTCGTAGGAATGATGTTGATGAAATGTTCGGCCGGACTCAAATGAATTGATTAGATCAATGTCATTTGGATTATCAACATATTCGGAATCGAGAAAGTATTGAACAAAACAAGTTGACTGTTTGACCATGACTTGTGTTCAATGACATCGTGGACAAAGGGATTATAACATACTCTAAAGGAATGCGAACTTGTATGTAGTTATACTATTTGGGTAGGTGTGACGGTTTGCTAGAACCTAATCATATCTTATGGTTTCATGTTTGAACCCATTGCCAACTTAGTATAATCCTAGAGGGTCACACACAATAGAACGAATCTTTAAAAGGACCAAATTGGAATTTTGGAATTCTGGACATTCTGGGGAAGTGGGCGACCGCACAGTGTGGACTGGGCGGCCGCACACTTAGCTCAATTTTGTACCAGTTTGTTTCAGATAGTTGTGCGACCGCACAGTGTATTCTGGGCGGCCGCACAGTGTTGTCGGGGGCAGATTCCTAATTTGATTAGGAAACGAATTTTGGACGGGTTTAGACATAAGTTTCCTATTTGGAATAGGTTTAACTTGTATATAAACAGCCAAATCCGGGCCAGAACATAACATAGCTTTTGTGCAAGTCTCCAGTTCTAAGACATCTTAGATTGAAGAACAAAATAATACACAAACAAAATTCCATATAGTTCATATCCATTGTGAAAACGTGTTTCACAATTTGGTCTAGCAACCAAGATCAAGAAGCTCCTTGATATTCGTTCGTGGTGTGGATACCGCTAGAGGGTGAAGCTCATCATCTTCAAAGTTCGTGTTCTTACTTTCTTCGTGATCAAGCTTCAAATCTCCACCAAGATCAAAGCTAGAATTCAAAGTCATCAAGGGTTAGTTTCTCCTCTATTCATACTGTTGTATTTGATTTAATCATATGAACGGATCTATGGGCTTTGGGTTTCATAAATTTTAATTGCTAATTTCCGCTGCGCATGTTACATCGAAACCCAACACTAAGTGTTAGTAGTGCGCTAGAATCATGGGTGCTGGATTCGGGGGCATCATTCCACTCATGCGGGCATGCAAAGGAGATGGAAAATTATACTTCCGGTGATTTCGGTAAGGTCTATCTGGCGGATGGCGAGCCTTTGGAAATCAAGGGGAAGGGGGATGTCAGAATAGGAGCATCGGACGGGAAGGTCCTACATCTACACGGAGTCAGACACATTCTGGGTTTGAAAAAGAACCTGCTATCAGTTGGGCAGTTGGATGAAGAAGGTTACAAGGTAACTTTTGGCTGCAGGAACTGGGTTATTACCAAGGAGGATTCTGAGATCGCTCGGGGTAATAAAGAAGGGACATTGTATTTGGCGAATAACACCAAGGATAGTATCGCGGTGGCGTCAGCCAAAGGTGATATGGACTTGTGGCACTGTCGATTGGGTCACATGAGTGAGAAGGCGATGAAGGTACTTTGCTCAAAAGGAAGACTACCGGGTTTGAAGACAGTCGACGTGGGGATCTGCGAAGATTGTGTGTTTGGCAAACAGGTGAGGAGTAATTTCTCGAGGACAGGTAGGGCTTTGAGGGAAACAAAGTTGGATTTGGTCCACACGGATTTATGGGGGCCGGCCCCGGTAACTTCTATGGGTGGTGCATCATATTACATGTCGCTCATTGATGATTCGACAAGGAAAGTCTGGGTTTATTTCTTGAAACACAAAGATGAGGCATTCGAGATGTTTAAGAAATGGAAGGCTTTGGTGGAGAATCAGACGGGACTTAAGCTTAAATGCTTGAGATCAGATAATGGTGGGGAGTATGAGCTCGGGGAGTTCAAGGAATATTGTGCAGCGAATGGCATTCGCATGGAGAAGACTCCAAAGGGCACACCACAACACAATGTGGTTGCAGAGAGGATGAACAGGACATTGAACGAACGGGCTAGAAGTATGAGGTTGAAGTGTGGGATTCCGAAGACGTTCTGGGCATATGCAATTGACACGGCAGCTTTCTTGATCAATCGGGGAACATCGGTACCATTGAGGAATGAAATTCCAGAGGAAGCATGGAGTGGCAAGCAGGTAAATATGTCCTTTCTTCGCATATTTGGCTACATTTCATATGTTCATATAGACTCTGTTGATAGAACTAAATTAGATGCTAAATCTGTAAAATGTACGTTCATTGGTTATGGCGGGGATGACTTCGGGTATAAGTTTTGGGATGACCAAAATCATAAGGTTATTCGTAGTCGAGATGTTGTATTCAATGAACAGGTATTGTACAAGGACAGAAAGGGGCATCTGAAGGGGTTAGTTCGGAACCAGAATTTGTTGAGGTGGATATTCCAAACTCAGGTGGGAGCAGGACAGTTCATGATGACCAAGGTCAGGGGGTCACTGAAGATGAACCACATACTCCAGAACCGAATATTCCGCTGCGTAGATCCAGCAGATTGCGTGGATCACCTGACAGGTATACTCCTTCAAATTACTATTTGTTGCTGACAGATAGTGGTGAGCCAGAATGTTATGCGGAGGCTGTTCGTAGTGCACTTTGTGATAAGTGGAAAGCTGCGATGGATGATGAGATGGACTCATTGAAGGCCAACAAAACTTGAGAGTTGATTAAACTACAAAAGGGGAAGAAGGCATTGCATAACAAGTGGGTTTACAGAATAAAGGAGGAAGCAAACGGCAGTAAACGTTACAAGGCAAGGTTGGTTGTAAAAGGGTTTCAGCAGAAATACGGTATTGACTACACCGAGGTATTCACTCCTGTTGTGAAGATGACCACTATCAGAATGGTTCTAGGTATAGTAGTGGCAGATAATTTGCTGCTCGAACAGATGGATGTAAAGACGGCCTTTCTTCATGGGGATTTAGAAGAAGAAATTTACATGGTACAACCAGAGGGTTACTTGTCTAAGGGTAGCGAGGAACTGGTTTGCAGATTGACTAAGAGCTTGTATGGCCTTAAACAAGCTCCTAGGCAGTGGTACAGAAAGTTCGATGGATTCATGCACGATATTGATTTTATCAGATGTGAGGCGGATCATTGTTGCTACTTCAAGAACACGGACAACGGGTACATAATCTTTCTGTTATATGTGGATGACATGCTAATAGCGGGCTCTAGCAGTAGAGAGGTAAACATATTGAAGGATAGTTGCCAGAACGGTTCGAGATGAAGGATTTGGGGGAGGCCAGAAAAATCTTGGGCATGCGGATTGACCGGGATAGGGAGTCGGGTAAGTTGGTTCTTTTACAAGCAGAATACGTTGAGAAAGTCTTGGCAAGGTTTTGCATGGAAGAGGCGAAGCCAACAGGAACACCATTGGGTATGCACTTCAAGCTATCCGAGAAGGACTCACCTAAGGGCAAGGAGGAGCGTGACAAGATGGAAAGGACTCCATATGCTTCGGCAGTGGGGAGTCTAATCTATGCAATGGTGTGTACAAGGCCGGACATTGCACATGCGGTGGGAGTAGTCAGCCGGTACATGGGCAATCCAGGGAAGCAACATTGGGAAGCAGTTAAATGGATCCTTTGTTACTTAAAGGGTACTGCTGGTAAGGCTTTATGTTTCTCAAGCAAGGATGTCGTGTTAGCGGGTTATGTCGATGCGAATTTGGCATCAAGTGATCTTGATAAGAGGAGAAGTACTATGGGTTATGTTTTCACATTGGGTGGTACGACTATCTCCTGGGCTTCTAAGTTGCAAAAGATCGTGGCTCAGTCGACTGCAGAAGCAGAATATGTGGCAGTGACAGAGGCAAGTAAAGATATGGTATGGTTGCAGAACTTCTTGGGTGAACTTGGGAAGACGCGAAGTGGTAATGATCTCTACAGTGACAGTCAGAGTGCAATTCATCTAGCAAGGAATCCGGCGTTTCATTTTAGGACGAAGCACATCGAGCTGAGGTTTCATTACATCAGGCATCTCTTGGAGAGGAAGATCTTAAGGCTGGAGAAGATTTTGGGATCGGAGAACCCGGCTGACATGTTGACCAAGGTGGTAAACCTTGAAAAGTTGAAGCTATGCATAGCTCCAATTGGGCTTAGAGAATATGAGAGGAGGAAGGCACTACCATGATCGAGGTGAGCACTAGGAAGACACCAAGGATGAGTTGAAGACGGTTACGGGGCTAATATACGCGGTTGATCTCTAGGTGGGAGATTGTTAGAATAGAGATCATCAAAGAAACAAAGAGAAGAAAATTTGCCAGGATTCCAGGCGGGCGCTCGGCTTTGATCAGAAGGTCCGGATTCTGGAGGAAGCAAGTAAGAGGGCGCTTGGACCTAAGCAGGCGGGCGCTCGGGTGCCGCGAACTAAATTTGGGAATAGCAGTTTTTTCGGGATTTCTCTTATGTTTAGGTTTAGGTCTTATTCTAGGGTGCATATATAAGTAATGTTCCGCCCCCATACTCATTGTAACTCAGATTTAATATATTATAATGCAAGATCCTGGCTTGGTAGTGCCCCCAGACGTAGTCAAACATATTGACGAACTGGTTAAACAATTTCTTGTGTCTTTTCTCTGCTTTATTTCTTGTGTTTGTTTGTGGTGCTATTATTTTCTTGGGATATTGCTTGGGTGTTGGAGGGTCAATTCCACAACACTCTCTACATCTTTGTCTATATATATTGATGTATGTATATATATGCAGTGAGATAGTGATGAAAAATGTGAAATTAACAAACAGTTATTGGTGTGCTTTTACTAGGACTAGTGCGAACCCCGTGCTACGCACGGGAAAGTTGAAGGTTTGATAAATGATTTTTATTTTATTATAGTAACAATTATAAAATAAAAAATAGAAGTAAAAAAATGTGAAATATTTGTGAAAGTGTCAATCACTATAGAAGACTTTCTTTATTTATTTATTTTAAAAAAAAATGGTCCTTGGAAATATATTTTGAATCAACTATTGAACCACTTTTAATTACCAATTGTTATCTAATTTATTTCTTAACCAAATGACATAATTCAAAAACTTAAATTGCTCTTAACTCAATGAGGAATGCCCACGATTTTATATGATTTTAAGAGATATATTCAAATGAATAAAGTTACAACATGCTAGTCTTAGATTAGTTGTTGCCAATAAAGCACATCAGTAAAAGATTGGAAAATTCAGTCATGAAAACAAACTCAAATGGAAAAACTCAAAACATGAAAGTTGTAGATAAAATAAAAATACATGAAACTCAAAGTTTTTAAATTCAGAAAATTAGTTTTGATCAATTAAATACATGGAGACATTTAAGACCTTGGATGGAAACCCATTTTGACAGATTTTATTGTCATGCAAGATGGGTGAAAATAAATATGTAAATTATGCATAAAATTACGTGAACATCTAGGAACATACTTTTATGGGTTAAGAAGAGTTTCCAGGTTACAAATCTCAAAATTTTCATGTATATATTTTACTATAATTATTGCAAAAACAAAGCAGACCTTCATAGTGCTTCATGGGCAGATTGTTGTTACTTCAAATTTGTAGTCCAAAACCAAGACAAATTAATGAAGATTGTAGAGGTTTCTGCAAATATATAAAAAGGAATCAGTGATAGCAAACAAAACTGTATGTGATATTAAAGAAAACATAAACAAAAATAGAAACTTAAAGAAACAACGTGTAAAGCAATGAATCTTACAACTTTGAACAACAACAATTTCAAAAGTATCCACGTGGGTAGTTGCAAGAAATAAAAACATGACCAAATTAATAAAGCTCATAAATTTTCATCAACAAAATCAATCAAAAATATCACACAAACAAAGATAAGAGAAATACAACAACAACAAAAACAAATTTTCTTTCTCATATTTATATTTCCATGCAAAGACTGTATGCATTCTTTTATTAAAAGTGATTAAAAAGTATTTATAATATAGGGGATTTGAAGAAAGGAAACTAAAAAAACATGAACAAAATTCATTCAAACATAAATATTATCTTTCAAATTCTTGGGTGGTTATGTATGAATGTGTAAAGTATCTTTTAATGAATGTCTAATGTATGACATTTCACAATCCATACGGGTCTATGTATGTATATGTAGTGTTAAATGTAATAATTAACATATAATGTAATTATTATAATTAATTAATAATTACCTAATAATATTAATAGTAATTTTAAAAGTGATTAAAATGTATTTATATTTTCATGCAAAGATTGTATGCATTCTTTTATTAAAAGTGATTAAAAAGTATTTATATTATTAATTAGGGAGTTGAAGAAAAAGAAACTAAAAAGACATGCATAAAATTCATTCAAACATAAATACTCATATATCTTTCAAATTTTTTGGGTGGTTATGTATGAATGTTTAAAGTATCTCTTAATGAATGTCTAATGTATGACTTTATAATCTTTCATATTCTTTATCAGTTTATTTTTCAATTAGGGGTAATTATTGTAATTCATGCACCGAATTTAAATGCAATGAGTCTTATCCTATAATTTGATTAGTGTTTTTTTTTTCTTTTTTGAAGGATATAACTTGATTAGTTTGAAAAGTCACATTAGTTGAAAAGTCACACATTTAAATGCATTCCCTACCTAGTCTACATTTCTATTCTATATATAAGAGTATGAGTTCTATTATATACTAACATGTTCTTATAGAATACTCTTCTCTTTATATATATTCTTTACACAACTTATGTAAAGAGAAAAGTGATTCAAAGTACCCAGTTACAAACCTATTACGATCAACTAATATTATTACATAGGTAGCGGAATGTCAAAAGACTTTGAAAATGAAGCAATCATCCTACATGGAAGTCTCACAATCAAGATAAACCATTTTATTGCTTACGTGTCATACCTAAAATTGTTTTCACCAACTTTAAAATACTATAGTATAGATTTTCCTTTTGGTTATAAGGCTTTGGATTATTATTATTATTATTATTATTATATTATTATTATTATTATTATTATTATTATTAAATTTGATGATTGATATAATGTATTTTTTTTGTCTTGAATGATAGTTGTCAACCTAGCATCAACTTTTGAAGAAAAATCATCAACATATTTACTTTAAAAAGTATCTCAGCTGCTATTACTCGTTTTTCTACTCTAAAAAAATAAATTACGTTAATTGTCTGAAGAGTAACAAAACTTTTAATATCCAAAAATAAAAATAAAAAAATCAATAACTAATTGTTCAAACCCAAATAAACCCAGATAGATGACTAAAAAAAATAAACTCTACTAATTTGCTTCTACATATTCTTCAAACACCCATTAATATAGTTAGTTCCCGACCATCCCTTCGCTCCAAGGAACACTAACATAAACCCGGAACCGTCTCTTCAACAGTTGCCCGAACAGATAGTGAAAGTTATCGTTGAACGTTAGAGCAATAAAAACCGGGTTGTTGTTCTCCGGTTTATAAGCCTCCATCGCCCTCACAGCCATGTCTACCAGCATCGTCTTCAATGTTGTTCCTTTCGCAAATGACGCACAGTTTCTAAAATTCAGCTCCATGGACTCTTATCCAACTCTTTATCTGACTACCTAGTAAACCAGATGTATTACCATCATAACAAACTACAAAATTTGGTTTACTTAAATGGAGTTTCTCCACCACAGCATTGCTGACTTGCTTAAAGAAAGTAGTAAGGTTGTTCTTTGGGACTTTAACCGAGTCCATGTCAATCCAAACAACAACGGGGAGCCCTGAAATTATACAATGTATATACAATAATATTCAGAATAGATTTATAATGTGCTAATAATATGACTTAGAATAAAATTTTGTCATTTTAAAAAAGTGTGACTTATTAATAGGATACCTAAAATGGCAATTTTTTCATTTTAACAAAAAAAAAAAAAAAATTACTTATGAAACCGGAATTGGAGCTTTCGGTTTTAACTTTGACTAGTTAGTAACCCGTCGATCTCGACGGGCATAGTAGAACTTATTTAAATTACTTTCAAATCTTCGTACTTTTTAATTGAATGATGACATTTATGTAATTTGGTTATGAACCAATACTTTTTACTTTTGTTCATGAATTTGCTTCTAAATATGATATAAAATGTGTTTAAATGACATATGTAAAAATATAGGAGTATTATGTATTTGTTGGAACAAATAATCATTTATATTAATTAGTGGGTAACACGTGCACTGCACGGAAAACTAATATATCTTTTGTTTCTTTTATATTTTTATTTAATAGTATTAGTTAAACTTAAATCATAATAATTGTATAATTTTTAACTATAATAGATAACTATAATAGTTAATTATTAATAGTTAAATATAATTGTTAAAATAAATAGTTAACTATTAATAGTTAAATATAATAATTAACTATTTTTAGTGAAATATAATAGTTAAATATAATAGTAACTATTATAGTTAATTATTATAGTAACTATTACTATTATAAGTATAACTTAAAATTACTTACAAATCTTCGTACTTTTTAATTGAATGATGACGTTTATGTAATTTGGTTATGAACCAATACTTTTACTTTTGTTCATGAATTTGATTCTTAAATATGATATAAAATGTGTTTCAATGACATATGTAAAAATTTATTATGTATTTGTTGGAACAAATAATCATTTATATTAATTAGTGGGTAACCCGTGCACTGCACGGAAAACTAATCTAACAATTCTAATATCTTTTGTTTCTTTTACATTTTTATTTAATAGTATTAGTTAAACTTAAATCATAATAATTGTGTAATTTTTAACTATAATAGATAACTATAATAGTTAATTATTAATAGTTAAATATAATTTTTTTAAATAAATAGTTAACTATTAATAGTTAAATATAATAGTTAACTATTTTTAGTATAATATATTAGTAACTATTATAGTTAATTATTATAGTAACTATTACTATTATAAGTATAAGTTAAAATTACTTTCAAAAATCTTCGTACTTTTTAATTGAATGATGACGTTTATGTAATTTAGTTATGAACCAATACTTTTACTTTTTCATGAATTTGCTTCTAAATATGCTATAAAATGTGTTTAAATGACATATGTAAAAATATATTATGTATTTATTGGAACGAATAATCATTTATATTAATTAGTGGGTAACCCGTGCACTGCACGGAAAACTAATCTTATAATATATAAAAACAGAAGTGCATAAAACACTTATGTTTTCCCGCCCAAATTCTTTCAGTAAAAATGTCCAAAATGCCCTTAACACATTTATGTTACTTTATTAACTAGCAGCAGATATATTTATTCATTTTCTTAATAGCTTTTTGAATTATGCGTGAATTAAATAGTCAGTTGACAATGAATCATTCTATTAACCTTGGTATACGAAAAGATGCAAGCATTTATTAAATAACAGCCACACTTATCATATCAGCCTCATTTTAAATATTACATTCATGAATACTGTAACTATATTGTAACTAAATTGAAAAATAAAATTCAAACAAATATGAATATTTAAATAATGATGGGTACATGGAAGGGCGCCGTGTAAGACATATAGATCCGGTACACATCTTTCTCCAATGATAGCTTTCCTTCCAGGTTCTCTCTGTACATAAAACAAACAGTTGGTGATGAGCGTTTAACACTTAAATGAGCTTCAAAGATGAAGATAAGATTGGACCATTAAAGCTACCTACAGCTGATGAAATGGTTTTTGAAAATTCAAAGGTAAGAAATTGATTTTTTTTTTATTTTTACTATATTGTGTTTACTTTATTTTCTGATATAACGGCTTCTAATTTTCGTTTTAGATGCCAGTTATAGTATCCATGTAGCTACAGTGAATTTGATAATCAAAAGTAACATCAAAAGCAAGTCATATGAACAAACAAGAATGTACAGGAGAACCAAAAAAAGGTAATCAGTCTCATGCCCACATAATATTTAAGGCCTAGATTAAAGTAAACTGGGTCCAAAATAGGAAGAAATTATGAAGACTTCATAATGCAAAATTAAGGCAGTAGTGCAAGAAAATACCTTGGATTATAAAATAATCAAGTTCTTGTAGATTCAGTGGTAGGAAAATAAATTGATCTATGATAAATTCGTATATGTATCCATTAACATGATTATTTTAAAACTTGAAAGTCTTTGCAAAATAACTTATTTGAAAATTCACATTTTCTAAGTGTATAGGGTAGGCTCTTTTCCAATCAAATAAGAATGCTACTCTTTTTTATCTCCATGGCGCACTTCATTGTAGAAATTACCAGGTAAACTAAAGTGGTTTCAATAGAAATTAGAATTTAGTCAAAGATCAAGGGAAGGCACCTTCAAATTTTAGAAAGTATCACGTGGATCAAGAGGTGGATTACAAGATTGCTGACTATTGGTGCCAAAAGAAAGTTTAATGAAGGAGGAAAAGGTACTTAATTTATTTTTATAGTTTTGGAAAAAAAAATACTTAACTTGTTATAAGCATTTTCGCATATCTTTAACTATACTATACATGTGGTGATATTAAGCTGAAATGTGTTTAGCGTTTTATTTACTTCACCATTTACCTCAGCCTCATCCTTAACTGTTGCTCCTCTTGTATCTAACTGCTTCACCACATTTTTCGATAAAAAGAATTAATTCAAAAAAAAAAAAATTCATACAAATATTGAGTTATGAAAACTTAAAGGACTCTCCTAACGAGCCTGTTAAAGGCATTGGGGTTGAGACCACAACAAAATCACACTCCATGAATGTCCATTTACAGTCGTTTGTAGGTAATACTGCAGGGCCGGTTATGGGCCTGTGCAAGGAGACCCACAGCACAGGGCCCCAAATCTAAAAGGGCCTCCATTTTACAGTCCACTTCCACTTATATACCTGGCCCAGCCCATGAAACATAAACATGAACGCCGAACACACACAGAGAGAGAGAGAGAGAGAGACGGCAAACGGCAGTATATACCCGACTTCCAGAAAATAAAAAGGAAAAAATAAAATAAACAAGTCCGAAATTCATGGCTCAAGAATCGTCGAAGAAAATCAACCGTCAAAATTCTAATCGGAAATCGCGGGGGCGGACGCTTTTGAAGACGGCGAATCTGATTCTCCGTCAATCAACGAACAAATCCACAAAGGTAAAAAAAATAAAAATATTAGACGAACAAATCTGATTCTCAGGTAATCTAAGTAATTTAGCTATTTTAAACCTCCATCAATCACTGAGAACGACGTCTACTATGCCTGCGAAGAAGAAGATTGTCCCAGTTTCTATCTGCACAAGAAGTGTGCTGATCTACCCAGAGAGATCAATCTCCCTATTCATACACACCCTCTTACCCTATTTGCTTGTTCCCCTTATTCTAAAGGCTCAACTTGTGGGTGCAATATCTGTGGACGTAATGATTGGAAGTGGTTCACCTACCATTGCTCCTTATGGAAGTTTGACATCGATGTCAGATGCAGTTCCTTACTGCAGGAGGGAAATAATAGTCATGAAGCCCATCCACACCCACTGACATTCATCCTCTCAAACCCTCTTTGTTCAATTGTGATGCTTGCAAGACCAATGATACTACTAACTCAGTAGAACTGTAGAAGGGAAAGGATTCCGTTAGGCGATTACTTGGCTCCCAAAATCAGAAAGTTGCAATGAATTTGTAAGCCAAATTTAATTCATTCATTCATTCAATTTTATTTTATTTTTGCTTAATTTTTTGGCCCTTTTTTCATTCAATTAAGTCACAAATTATAATGGTTTTGTTAGGGATTGAGTTGGAAATTGGAAACCAATTTACATATTAAAGGCCCAATTTACATCTTTGCACAGGGCCACGATAATAGTTGAGACGGGCCTGTAATACTGTAACATCATACTTACCAGTTGACTTAAAACAATGAGTCTAAACTTAAACAAATTATAACATATACTTATACCTAAATTTAAGCAAAACAATGATAAAATATAAAATTACTGATAATCTGTAACATATATAAAAAAAAAAAAAAAGTAAACAAGAGTTAGAAAATTACCCAAAAGAAGGAGTTGGAGCTTCTTGACCGTCTCTAACCCATAAATCTGAGGACTTTTAAAGGAGCTTGAATTCAGACATAACATCGTTGTTTGTTTCATCCTCGAAAAAATCGATTGATCTATCCTTATCGAAATCGTCAAAAAGGTCAATTAATTGACGAACATAAGTAGGATGAACCTTCCTTAAATCTTTAGCCGTATTCATGAATGTTTAGGAGATAAGCTTTATCGTTGTATTGAAAAGGGAGAGAGACCGTCGGAAGATGGAGACCGTCCGTCCGTCGAGAGAGATGGAGGCGGCATTAGCGTTAGAGATGAATTAGGCTTTGGTTTCATTTCTATCCTTATCTCCTTATTATTTGGGCTCATTGGGCTCAAAACATTTTAATGCTCGCTTGGGCTCAAAACATTTTAATGATATGAAAAAAACAGTTTTACTTTTTTCTTTATATAAATTTAACAATAGTTAATTTGTTGTTTATGCAGGATATATTCAAGAGACAAACAATAAAATAAGAGTCTATCAATTGTATGCCGAGGTCATATCCAACCGGAGGGCGCACATAATTTGCTAAGTGATTGTCGATATCTCATGGAAGCTTTTGATCAACTATGGTGTTCGTTTGCATATCGAGAAGGCAATGTAGTAACAGACTTTTTGGCCAAAATGCTGCTGACAGAAATCAGTTAGATGATGTTTTTGAAAACTCTCCTTTATATTTGTATCCTATTTTGCTTCATGACGGTAAGGGGTTAGTTCAATTTAAAGAAGTTGGTTTGTATCAAGGTATTACTACAACAACAACAACAACAAAGCCTTAGTCCCAAAATAATTTGGGGTCGACTAACATGAATCCTCATATGTCATCGTGATAAAAGGAAGAGAGAGAGAGAGAGAGAGAAAGAGAGAAAAAAGATGGTGAAAATAAAATAAATAAATAAATAAATAATTAAAAAAAAAGTACGATCAACCCCCATCATTCACATGAATTTTCGCCCTCCACTCCGGCTTCTTCAACGCCACATCTTTATCCACTCTGAGTAAACTCATATCATTTTCAATCACCTTAATCCAAGTTTGCTTGGGTCTTCCCCTACCCCTCCCCATTTTATCACTTCTCCACTCTTCAGGCCTCCTAACCGGTGCATCGCTCGGTCTCCGTCTCACATGACCAAACCACCTTAGACGATGCTCCCTCATTTTATCCTCAATGGGCGCAACTCCTACTTTACTCCTGATCACCTCATTTCTCAATCGATCTTTTCTTGTATGCCCACACATCCATCGTAGCATACGCATCTCCGCTACATTCATCTTATGAATATGACACTGTTTCACGGCCCAACATTCAGTGCCATAAAGCAGTGCAGGCCTAATTGCCGTACGATAGAATTTTCCCTTTAATCTATTTGGCATGCCACGATCACAAAGAAACCCTGTGGCACTCTTCCACTTCAACCAACCTGCTTTAATCCTATGAGCCACATCTCCATCCAATTCTCCATCTTTTTGGATAATAGATCCAAGATAGCGAAAGAACTCGGAAGCTTGGACAATCTTTCCATCGAATGTGATCACTCCTGCCTCTCTGCTTCCAACTTTGCTAAATTTACACTCCATATATCCAGTTTTGCTTCTGATTAACCTAAAACCTCGAGATTCCAAAGTGCGTTTCCACAACTCCAATTTCTTTCAACACCTTCTTTTGTCTCATCAATCAGCAAAATATCATCTGCGAACAACATACACCATGGAATATCATCTTGGATTGACCTCGTCACTTCATCCATTATCAGGGCAAAGAGAAAGGGACTAAGTGCAGAGCCTTGATGCACTCCAATCGTGATAGGGAACTCTTCTGTCTTCCCAACGCTTGTCCGTAGACTAGTACTAACTCCATTATACATGTCCTTGATAATATCAATATATTTCTTTGAAACGCCTTTCTTTACTAAAGCCCACCAAAGTACCTCTCTTGGCACTTTATCATACGCCTTCTCCAAATCAATGAAAACCATGTGCAAATCTTTTTTTTTTATCTCGATATTTCTCCATGATTTGTCTCATAAGATAGATTGCGTCCATAGTCGATCTGCCGGGCATAAATCCAAATTGGTTATCCGAAATATTCACAATTTTTCTTAGCCGTTGTGCAATCACTCTTTCCCAAAGTTTCATAGTATGGCTCATTAGTTTGATCCCCCGATAGTTGGCACAATCTTGGACATCACCTTTGTTCTTATACAAAGGGATTAGGGTACTTTTTCTCCACTCCAATGGATCCCCCTATAGTTGGCACAATCTTGGACATCACCTTTGTTCTTATACAAAGGGATTAGGGTACTTTTTCTCCACTCCAATGGCATTGTGTTACTTCTCCATATCTTGTTGAATAGTGTTGTTAACCAATCTATTCCTAAGCCCATTTGGTATATATTGTGTTGTTGCTTAAAAAAAAATCGTCAAACCTAAGCCCATTTACATCTAAGTTATTAATTTTAGCTATGAACAATTTTACTCCAAATCTAGCCTTAAACATATTTTGAATATTTTGAGATGGTTTTTTTAATTCTTTTTTATATATTAATCCTTATTTATAACCGTCTTTTCCGTGCCTTTAAGGCACGGGTGTAATACTAGTTTACCAATTCTAATATCTTTTGTTTCTTTTATATTTTTGTTTAATAGTATTAGTTAAACTTAAATCATAATAATTGTATAATTTTTAACTATAATAGTTAATTATTAATAGTTAAATATAATTGTTTACTTATGTAAATGGTAATGTGGTTGACTGGTTGAAGGGGGACAGAAGCATATGGTTGATATAAACATCAATTCAGAAATGTTTTGTCAAACATTTGATTTTGGTATGTAAAGCAAAATAGAAAATTGAACTTCAATGAAATAAAATTTGGGGCTTACGTGATGGCAAATTGGATGCCACCAATGCCTGCGAAGAAATCGATGTCACGAATGCCCTTGAGAATAAATTGAACAAAGAGACCCATTTATATATCTACATTTTCATTTCAGTCATAAAACAATACCTGCGATTCTGAATCCAAACTTTAATCCGTTTTAGGCTCAGTATTTGAAAGAATAGGACACCCAAATGAGTTGCTGCCTTCATAGCCATATTGGGAATTAAGATGCATTTGAGGAAGAGGTTAGGCCGGAGGCGACTGCCGCTCTGCTCTTGCGTGAAACAAAAGAGGAAGAAAGGAAAACCGCTAAATATTGACAGTAGGATCAAACCAGTACAGTAATAATCCAACGATATAAAATAAAAACAGAAAGAAACTGCTTAATTGAGTCGTCCGATGGAGCATTTTAGAGTTAATATGAGCCCTTCTTTGTCTCAAGTCAATAAGAAGTTATTTTTGAGCTATATATAATATAGAGATTATTGTTATAAGCAATAGTTAACTATTGTAGTAACCATTACTATTATAAGTATTATTTTTTTATAATAGTTAAATATAATAGTTACCCTATATATAGTAACTAATACTATTATCTAATACTATTAGCTAATAGAAAAAAAAATTGAAAAGTCACTTATTTATTAGGGCGGAATTGATGTGGCATCACCAAATGTTTCATTTCCCCATGACTTGTCCACATGTCAACACCATGACTTTCTTCACCAACTTTCATATATATATATATATATATATATAAGATTTTGTATCAATTGACAATTTCTTTTATCCAAATTAAAAAGAGACACAATTTAAAAAATAAAGGTCCTAACTGAAATTTGGCTTTTGCCCCCGAATCCAAAAAACGGCTGTTTTAGCCTTGGTGTTTCAAGCCTATTTTTATGCCCTATTTAATGAATTCTTTATTTGTATTGAATCCTTGTCTAACTTATATTTTGTTTTAGAAAGTTAGTCTCTTTTTTTTTTGTTACCACTAATGAACTCTGAGCATAATTTGGGCTATTTTAATTATCTTAATGTGAATCTAAATTTATATTGGTAATATTTACAATGATATGTTAATACCAAATTGTAAATTTTTATTAGGATAATTTAAAATAACATAAATTATTACTCAAAGTTCATTCGTAATAACAATGAAAAAAAAAAGAGATTAAATTTCTGAGAGACAGAGTGAGTATATTAGGCTCCGTTTGTTTGGTTCCCCATTTTCCAATGTTTGTTAAGCACCGGAAAATGGGGAAAATACTTTCCGGAAAATGATTTTCCCACTTTTTTAAATAAAACGACTTACGGATTTCTCCTCCGTAAGTCATTTTCCGGAAACTGTTAACTCCCTCACTCACACACCCAACTCCCCATACAACTTCACGCTAACCCCACCACCCCCACCCACCCACCTCCCCCCTAATTGATTGTCCATTGTCACTTAATTTATTTAAAATTTGTTATTATTTATGTTCTAAAATAAGGATTTCGAACCGCTCCACCCGCCAGTTAGCTCCACCCAATGGTGGAGATTGGAGCAACCTCATTTTAGCTACACCCAACGGCTGAGATGTAGCCGAGCTCGGTGGGACCCACAAAAAATTGAAACCATCTGAGCCGCACAGATGATGAGTGTGTGTATGTGGTCTTGATCGGAGCCGTTGGGTGGAGAGGTGGAGCTAACTCGGTGGAGCGGTTCCGGGTCCCTAAAATATGCTAATTTGTGCATGTTTGACTTTAAGATTAATTTAGTAAGAGTGGGCAAGAAGTAATTAAGGAAAACAAAAAAGTAATTTTTTAAAACATGTATATCAAATAGCACATAGACGGGTTTTTTTCGAAAAAATTTTCACTTGTCTCTTTATACTTGCAAAACTAAATGTTGTGAAAAAATATTACATGATTATATACAAATCTTTGTCGTTAATTGTAGGGCAAATAGCACATTAGTACTCTCAAGTTTCACATGAGTTGCAATGTGACTACCAACGTATCATTTTTGGCAATTTCATTCCTAATGTTCACACTTTGTGGCAATGTAGTGCATTTTTGGATGATCGTTAACGATAATGGATGGACATTAGCAAAATAGATGAAAAACTTAACGATTTTCTTTACAAATTACATTGTCCACCTAGAAATTCAATAATAGTATATCATTTGTAGCTTTTCAGTTAATAAACAAAAGGGAAGAAAAAAAAAAGGAAAATTCTAAATATAAACTTATTTACTTGAAAATAACACTAATAAAAAACTTAAAAAATCTCATGTACAATTCTTAACTCATAAGTACTAGTACACGAGTATATCGGCTCCATTTTTAATTTAAAAAAAAAAAAAAAAAAAAAAAAAAAAACTCATAAATCGGCTATGGGAAAAAAAGAAAAAAAGAAAAAAAAAAGGAAATTGAAATAGGGATTGCTATGTCTACTCCAACAAATTGGAGTCGCCTTCATCTAGTTCTGTTCATCACACCAGATCCGGCATAGCCCTCCCTCCCTCCCTCCTTTGCAACGAGATCGATCTTTACAACACTTCCATGATTCCAGAATTACAGTCTCCTACTATAGCATGCCACAATCACAGCTCATCCGCCATCTATGCCACCATCCCAACCCCATCTGCCATCTACTCTAGTCTAGTCTGTTGCAATTCCATCATCACTACACCCACCTCCATAACTTAAAAACATCACTAATTAATTCTTATGATAACATGTTCAGATATTACTACCCGCAAAATCTTGTGAAAAACGCGTTTTTCCAAGCGTTTGGAAAAACGTGTTTTAAAAAAAAACGCGGTGGCATTTTTGTAAATAATCGGAACTTCTCAACGGTTCTGGATATCAATATAAAGGCTTCTGGATATGAGATTGATAGCCAGAACCTTTGAAAGTGATAGCCAGATGGGTCCTAGATATCAATATAAAGTCTTCTGGATATGAGATTGATAGCCAGAACCTTTGAAATTGATAGCCAGAACCTTTGAAAGTGATAGAAGGGTTCTCTGGTTCTCGATATCAATATAAAGTCTTCTGGATATGAGATTGATAGCCAGAACCTTTGAAAGTGATAGCCAGAAGGCTCCTGAATATCAGTATAAAGCCTTCTGGATATCAACATAAAGTCTTCTGGAGGTTTTGAAAAACACGTTTTTCATAACCATTAAGAAAAACGTGTTTTACAGGAGACCAACCCCCCCTAAGAGGGGGATCTACATTGTGGGTTGGGGGGTGTGGACTGACCCCCTTGACTTTCCCATATCAAGCACTTAGTCTTTCAATTTTATTTTAAGGATATCTCAGATGTTCCAAAAATTTCATTATGACCTTCTCACACAGCACCCGTGCCTCATGATTCTTTGCTTACGACATTTAAAGAAAAAAAAAACATGGGTTTCTTTTATTTTACTAATGATAGTTAAATTTAGTAACATACTTAAAAAAAAAAAAAAAAAAAAAAAAAATAGAGAGAGTTGAGAGAGAAGAGCCAGACTGTATATACCAAAGGTCAATGTCACTCGTAAGACCGCGGTGTGGTTTGGTATGGGAGGAGTGGCTCATCCCAAATCTTTACTTTTGATAGGGTAGTAACATGCTGGCAAAGACTAATCACACTATATAGATCAACGGGGGCGGAGGTTGTTCTAGCTTAACCAAAATCCCCGGTAGAAATTCAAGTTATTATCACCAGGCCAATCACACCGGCTTCCAAATGTAAATTTTCAGCAGCAAATACATATTGAGAGAGAGAGAGAGATCATAACTTCATAATAATAATAAAATACTTAACATCTCTATAATTTGCAAGTGTGAAAAGTACTTGTGACATGTCCTGAATATGATACACCACACGAAAAAAAGGGGAAAAACTTTCTGCCGGGAAAGATTGCATTAGTATTGTATTATGATGAAAACCCTCATTCTTCCCGCCATATATGCTAAAGAGGGCAGATGTACGATTTGAACTGCTCATGTAAACAGGCTCACTCACTCGTCAAAACCAAAAAGAATGCACTAATCTACATCTCTAGGTGAATCAACGTCCGCTTACCCCAGGAAACAGCTCTGATATTTTATTGAAAACATCCATTACCTGGAATACCAACCGACCATAATAAAATTTCTTTAGTTACAATTTACACACAACAAACACAAGGAAAAGTCAAAAAAGAAAAAAGGACTTTGGGACAATTATTGATGACTTGATAAGTTAAGCATGTCTTTAATACTCCCTCCGTCACAAAATAAAAAAATAGTCCCACTTTCTTTTCAACTTTTCCCAAAAAAGAAGTTGTTCAATTTTACGGATACAAGCATGCAAAGCTTCATCCTTAAATGGTTTTAACTTGTTACATAGGACAATTGGGAGGGAGGGAGTAAGAAATGTCCTCAATGCAAGGCACTTTAGGTCATAGACATCCAAAAAAAACAAGTCAGCTTACCTCCTTGTCGTTTTGATACTTCGTAATACTCATCGGGTTCTGAGAACACTGAAAACATGGAGACAGTGTCAAACAGAATTCATGTAGCATGAAAGAGAAAAAAAAAGTGAAAACTAGATCGAGAGGGCATACATCCATGATTGCTTGTTGAACTCTTGGGTTTTGAAATGCCATGGCAACTTCAGGATTGTCCATTATTTTCGAAAAACTTCTTCAGGGGTAAGCCCAATTTGATCTGGCCAATAAGACAAATTCATAAATCAAGTGTCGGTTCATATCTACCCAAGTTATTTGAAATGCCTAAGCACATTAACAAAGTAATGAATATAATTCACTATACTCCCTCTGTCCCGCTCGACTTAGGACGATTTTCCATTTTGGGCGTCCCACTCGACTTAGGACGGCCCAAAATGGAAAGGTTATACTACTTTTAATTTAATAGGAGCCACTTGTCATACTCACAACAACAATCTTTTTACTATTCCTCTCACTCATTCTCTTACTTTACTTTTTATACTCACAACACTTCCTCCACTCATTCTCTTCCTCTTAAAATAATAGTTTTCCTTAATCCCCGTGTCGGAACCAAAAATCCTAAGTCGGGGGGGACGGAGGGAGTATATATATATATATATATATATATAAACAAACAATTGCTCGTGACTTAATCTAGAGAGCAAGAATAAATCAACATAACTGCGGGCTAAACGAATGGATACCCTTCAGAGCATATTTTTTACATCATTCTGAACCATTTCTCAGTTAATGTTTTTCTTGCATAATGGCAACATGTCAAAAATATGCATTGAACTAAATGCTGAGATACCCTAAATTGAGTTATAATGTGACTACATAATACAGTGGCAGCTATATTTCTATCACGCTGTACATAATTGAAGGATTTGTTGCGAGTCCTACACTGGTCTTTCTGTACTCAACAAACATTCTCATTGCCAACCAGTTTCATCCAATTCCAATAGGAACTTCAGCTGGTACAAATGCCCGCCTATTTCTATCTTCCTCTGAAACCCTCACCTTGACTGCCAACATAAATGAGGTGATTACCGATTTCTTTAGCAAAGCTTACTTCATTTTTATATACCAACTTTTGAAAATATATTTTCTTGATTTCATTATATTCTGCCAAGATGTTTGAGTTATACAAGTTAATATCATCTGAGACTAAAGATTCAACCATAACAAGAATATTATGTACATGTGTGTGTGTGTGTATTGAGATTGAGTAAACTATCAGGGAGACTGATATTAGCTGAGAGCTGCCAATGGACTAAATAGATGTTACGAGACGAAAACTCGCTCAATGTTTGACCATGCAAACCTGAACAACATAGAAAATCTGATCCAAGTGTGGTTAGGAAATGAATTGTGGCTAAATGTTCTCCTAATACGGATACTGGCTGGAACTTATGAGGCTTCTATTTGCTCTGGAAGTTGCTTGGTCTGCCAAAATTTGATCCATTTCATGCTTCACTTCCGATTCTGGTGCTTTACTCCTCTATGGTTTATTGGTACAAGTCCCTCTTTTTGGTTTTTGTGCTTTGGGGATCTCATCTTTTCTTAGTTTGAATTATTCAATCCAATGTTCTCAAAGATTGTCATAGGTAATTTTGTTGGATGATTAGTATTATATTCATATACTCCTCCGTCCCACCCGAAATAGGACGTTTTGCCATTTTGGGTGTCCCACTCGAAATAGGACATCCCAAAATGGAAAGCTTTTATTACTTTTTTATTAGTAGGACCCACTTGTCATACTCACAACAACTTTTCATTTATTATTCCCCACCCACTTTCTCTCTCCTTCATACTCACAACACCTACTTTTCAAACAACTTTTTATAATAAAAGATTATTATTCCTTAATCCCCGTGTCGGGACCAAGAATCCTATTTAGGATGGGACGGAGGGAGTATGGTGTAATTTTCACATGAATTGATGTAGAACATTTTACCGAGCAAAGTAATTAATTTCTATCAAGCATTCAACTACTAAAGCAATATACTCCTCGCGAAGAGGTATGTCTAGCTAACAAGTACAGTAACTAAGAAATCAAAGTTGACCCCTGATTCAAACTCACCGAACTGCTGCTTGACCTCTGGACTGTTAATATCGAAATTTTTCAATGAATCCATGCGATTTCTGGAAGCAAAAAACCAGAAAGGGCAATGATAAGAAAGGATGAAATATTCTTTGGTCGCCATTTGGCGAGCAACTTGATGCCGTACTTTCACAATTTTCAGAAACATAACAAAGAATAAGCCCAAGTATTATGTAATAAAAATGAGCCAGAAGAATACAAATTTCTATTTTGAGTCGAACTACAGATAATAAATACTCCCTTCTTCGCACTTAAAGGTCTTATTAAAAAATAAAAAATAAAAAATTTAAGAGCTGGTAGTTGGTTTGAGGGTAGAACAAGTTTTAGTTTCGTCTCCTCTTATATTGGCCCTTGTGGGATTGAACTATTTCTCCACATTAATATTTGAATCCTATTGATTAGCCTTAAAAAAAAAAAAAAAAAAAAAATAGAACTCCATCTGTCCCAAAATGAATGTCCGAAAAATTTCAAATTTGCTCTTGATCGTTAGTAATAAATAAGAGATGCAAAACACATTTCAAAGGGCACTCATGAAGTATAAAAAAAGGGGAAAACCAAAATATATGCCACCGTACTTTGGCTTTACCTACAAATTTGCCTTGTACTTTATACTCGCCAATTTTGCCATAGTACTCTGATGTTCACCTTTATTTCTCTCCTTTGCCCTAACGGCCGTTCAAAACTTAACGGAAAATTAAAAGACTAACGAAGATGCTAAAAATTACACAGAAATGTTAAAAACTTAAAAGACCTTAAAAACGAGCAAAAGAACATCAATGTCATTTGCCAAACTGAGACTGAAAATCATTAATGAGTTCCTTCTTGCTTTCACAAAGTTAATTAGGATCTGAAGCTAGAATTGAAATCTCCATTAACCTCATTTCCTTATCCCAATGTCAATGCAAAACTAAAATTGAAATTCAAATTATCAATGGCATTCCTTCTCAATACTAAACTGAAATCATGACAGATCAACAACTTCAGACTACAATTAAAAAACATTCCCTCCAAATAGAATCTTTTCTGAAAAACTAGAGACAGACATAAACCCAAATCATAGCCGGAAATAGTGCGAATATAAGATGAGTCACTTTATCTTCCTTTTTTTTTTTAAAAGAAATTGTTAATGAAAATAGAAAACCAGAAAAAAAATGGCCTAGCAGATTGAAACCTGATTGAAAATGACCTAGAAAATTGGGTAAAACTATTTCATGAAAGAGGAAAATGGAAGATGGAGAAGAGAGGAGAAAGGATTCGTATAAAAACGGGAACCTGAAGAGCCATGGGGTAGAACTGTTGTGTAGAGGGTGATAGAAGGGGAGAAGGCGGCAGCCGAGGAGGAAGGCGGACACGACGACATGAGAGGAAGGTGGGTCAAGAGACCAGAGAAGATGCAGGCAGAACCAGATTGGTACTTCAAATTGAGTGGCACCCATGGAATCT
The DNA here is from genome assembly GCA_026119855.1 of Campanula takesimana. NCBI lineage: Eukaryota > Viridiplantae > Streptophyta > Magnoliopsida > Asterales > Campanulaceae > Campanula > Campanula takesimana. The sequence continues at coordinate 32,315 of JAOWBW010002831.1, forward strand.
CCATAGAAATAGGGGGTGACAGCGGCAGAGAATAGTAGCATATAGGAGAGACTGAGAGGCGAGTGATGGGAGGCCTACCGGAGAAGTCATTTTGGTGGAGAAACGGAGCGGTGGCTGAGGGGGACGGGAGCAGTGGGGGCAGAGGGGAGGGGGTTGAATAAATTCTTTTAGGGTTTTATCATGTCTCCTTTTTCTTTCCCTAGATCAAGGTAGGAAAAGACACCAACAATCTAAGAACCAATGAAGCAGTCTCTTTTTAAGTCTCTTTTTTACAGCTTCATCTAACGTATTTTAAGTTTTTAACGCTGCCTCTATGTTTTTAACATCTTCGTTAGTTTTTTTAACATTGCTGTTGAATTTTGAACGATTGTTACAGTAAAGAAAGAAAATGAAGGAGAATATGAAATAAAGTACAATGGCAAATCTGTAGGCAAACCCAAAGTATTGTGGCAAATTTTAGTTTTCCCTATAAAAAACTAACCAAATGCAAATAAATCATTAAGTTGATTAAGGTTGAAAAAGGAACTTACAACATATCTTGAGGGTTCTGTAACATAGATTGCAGTTCCTGCCGATATTGAGGGTTTTGTAACATCCCTGTTACAACATGAAAGAAATTTGCAGCAATATGAGAAACATGAAATCTTGCAAGTTTCACCGTTATAGATTCAGCAATAATGGATGGTATACCAAAGAAACTAACGCCAATTAATTAGTTTACTGAAATTAAAAACAAGATATACAAAAGTTTTCACCGAGCAAACAAGATTCTACAAAACTCGTTTAAAACAAAGTAGAGCAATCAGATCCAGCAGGACCAGCACACATAAGAAAGTGGCAGCAACTACATAAACCTCATATTGTCAACATTTCAATTGCAAGGAGGGGACTGAAGTTCGAAAATTCCCATGCCAGGAAATAGCAAGTGCATTGGATACATCATCTGAGACTAACAAATGAAAGCATATAATTCTAAAGAGCACTTGTATCGTCAGTAAAAACTCTAATGCATTAAAATTAGTATATCGTAGGAAGCAGTAAGGCATGAACTTACATTTAAAGGTATCAGGATTCCTCATTTCCTGCGGAAGGTAGCTGCAAAGTTCCAAAATAAATGTATAAAACTCTAACGGATGGAAAAGCAAGACTAAGTTTAGGCTAGCCTACAAGCTTAAACCTTAACAAGGACAAACTATAAGAACTGCAAACAAGGTAGAGTAGTCAGGTTATCTTACGGATAAACCATCTCTTGCATTTTTGGATCTTCAAACATCTTCTCCAATGCTTCCATCGACATAAGGGGATTTGTTTGCTCTGCCCATAAAATAAATATAAGATTAAAAAGACAAATGCATTGGCCAATATGAAGATCTCAACTCAGCCCAGTTGGAACACTACGACTTCGCATTTGTTTTGAAAATGAACAGGGTAGATTGATAGATTTGCAGCAACAAGATTATAGAAAACGAAGGGAAAATGCCAAAAAAAAAATAAAAAAATAATGCGGTCGCTAGTTAACATGCCCCAATGTAAAACTTAAATCTTAAAAAAGATTCATGACTCATGTAGGGTTAAAAATAATAATTGAGAAGTCACTATATCCAATAAATAGGTCATAGGTAGAAACAGATAATGCTGGCTGATGCACTTGAAAATGAAAAGGTACTACCAGTACTGGGACCGGTTCAAATGTAGAATACATAAGCTCAATGTAGGAAAGACTTTCGCTTCAAAATGCAACTCAATCAATTTTTGTAGAAGTAAAGTTTTACAAAAGTAAAGTATTATGGTGTCAGCCACCTAAAGACTAAAATGGGTTTCCTGCAACTATTCACTACAAATAATCTATACTTTTCTTGCGCTAAACATTTTTCCACATTAAAATTCCCAAGAGAAAGATAAAGTTTAAATAAAGTGATTATCTTCATGTATGCTTTTGCATCTGGCGTGTGCGAAAGGAAGAGTATTTATAATAATATCAATCCATAAAAGGAGGTGGACTTGAACTTCATAAAAAGTGGAAAAAGAACAGAACAATAACAGATTTGATCCTACTCATAATTCACTAGATAACCAAGAATTAATGGGAAAAACACATCTGCAGTCGCAAAACCAAGCTACCTAATAGCAGTCCATAAAAAGCCCAACGAGATGCTAGGGGAAAAAAAAACTTTTGACTTATCGGTACTACATAATATACACACACACACATATATACATATATATATATATAGGAGATTGAATGCTTCTTCCATTGCAAACCAAAAAAAAACACCTTCCACATTGAAAAGTAAATATAAGACGATAGCAAGTCGCACTTCGACATACTTTCACCATGCATAGGTAATCAAATTCTTATCGCTGAAACAATAAAAAGAATGCTATCAGTGGCAACTCTTATATTTTTATTAGGGCAAAATTTTACAAATTTTTTGGCCAAAGTTTAATGAAGTTGGCAAAAGGAAATGTCAAAACACATATATTCGTTTAAGACGGATGTCGTATATAATTAAAATATTGACAAAAAAATATTAGCTCATGAGTAGATTTAATAAATAAATGTACAATGATGACCCTTCTTAAAGATCAAATTCAGATCAAATTCAGATCAAGAGTGTTTTACTTACGTGTGGTTGAGGATCCCTGAGAAGCACCACCCCAAGGATTGGAGGCAGCTCCATTTTGGAAAGCCTGCATTCATAAAACGCAAGAAAATATTTATTTTTTAGAGAGTCATGTAAGATATTAGCCTGCAGTAACAGCATAACAATGAATTCTTACTTGGTTGGCCTGAAAATCCTTTTGTGGATCTTTCTCATAAGATTCTTTGAAACTCTCAATAGGACTTGCTTTCAAAGTTTCATCAGGAGACACGTCAACGAAAGCTGCGAAATAGTGGGTCAGTGATTCATCTAGAGAGATGTATAATTAGCTAGCTTTGAGATAAGACCGCCGAAAAGTAAATTAACTATTGTAATTTTGCTATACAATTAAGTCGATAATAGTTTACAATTTAGACCGTAATTTGACCTTTTTAAGGCATTTAACTTGAGCCTTGAAAATCTAACACGTTCCTATTGCCTGACAATCTTAAGCTTTAATATGCAGGAGACTCAAGAACCTAGTAAATAGTTCAAAGTCGTCAATTTCATAGAATTGTGGAGGCTTTTAAAAGGCTAACTGATGATTCATTGGTCAATAAAGAAAAAATATAATGGCTATTCTTCCTCTTATTTTCAACTCTGCTGAAGCTGCCTGCTAAACCCTGCACTACTAAAAGCAAAATCAGTATGACTTGTATCACTTCTATCACTACCATTCAATAAGCCTAGTTATTTCATGCTCAAAACACTCCAACCTATTAACAATAACCATGCTAAGGACCAACTTTACAACTCCAGCTCTCTAACAACCCACCAAATCCTTCATTACAATATACGTCGACCAACCCTCTTACCACAAATTCATAAAATTACTTGTGGTCCACAAAGTATAGAACATTTCGATAAAATTCTTGCACCCCCCCCCCCTTCAAGCCACCCATAATTGTCCCTTCTTAACCTTCCGCTGTACTATAAATCCTATATATAGATTCAACCTAAGCTATCTTTCACAAATATTCAAAAGAAGAAGGCTGAAGAAGAAATTCATACAGAAAATGTAAAACTCTTGAAAAGTTAAAGAGACGCATTGAGATATATAGAAAATGTAAATTTAAACAATTATAGAGGCACCAACAGGAAGAAACCATTACATACCAAACTTCTTAGGCTCCTCCACTACATTTAAGTCGTTCTCGACATTCGTGGCTGATGGAGCTTCAACTTTGCTAGGAGGTGTGGCTGGTGATGCCTCAACATTGTTAGGAGGTACATCTACCGTCACCACACGTTCAGAGGCAGGTGCAGAAGGTGCGGTTGCAGAGGGTGAAGCCACTCTGCTAGGAGTAGGGGTAGGGGTAGGAGGTGTTGGAAAAGAAAAAGGTGGTCCAGGAGAAGGTGAGGCTCCTGCACCCTGCATTGGAGTTGTTTGAAAAGGAAAAGGTGATCCAGTAGGAAAGGGTGCATTAGTGAACTGATTATTTTGTGAACCCATCATAGACTTGAAAGCTTGTTGCATGGCTTTATTCTGAAAGTATAACCAACCCATGATTAGCAAGTACAATCAGTATGGAAAGCATAGTTAACCAAAATCTTAAAAACAGTGTATAAAACAGTTGAGATCAAAATCAAACGTGAATGAAAATATGAGAATGATTTTAAAATAAGAAGGCGCATGGCTTCAAAGATAAATGAAGCTATAAGGTTACCAAAAGCATATGACAATCTGTAGTACTCCCTCTGCCCCTAAATGAATGTTCAAATTTCAAGGAACTTTGTCCCAAAATGAATGTCCAATTTTATCGGAAGTTACTAAATCATCCCTCATCATATAACAAGTTCTAATTTACACTTACTCATCATGCAATGCAATGCAATATAGTGAAATCATTAAGCGCTTGTTATGTACTTATGCTACTAAACATGCTTAGCTTAGGTTTAACATTTTTACAAATGTCCCTCAAAGTGAAATTTGGACATTTGTTTAGGAACGGAGGGAGTACTGATTACAATAAATTAATTCACTGATAATGTGGAAAGGTAAAAACACATAAGCAAACAAAACAAGACGAAATACTAATTGGAGAATTAGGGTCTTTAGAGGGCAGGCATGAAAAGCAGATTAATACAATTCTAGTTAAAGATTAATACAGCTCTAGTTAAATGTATGCACCCTTGTTACGGTCATCAAGCAACATGTTCCAATTTGAAGCAAAGTCAGACCCCATTAATTTTAAATGTTGGAAATATTTCTCACCTGAAACAGGACGAAAAAAGAAAGACACATCGATAACTTCACATTATAAACATAAACTCTGATGGTTCGTGTTACTAGTATAGATCTACTATCTCTACCTGCCATCTACAGGAGTCCTCTCTCAAGGGAAACTTCCCTCCACAGTTCCACTCATTTGATGGATAGTGGATCACCCAACAAATCTGTACCTTGTAGAGCATATTATTCCTGTATCCGTATTATCTAAAATATAGCGCCATTAGGAAGCAGCTACCAACGAGAACATGCTTCAAACACATTTTTCTTTAACCCTTGACAAACTTGCTGATGTGTAATTGATGGCCGCAGAAGTTCAATAATATTGCTGATGTGGCAAATTATAATATCACTTTTAACATGTGATTGTCTTCCACCCTTAAAAATGCATTAGTATAATACCTTGGCACTCCACGCATCCATCATCCAAGACATGTTCTTCCATGGATACCTTTCGATTTTCGCACCACCATGGAAACAGCCAACACCTCAGACCGTCCAAATCAACGTGAGAGAAATCCTTCATCAGCAGCAACAAGACTCATCTTCCAATTTCACCCTCCACCACCAAACCATGAACTGAACCCACCACCACCTCATCCTCCCTCACCAAACCCCAATCAATCACATCCTCTCAGTTACAACCACCCAAAACTTCATTTAATAAAATCCCCCTTCCGATTCTGTCGATATTCCTTGCTGCACTTTTGATTGTAACTAACACTATGAAAAGGTTTACATACAATATGAGAGCTGGGTTTTCATGGAACAAGAAATAATGACAACAATAATAATAAAAAAAAAAAAAAATACTTTCCACAAGAATCCACCATCACCTCCTCCTCCATCCTCAAACCCCATTCCGCTATTCACAACAACCCCAAACTCCATTTCACTTCCATGTCAATTGATGCTTTCACAAGTTATCGACCGACTTGAGAGTTGGGATTATATGGATTCACCCTAATTTAACTCTTCGATGATGGAAGCTAATGATTGGGGATTATGATTGGATAGGAAATGGTGAATTGGGGCGGTAACTGTAAATTTAAAGGTGTCAGGATAATTGCGTGTAAAAGTCTGATGGCGATTAATGATACGGGTTGAATTGTGAAGTAGGGTTTGGGGTTTGATCTTTGATTTAGGGGCTGCTTGCCATTTCAACTATTTTTTTATTTTTTATAATGCAATTATCTGTTGGGGTATCTGCAATTACTCCCTCCCTCCCAAAATGATGTTCCCACTTATTTAACTGTTCATTTGAAAGAATTTTGAGTAGCGATTTAGGTTAATTTAATAATACAAATGAGAATCTAAAACTTGCTAATGACATACCATTATATACACTATCAATAACAATTTTTGGATTGTTATTAAGGTTAATTTTGAGCACTGGATTAGGTTGTTTTTTATTGTTATATTGTATTTAGAGGCTTTGACCAATAAGTCCCTAGGCCAAATAAAAACTATCAATAAGGACAGATATTTTGAAAACCTACCAAAAAGTCCTTGACATTTTTCCTGGACCAAAATGCCCTTCTTCCTTCCTCTGTGCTGTGCGCACAACCCAGACGTAAGTCGTTTTTTCTTTTTCTCCCTCTCTTTCTCTCTTCCAGTCTCTTTCTTTCTTTCTTCCTGTCTGTTTCTTTTTTTTTTCTTTTTTCTTTTTTCCACCCTAACGCTTCACACACACACACACTCTGTCTCTCTCTCTCTCTCTGTCTATCTCTATCTCTTCCTCTCTCTCTCTCTCTTCTATTTTTTTCTCCTCAAAATTTTAAAATGCCATATCATAAAATTTAGAAACCGAAAAAATAATCCGAAACCACTGTTTTAATCATGTCGTCAAGGCGAATCAAACAAGTACACTCAACACGTAATTTAAATTTAGAAATAAAATTTCGTTTTTTAAAACTGATAAATTCACTTCTCAATTTTTCACATTTTAAACTGATAAATTCATGTTTCAATTATTCTTATTGGTTCATCATTAAGTTTTAAACTGAGTTATTTATTCTTCAATTGTTCATAATTGAGTATAAAAACTGATAAAGTAATCTCTCAATTTTCACAAACGATAGTTAGATTTCCCGGATGTTTAAGTACACTCAACACTTAATTTAAATTTTAGAAATAAAATCTCGTTTTTTAAAACTGATAAATTCATTTCTCAATTTTTCACATTTTAAACTGATAAATCCATGTCTCAATTATTCTCATTTGTTCATAATTAAGTTTTAAATTGAGTTATTTATTCCTCATTTGTTCATAATTAAGTATAAAAACTGATAAAGTAATCTCTCAATTTTAACAATCGATAATTAGATTTCCCAGATGTTTAAATTTAAAAATTAAGACACTCAACACGTAATTCATTTCTCAAATTTAAAAATTAATAACTGAGACATTCATTTAACAGTTGTTCATAATTGAATTAAAACTGATAAACCACCTCTAATTTTTCCCAATTGATGACTCAATTTATCGATTTAATTATATAATAAATGAGACATTCATTTCTCAGTTATTCACATATGAATTTGAGTACAAGAACTGATACATTCATTTCTCAGTTATCAATTTTATATTGTTAATATAATAATAAATGAGATATTCATTTCTCAGTTATTCACACACGAGTTTAATATAAAAACTGGTAAATTTATTTCTCAGTTGTTAACACATGAGGTGAGTGTAACAACTAAGAAATTCATCGCACAGTTTATATAAAGAATACTCATTTTCGGAACTATGTGTTGTCAAATGCTCTTTAAACAATTGTGAAATAAATTTATCTCATTTTTTTAATTAAAAATGAGTAATTGTTCAATTGTGAAGAATTAATACTCCTAACCCCCCTAAAAAAAATAAAAAAAAACAACAACAACAACAACAACAACAAATGTGAGGTTGTAGGGTTAAATATATAATAGTCTACTATTTGAACAAATAAGAAGCTTGGCATAGTGGTTAGGAGTCTTAGCCAAGACTAAGAGGTCTTGGGTTCAAACCCTCCCAAGAGCAAATAATTTTTATTAATAATACTTGGGGTTGCAGTGGGTGAGTTCCGGCGGTGGTTGGTCGGAGAACTGCCGGTGGTCCGACGGCGGCGGCGGCTGGAGGTCTGAGTTCCGGCGGTGGTTGGTCGGAGAACTGCCGGTGGTCCTACGACGACGGCGGCGGGTGGAGGTCCGGCGGCGGCGGTTGGTCGGAGGTCCGGTGGCTGCGGTTGGAGGTCCGACGGCGGCAGGTGGAGGTCCGATGGTGGCGGCTGGTGGCGGTGGGTGGCAGCTGTCGGTCAAAGATGGTCAAAGATGGTCAATGGTTAAAGGTGTAATAGGATTTTATATAGGCTGGGGTATTTTTGCCATTTAAAAAGGGTGAGGGATTTATTGGTAAAATTGATTTCAACCCAAGGACCCTAAGGTAGATTATGAAATGTTGTGGTTTTATTGGCAAATACCATCTTCCCCAAGGGACTTATTGGTAAAAATCCCTAGTATTTAACCTAAATTGTTACTTCAAGTTTATTTGAAGTGACAACAAAAAAAGTTGGAACATCATTCCGAGACAAAGGGAGTATAGTTGAACTTGTTGGCAATAAATACATGTCACCAAGTCCACTAAGTATTTAACAGACACTATCAATTTGGGTGACATCCGTTATAAAATTAATAGTACAAGGTCACATAATAAAAGATCAATAGTCAAATTAACGATGTCCGGATAGTACGGTAGTCAAAATATAGTTTACCCGTGGTAGAATTTGCACTATGATATCACTTTGACCCACCATCCCCCACCCACCCCTTTGTGCCAATTTTCTATATAATAAGTATAATTCTTATTCTTTAGCCAATCTTGACACCCTTATTAAAAAAAAAAAAAACACACACACACACACCTTCGTCACTGTCACTGCCTATAAAACGCTTCTGTCAATTTCCATTTTTGTCAACCAAATGGATCAAGGTGAGCTTAAGGTATTTTATACAATAATCCTTCTTTAGATAAAATTCTTTCCATGCACTTGTGTCTGGGTGTGTGTGTGTGTAACAGATACAGGAATGAAGGTTTCTTTGATAACAGAACAAACCTTGAAAACTAATAACGCCACATTACCTATCCAAATAAACGTAAAAACAATCGACTCTTACAAAATCTTGTACGCCCCATTTTAGTCACCCAGCTTAAGGTTAACAAAATTACAATGGAGACGTCCCATCGACACTGTTAGATGACTGAAGACTCGCAACTAGACTAAGTTGATTGGGATGAATCAAGAGTACCAACTACCAACTTAATTCAGTGGTTTAGGATGTTTATATTAAGTTCTATTGCCCCAATAACAAACAGTAAGAGAATATCTTCCATTTTTATAAACCGAAAAATTCAGAATATAAAAAGAAAGGGATATTACCTACCTTACCTAATATTTCTATGCATACCTTGTAAAAGAGAGACTCACCTTTAAATATGTCGCCACCTGCCATGTAACTCAAATTGTCAGACAAATAAATCACAAAGAGAACAAAGATTATAAATAAGAATTGAAATTTCTATTGACCAAATGACAAGTAAGGGATAACCGTTCTCACCGTTGAAAATAGTACTGAGAGACCAACACCAACTCCAACCAGAAGAGAGGTGAGCCTCTACAAACAACCAAAAATCAAGCGCAAATGTAATACAAAATCTGTAAAACAGTTAATAAATTTGAATCACAGATTCACAGGTAAAGATAAATTAACTTTAAAGGAGCAAGTAATTACACATGAGAAGGAGGGGGTGGCGGTGAAAGCTGCGGGCTGGCACCAACTGAAGTTGTTTCTTTACCCCCTAAAGAAGTAATACGTGCAAAGCATTTCTTCCCTGTACACAAAGTAGTAGTACTCACAAGATAAGAGGCACATACTGGCACAAATATTAAACCACCAAGAAAGCTAACAAAATGAAAAATGATGAAATACAGACATACTAGCATCAAAATATTGAGTGAACCATTGACATGAAACAAAAGATAAGGTGATACTTCCTCTGTCCCGGAATGATGTTCCCACTTTTTTTGCTGTTTGTTTAAATGAACTTTGAACACTAGTTATATAGATCAAACTAATTATCCTAATGAAAATCTAAAATTTGTTATTGATACACCATTAGAAACACTATCAATAACAGTTTTTAGATTTTCATTAGAATAATTAAATTAACCTATAATTGTTGCTTAAAGTTCATTCAAACAAACAACAAAAAAATGTGGGAACATCCTTCTAGGATGGAGGAATCATATTGGATTAGGCTCCAAAAAGGACCAAAAATAGGTGATACAAAGTCAGACGTGGCCCAAGTAATTGGGACAAAGGTCGAGCTGAGTTGAGTTGTCAGCTTCAGAAGAAGTGTCTCAGAATCTCAAAAATTGCATCTAGCTAGAGTTCCTTCACTGAATAGTGTCTTTTTTCTCTTCAAACGAAGTTGTCAAAACCGGCCACTAATATGAAGGCACCACGTTATAGTGAGACAAATCCATCGCTCCTTTATCATTAACTTAATACTTCCCCTGTCCCAAAATGAATGTCCAGATTTCATTTTAAGAGACATTCTGAAAAAAATTACTTATATACCCCCCGTCCCAGCTCACTTGAGACTCCCCAAAATGGCCATTTTTTATAATTTTATATACAATCTACTCCACCACTTATTCTCTCTCTTCATTTTCCACCGCTCAATTTATTTAACCAACACTACTATTTACCCAACTCATTCTCTCTCTTCATTTTCTACCACACATAAATCACTTTTCCTTAATTCTTATGTCCACCTCTTGGGTCTCAAGTGAGGTGGGACAGATGGAGTACAATTTAGTGACGAAGATTCATATATATATATATATATATATATATATATATATATATTCTAGTGATCTTCTTTCCAAACATCTAGTTTTGCAAGTATAACGAGACTAGTGAAAAAAAATGATAAAAAGACATGTAAGAACAAACTTATTTTCAAAAAAGACATTTGTTTTGGGACAAAAATTTCATAGACATTCATTTATGGGCCGAGGGAGTAACAAACTGTATCACTAACTAACAAAATGGACAAATTAACTCGAAGAAAGAAAAAAAAAACAGTAGCAAGTGTAGGAATTCAACAAAATTGTCAACTGAACAAGTTCAAGATCCAAATAGAAAAATCCCCAAATACCTCAGATAAAACGAGCATGCAATAATACGAAGGAAAAAAAAAAAGGGGGGTACAAAATTACATGCAAGAACAATTTAGAGCGAAAGAGAATACCCTTTGATTCTTGAATAGATAATGTTGGATTTTGAGAGTTAGGGCGGGAGAGAGCGGAAATTGAAGTAGCCTTGGAGTGTCCGCCGCCACCGCTCCTCCTCCCGGGAATTCTAAGATGTGAGAATAAGGGCTTATTGGAGATGGTGATGATATCTCTCCGACTACCACTGCAACCCAATACTAACTTCTGGGAAGATGAAATTAGTCCATGAATTTCCATATCTTTCGATATTAACCGGAATCACACACACTCGGAAACTGAATTTCTTGAATTAATCACTCAGATGTTTATCAAAAGGTGCCCTGTATTTGCGCCGGAGAACAAAAAGAAAGAGGAAGAAGAAGAAGAAGCAGCGACTGTATTTTATCGGCAGCTGAGGCGGGGAGAGAGAGAGAGAGAGAGGGGGGTTTACTTCTATGATTACTGAGGGCCACGGGCCGGGCTTTGCGGCGGGATGCATAACGGGCCGGATTTGGCAGGCTCGGGCCTTGATTGGACATCTCTAATTTTATTGCTTAAATATTGAGTTTCGGCCCAAAAGTGGTTTTCCTTTTTTAAAAAAACTTGAACGATGCTAGGGCACAAAACATAGTCACAAAATCTTGCTTACACAATGAGTTGGCGAAATTTTATTGGTTGCATCGATAGTGGATCGGCCACACTCTAATTAAAAACACCAATAAAAATCAGTACACCTAAGATTTTGTTGCTTTTTTGTATCTCAAGTATTATTCTTAAAACTTTGTATATAACGGGTTTAAATTTAAATAGTGATATGCAAACGGCAGATTAATAAAATTGTAAAAACTAGTGGTGGTATTGTCTAGTATTATATCTTCACAAAATCTTAGAGAAAATCGGTTTCTTTTAGCAATTAAAACAAAATGAGTTTTAAATATGGAGTGATATTTTGTAAACAAGTGAACTTGTTTTGAAAACATGATGTGCAATCTTCGTAAATAACAGAAACTCTTTTTTAAACGTGTAGTTGTATTTTTTAGGTAACTAGCACTTTTAAAAATAAAAAAAATGCGGTAACATTTTTGTAAACAATTGTAACTTTTTAACACAACGCTGCTATCACTGCCTCTCTTTTCACACTAGCACTGGCACTCCTAAACACTTAAGGTGACATTCTTAAACATTATCACTGACATTCTTAAACATTATTACTGACACTTTTAAACACATGCACGGACACTCATGAACTGACACTCTTAATCACTACAGCTAACACTTTTTAACACTACATCTGACACTCTTAAATAGTATCACTGACATTCTTATAACACACTCACTAACACTCAATGACACATGAACTGACACTTTTAAACACTATCTGACACTCTTAAACACTACCACTAGCATTCTTATAACACCCTCACTAACACTCAATAATATATTAAAAGACACTCTTAAACACTACAAGCATTCTCATAACACCCTCACTAACACTCAATGACACGTTAAAAGACACTCTTAAACACTACAGTTGATACTACTTCAACTGGTACTCTTAAACACTATTACTGACACTCTTAAACGCAACACAGTGTACGAAGTTCCACTTAATTACAAAATTGTCACTCCATGCAAAATTCCACTTATTAAAAAAAAATCCAATCATGCAAAGTTTCACTGATTTTTTCTAAGACGTGCTCTAATATCTTAAATCACATTATATACATATATCTTTTTTACATTTTCAAGAAAGCTACAAAACAAGTAAAGCACCAAACTATAAAAGAAAGTGGCATACCAAACAGAACATACGTTTCGAGATGCCGATCATTTTAGAGAGTTTAGTAGTAGCATCAAAGCCTACTCCCATTAATACACACTCAAACTCAAATCTTCCTTAAACAGTCTCAAATATCGGAAGGCGGTTTTACACTCGAAATTCCCTAACAAATCAAATACTCCGTACTACATTACCTAGAGACCTTTAGAAGGACTATAATACCGAGTTCTATCATCTACTTGATGGTAAATCAAAATTTGTATGTCTCGTTTTTCAAAGGGAGAAGAAATGCCAAAAGGGTTTACAAATACGAAGCAACATTATCTTAAGAAGAACGATAGCAGGCAGCAGTTGCATACAATTACAATCTAGTCCTCCCCGTCCATCCCTGCAGGTTGGTCTCTCCTACTTGGTCCCCAGCTGGTTTTGACATTATAATCTGCAGGGTTGTACAAAATCACAAACAACATTAGCAGGAAGCAGTTTATATGTCATGTCGTTATTTCTAAGCCAATAAACAGATTTAAAGGAAAATTATCCACAAGGATAAAGAGTCAGTGTCGTTATTTCTAAACCCAGAGATTAATTAGAGTGATGATGCCACCGGTCTACACTCTACAGTCTCAATAAGGTGTTGAGTTATTTATAACTCCTTTTTCTCCACATTACAAGTTATAGAGATTTTTTGTGCAACTGAAGGCAGTTGTGGCGAAGCCAAGGAATCAGTGGAGAGAGGTCAAAATATAGTGTAACGTTATTTTTTTTTCTAAATCAAAAGGGTCAAAATTGACTAAAGTGCTGTTTTTAGTGGTAAAAATGTCATTTTTTCTAAACTTGAAGGTGATAAAATCGACATGGCCCCAAAATCAAGGGGTCGACTGACCACCTTGACCACAACGTGGCTACGCCACTTCTGGTGGGTAGGAAGGGAATGTATGTAGCTTCTTATGAGCTCTCAACATTTTACAAACTTGGGCGTTTTAATAAATAGATTGAATAAAAGGGTTGTATTTAGGGATGGCAATTTGACCGAACCCGATCCGTACCGAAGGGAAATCGATCCGAAAATTTCGGATATGGTTTGCATTTTTAAAGATCCGATCGGGTTCGGATCGGTTTCGGTAGAACCCCTGATCCGAGATCCGATCCGACCCGAACCTATTAACTTTATAAATTTTTACTACTACCCCCCTCATGTTATAGAAATATACACACCACCCCACTCCTTATATAGAAAATCTAGGTTTAGGATTTTTATTTTCCTTCTTCTCAGACTCGCCGACTCCCCTTTCTCTCCCACGCAACGCCGTTCCCTACTCTCTCTCTCTCTATGCGACGTTCCCGACTCTCTCACTATGCGCCGTTCTCGTTGCCGTTGCCATCGCCGGTGCCTGTGCCGCCGTTCGCGCTTCTCTTGGCTCTCCTTCTCAACGGTGTTGAAACGTTTGACCCAAATCTGTCAAACCTAGGTCTCAATTTCGGTCGAAATCTACTATATCTACAACGAATTTCGGTTCTATTGAGGATCTAACAATTCTTAGCCATTGAATTTCAGTTGTTTTTTTCTTTTTGAGTAGGCAGTTTCTTGGATTTGTCTGTATTGCACTTCGTTTTTGTTTTTGGTTCCAATGAAGCTGCACACTCTCTTTTGTATTTTTGAGGCATCTATTGTGAAATGGTTAAGTTCATTTTTAGGGAAAAATCAAAACAAGGTTTTGTTTTGTTTTTCAAAAAAACAGGCTGCAATGCTGAATGTTATAAAAAAAAAAAAAAAAAAAAAAAAAAAAAAAACATGAAAGCATCGGGTCGGGGCACGGATCGGAGCGCGGATCAGGGTACTTCGGATCGGATCGGATTCGGTAAGTGGTTTCTAGGGTTCGGATCGGATTCGGATCAGGTCTGATCCGATCCGAACCCGACCCCTTGCCATCCCTAGTTGTATTGGCTCTTATTTAACACACTAGTTCTTCTGCCATGCCACAATAATACTCAAAGTGTGTGCCTTTTAAGTTGGTTTTAATTTTAAAATAGAATTGCATGATAGTTCTCTTCGAAGGGGTGGCTTAGTAATAAGAAGAAGAGGGAATAGTCGTTAATAGATGGAGAGGCAAAGGGCCCAAATCCCTTTCCTCAATAAATTTTAAGATTAGTACATAAAATATTTTGATGATTGCGTTAAAATGATGAAGTGAGCACACTTTGTAACAGTAGATGGGAAACCTCCAAAGGGTGCATTGGTTTTTCCCTCCTGGCTGAATTACTCCAAAATCATACCGAGTAATGTTTTTAATAACTCCAACAATCAACAGATTTCTTATGTATACCAATATAAAGATAAAAGGGAGCACCGTTAGGGGGCAATGATGATATAGGAATAACAAAAAAAAATTACCTGGTCCACCCGTAAAACAGTGCAGACAGCATCAGCAGCGTATTTGAGAGCAAAATACCTGATATAATCAAAAATTACAAGTCAGCATAATGATCTTCCCATTTGACTATTCAAACTTTTTAAGAATATGAACACTTGCTTCAGTAGCCATGTTTTGTTCATGCACTTTTAAGCCCAAATTGTAAAAATGGGAAGACTTTTTGGGACAATGAGAAATGGCAAATGGGAAGATCATTTTGGGACGGAGGGAGTATATCAAAATCATTCCCAACTTGATGAGGACTGCTTCAACAAAATTTGAAGCAGAGCATCTCAAAGAAAACTTACTTGGTGACATAGAGATCCCATATATTTAGTGCACTGACATCTTTGCATGTCCCTTCCTCTAAATCAAGGCCTACTTTGATGTTTCCAGACGCATGTTCAGCATATAGAGAAGATATGATCTCCATGGCATTAAGTCCAGCATTATCAGACAGTGTTTTAGGTATCATTTCAAAGCTCTCTGCAAATTTTCCAATAGCATACTGATCTAACCTGCAAATAAATAATGATTTCTTCGATTAGCATTTTCAGCTCTTTTTTTTCTTGGCCAGCATTGCACAACAAGTCCAAAACTAATCTTTCATAGCTTGCATAAAAAAATGCAGTCATAATATTAGCTTGTGGCAAAAGGAGTCTCCCCCTTTTAGACCAAAAAATCCCTCAAACGAAATGGGTTATCTGGTGCTACAAGAGCTCCCTCTACGCGTGGGCCCAGGGAAGTGCCAGTTCCCCATGTGGGAAATATAACTAGTTTGTAAGTTTATAAAAAATTCATTATATTTCAACTGGCGGAAGATAAAGACAAATGTATGAGAAATGCTATTCGAACAGTAGTAAAGCTTTCTGAAGTGGTCTACAAAATGTTGTTTGTTCTACTTCAGAGGTGTTCTCACTTCTCAGGTAACTCATTACGGTTTATCATTAATGGTATCCAATAATAACAGTACAAAGCCAATTACCGGTCTCTTAAAAGAGAATTCTTTCAATCTTCTGGCCAGCTCAATTTCTGTGGCAGCGGCTCCAGGTACTATTCGACTGTCTCTGCACATTGCCTGAGAGGAAATGAATACGTAAATCAGATCAAAATCGTTAGATTATAATTGGATTTTACACATAACTTGCCAAAGCAACTTGGGCCCAGAATAGGAACTAACACAGAAAGCTAAGTTAAGAGAATTAGGCACCTTGTAAGTATTCACACCATCATCAACTGCTCTTTCAAGATCATCCAATATGCTATCAGTGCTCCCTCTCAGAACAACAGTAGTCACAGAGTTTCCACCTTCTTCGTTCTTACGACAGTGACCTAAACATACAAGTAAGCAATGACTACAAATAAATACAAAGAAAAACGGAATTTAGTTAACCCCCCCCCCCTCGGGTCCCAAAATGAACGTCTAAAAAGTTTTCAAATTTGTTCTTGATCAGGAGCAAATCTGAAGAAAAAGATTGGACATTTATATTGGGACAGGGGGAGTAGTAATATAAATTATGAAATGCTCCATACCCTAGCTCCGCCTATTTCCTCCACTGAAATAGAATCGACATATCCAAGATCATCTGGCTTGGTGTGCTAAGCTTCAGCTGTTGTTACGATTAAGAGAACATATAAGCAAAAGTTAACAAGCTTACAGAAAGACGTGAAAAGCATTAGATTATGCTTACAAGAGCAACGGCACCAGTTGTGCGGCAAAATCTGCGGAGTTCAAACTTGGAGCTGATTTTTAGTACCATGAGCCTGTTCAAAATTAAGGACATCAACCAAGAAAAAGTAATCAGCCTCTAAAACTACAAAGAAAATTTATCGCTGATTTAAGATAAATTCATACTCCCTCCTTTTTTGTTTGTTCACACTTTGACGAAAACACGGGTTTTAAGGAAAAATAACTAGAATTAGTAGTTGAGTGGGTGTTGTGAGTATGAAAAGTGTGTTGTGATATGTGACTGAGGTTGGAATTGCGAGTGGGATAGTTGTTGTGAGTTTGACAAGTGGGTCCCATTAAATAAAGAATAATATAAACTTTCTTTTTTTTGGAGTATATCTTATCAAATACAAGCAAATATGGACACACAAAACAGATCAAGGAATAGATAAATGGGAAGATACAGAAAACGTACTTGTAACGCTCACAGAAATGAAGAGCCATTCTCCAATAGACCCTCCGCTAACTATCACCTTTGCACCAGAGTCTGCAACTGCTTTGATAAGCTCCTCAACCTTAGCTTCTTCAGTTTTCGCATAATTCTCGAGCTGTAAGATGCCCAAGTGTACAGGAGAGTTAGCATGCAAGTTTGATCATTGTACAACATGTGCACGAAATGGGCTTCAATAGCTCAAAAGCCCAGTATGGTATGGCTCGTTAACGGCCCTGGTGCTGGTCACATTTCTCATACTATTTTTTATATACTATATTTTTTTATAAACGAATTTTATTAGAAGGATGAAAACGTACAACAACCATACACTCCCTCCGTCCCAGCACAAGTAGAGATAGAGGAAAGTGTGCACAATAATTGTGAAAAAGTAATATATGTGTGGTAGAAAATGAAGAGAGAAAATGAATGGGGTAAATAGTAGTGTTGGTTGAATAAATTGAGTGGTGGAAAATGGAGAGAGAGAATGAGTGGGTTAAATGGTGGGGTAAGATGAATATAATCATATTAAAACATTTCCATTTTGGTAGGTCTCACTTGTGGTGGGACGGACTAAAAGGGAAAGAAGTCTCAGTTCTGCTAGAACGGAGGGAGTATATATATACACACAAAAAATAGACCATTTGCCAAGAACCTGAACCTTATGACGCCCTTTTGGGAACAATATGGAACAATCCCTTAGCAAATAGCTGCCCTCTAATCTTGACATATATCTGATACTGGAAGAGCTCTAAACGCACCCAAAGCTCTACAACTTATAATACACCCTCCGTTCCATATTAACATCCCACGATTCTTTTTCTGGACACTCCATTTTACAAGTCCAGTTACTTAATTTAAGCTAAAATATATATTTTTCCTCAAATCTTTCTTTCATGATCAATTACTCCCTCCGTTTCATGTGACTTGAGACCAAAAATTTGGCACACAAATTAAGAGAAGTAAGAGAGAGAAATAGTGGGAGGAGGTGTTTGTGAGTATGAAAAAATAAATAGGAGAGAGAATGAGTGGGAGGAATAGTAAGTTGATTGGTGTTGTGAGTGTAAAAGTAAAATAGGAGAGAGAATGAGTGGGAAGAATAGTAAAGATTCTTTACCATTTTGGGCAGTCTCAAGTGATGTGGAACCATAGTTATTAAAGGCTCTAGGCGCACCAGGCGCAAAAGGTGTGCCCGGAGCCTAGGCGCAAGGCGCTAGGCGGGCGCGCGCCCAGTGACGATGCCCGCAAAAATGCCTTAAAATACTAAAAGTATAGTATACATTATACAACATCGAGATAAGCCATAAATGAAATGCAAGTAGTAAATCAAACATACATTATAAGTCATAAAGAAACAAACATAAATAGATGGTCAAACAAGCATAAAGAGAAGTTCAACCGAAGGACTCTAAGTCTAAATCCTATAAAATGATAAGCAGTTGTTAGTTTGAAGGAATTCCTAGTTATTGCTACTCTCTTATACAAAGTTATGGTGCATGTACATGAAAGAGTCATGGGAGACGAAAAGTAATAATCACGCATTATGTTTAATTACAATTTAATTGATGGTCGATGTTGTGCCCGGAGCTAGGCACACCTAGGGGTGGCAAAATGGGTGTTTTGG